>SJYA01003320.1:56676-91635 GCA_006410615.1 Neotragus moschatus | reverse complement strand
GTTTCAGTTCCCTCATCTACAAAATGAAGACAATTATTCCCAGGATTATAGTAAGATTAAAAATGATAGACATGTGTGCTCCTTTAAAAGTAAAGAAAGTTCTATTCATTAACAAATACTATAAGCCAGCTGTCCAACTAGTTGTAAAATTTTACTCAACAGCAAAAGACACATGTTTTGACTTGCTCTTACAACAGAGATATGAGAAGGAGTTTCAGCATCAGATTATTCTACCTTTATTTACCTAATCAATCAGGAAAAAGGTTAGGTTCCTATTGAATAAGAGACTGACTAGAAACAGAGAAGAAAGTGTGAGATGTTAAGTTTTTAACAATAATCACACAGACAGTAGGAAACGGTTACTATTCCTTTTGTTACCCTAGATATGCCTTATCTGAAGACATCAGTTCAAAGGTGAGTGTACGCAGGCTGTTTAGGCACTAGATCCAGCAAAGGCTTTAAGAGGCACGTGTTGAGATGAGAGAGCCGAGGATTAGGCTCAGTTCCCGGGACGTCCTGCATTATTTTTTCTGGGTTAAGAGATGATCGAAGAACAGGACACTCAAAAGGCAGACGATGCAGACAGGCCTCACAGTCACTTTTAACGAAGAGCTTATAGCAAATTATGATGAAATAATACAAACATATACCCCTAGAACCATTAGAAAGATGACTGACTACAGAATACTGACCCAGTGTGGGAATTCAGAATCGAAATTATTTCACTCCTTCCTCCCCACCTCAAAAGTAAGAGATATAGTTAGGTGTGGCTTTCAGTCTTATTAAAATCTTTTTAAGAGAATCATTCAGAGAAGGCGATGGCATCCCACTCCAGTGCTCTTGCCTGAAAAATTCCATGGACAGAGGAGCCTTGGTGGGCTGCACTCCATGGGGTCGCTAAGACACAACTGAGCGAATTCACTTTCACTTTTCACTTTCGTGCATTGGAGAAGGAAATGGCAACCCATTTCAGTGTTCTTGCCTGGACAATCCCAGGGACGGCAGAGCCTGGTGGGGTGCCGTCTATGGGGTTGCACAGAGTCGGACACGACTGAAGTGACTTAGAAGCAGCAGCAGCAGCAGCAGCAAGGGAATCATTAAGGAAAAGCCGCAGCTGGTGAGTCTCGGTGGTCAAAGGTATTCATTACAAGATAAAACCTGCCAAGACAAAGAGATGTTTCCAAACTGCCTCTTTGTGGTCCTTGCTTTTGTAAGTGGGAATAAACTTTAAGGAGAGTTTTTTCAATTATACGATTGAATTTGGTGGCTGAAGCATCAATATGGGTGTGTATGTATAAATATTTTCATTATTTGAATTTACTTATTCCTCATTGTGTTTTAAAGGGNCCAGTGCTCTTGCCTAAAAAATCCCATGGACAGAGGAGCCTGGTGGGCTGCAGTCCATGGGGTCGCTAAGAGTCCGACACAACTGAGTGAATTCACTTTCACTTTCCACTTTTCACTTTCGTGCATTGGAGAAGGAAATGGCAACCCATTTCAGTGTTCTTGCCCTGACAATCCCAGGGACGGCAGAGCCTGGTGGGCTGCCGTCTATGGGGTCGCACAGAGTCAGACACGACTGAAGTGACTTAGAAGCAGCAGCAGCAAGGGAATCATTAAGGAAAAGCCGCAGCTGGTGAGTCTTGGTGGTCAAGGGTGTTCATTACAAGATAAAACCTGCCAAGACAAAGAGATGTTTCCGAACTGCCTCTTTGTGGCCCTTGCTTTTGTAAGTGGGAATAAACTTTAAGCAGAGTTTTTTCAATTATACGATTGAATTTGGTGGCTGAAGCATCAATATGGGTGTGTATGTATAAATATTTTCATTATTTGAATTTACTTATTCCTCATTGTGTTTTAAAGGGCTTTAAACATTTAGGATGGAGAAGGCAATGGCACCCCACTCCAGTACTCTTGCCTGGAAAATCCCACGGACAGAGGAGCCTGGAACGCTGCAGGCCATGGGGTCGCTGAGAGTCAGACACAACTGAGTGACTTCACTTTCACCTTTCACTTTCATGCATTGGAGAAGGAAATGGCAACCAATTCCAGTGTTCTTGCCTGGAGAATCCTAGGGACGAGGGAGCCTGGTGGGCTGCCGTCTATGGGGTCACACAGAGTCGGACACGACTAAAGTGACTTAGCAGTAGCAGCAGCAAACATTCAGGATATTGGGAATATGTGATATACATGTCTATAATGGCTCTCATTATTCCACTGAAACGTGCAATTCCATCCAACTTTCTTGGAAATTGTTGTTTTAAAAAAACCTTAAAACTGAACTAACTTCAAATCTTACCTCTCAAAAATGTCACATTATTAGTGAAATAATAAAATAATTGTAGTATAGAATTACTATTTTTNTATATATATATAGTTTATATATAAAGTTTTCTAATGTGACACAGTCCCATTTGTTTAGTTTTGCATTTTTTCCTTGCCCTAGGAGACAGATTCAAAAAACTATTGTGAAAATTGATATCAAAGAGCATCATGCCTGATTTCTTCTAGGCTTTTCATGGTTTTAGATCTTTCACTTAAGTTTTTAATTCATTTAATTATTATACATGCTATGAAAAACTAATCTAGTTTGATTCTTTTGCATGCAGCTGTCCAGTTTTCCCACGTATATTGAGTGAAGAGGCTGACTTTTCCCCATTGTATATTCTTGTGTCCTTTGTCATAGATTAACTGACCATGTAAGTGTGGTTTTATTTCTGGGTTTTATCCTGTTCCATTGATCTATGTGTCTGTTTTAGCAACAGGACCATACTGTTTTGATTACTGTAGGTTAGTAATATAATGTGAAATCAGGGAGCATAGTAACTCCAGCTTTGTTCTTGCTTCCCAAGATTGTTTGGCTACTCAGGGTGATTTGTGTATCCATATATATTTTAGGATTCTTTTTTCTAGTTCTGTCAAAACTGTCATGAGGATTTTTACAGGGAACGCATTGAATTTGTAGATTGCCTTGGGTAGTTTGGCCATTTTAGCAATCAATACAAACTCTTCCAGTCTGTGTATACAATATATCTTTTCATTTCTTTGTATCATCTTCCATTTCATTCATGAATGCTTTCTGGTTTTCCCAGTATATGTCTTTCATCTCCTTGAATAATTTATTCATATTTATGTTATTTTTTTAAAAGCAATTATAAATGGGACTGTTTTTGTAATTTCTCTTTCTGATAGTTTATTAATGGATAGAAACACAACAGATTTCAGTATATTAATTTTTTATCCTGCAAGCTGGTTGATTTCACTTATTAGTTCCAATAAATTTTTTGTGGCATCTTTAGGATTTCCTACACATAGTTCTTGTCTCCAGCAAACAGTGACCATATTGTCCTTTCCTATTTGGATGTCTTTTATTTGTCTTGTCTAGGACTTCCAATACTATGTTGAATAAAGTGATGTCATGTTTCATGTCATGTTCCTGATTCCAGAGAAAAAGCTTTCAGCTTTTATTTGCTGAATATAATGTTGGCTATGGCTTGTCATATACAGATTTTATTTTGAGATATAGCCCTTCTATAATCACTTTGTTCAGAGTTTTTAACATAAATGGATCTTGAATTATGTTGAAAGTTTTTATGCATCTTTTGAGAAAATTATGATTTTTAGTCTTCAATTTATCAATGTGGATTGATTTGCAGATATTGAACCATCCTTGCATTCCCAGAATAAATTTCAGTTGATCACAGTACATGATCCTTTTAATGTATTGTTGAATTTGGTTTGCTACTATTCTGTTGAGGATTTTTGCATCTATGTCTATCATCGATAATGGCCTGTAATTTCCTTTTATTGTTGTGCTGTTTTTGTCTGATTTTAGATGCAGGATGATGTTGCCCCTATAGAATAAACTCCGAAGCATTCTTTCTTGCAGTTTTTGGAAATAGTTTTAGGAAGAAAAAGGTATTAATTCTTCTTTAAATGTTTGGTAGAATACACCTGTGAGGTCATCTGATCCTGGATTTAAGTTTTTGGAGGTGTTTTTTGATTACTAATTCAATTTCATTACTGGTGACCAGTCTTTTCATACTTTTAATCTCCTCCTAATTCAGTCTTAGGAGATTGTATGTTTCTAGGCATTTGTTCATTTCTTCCACATTGTCTATTTTATTGACATATAATTATTCATCAAAAGACGCTTACTCCTTGGAAGAAAAGTTATGACCAACCTAGATAGCATATTCAAAAGCAGAGATATTACTTTGCTGACTAAGGTCCGTCTAGTCAAGGCTATGTTTTTTCCAATAGTCATGTATGGATGTGAGAGTTGGACTGCGAAGAATGCTGAGCGCTGAAGAATTGATGCTTTTGAACTGTGGTGTTGGAGAAGACTCTTGAGAGTCCCTTGGACTGCAAGGAGATCCAACCAGTCCATTCTGAAGGAGATCGGTCCTTGGATTTCTTTGGAAGGAATGATGCTAAAGCTGAAACTCTAGTACTTTGGCCACCTCATGCGAAGACTTGATTCATTGGAAAAGACTCTGATGCTGGGAGGGATTGGGGGCAGGAGGAGAAGGGGATGACTGAGGATGAGATGGCTGGATGGCATCACTGACTTGATGGGTGTGAGTCTGAGTGAAATCTGGGAGTTGGTAATGGACAGGGTGGCCTGGCATGCTGCAATTGATGGAGTCGCAAAGAGTTGGACACAACTGAGCGACTGGACTGAACTGAACTGAACTGAACTGAACCTCTTATGATCCTTTTCATTTATGATCTGTCAGTTGTAACTTCTTTGTCATTTCTGATTTTCTTTATTTGGGCCTCCCCCTGCCCTTTTTTCCTTGATGAGTATGTTGTTGTTGCTGTTCAACTGCTAAGTTCTGTCCAATTTTTTGTGACCCCTTGGACTGAAGCATGCCAGGCTCCCTTGTTCTTCACTGTGTCCTGGAGTTTGCTCAGACTCATGTCCATTGAGTTCGTGGTACTATCTAACCATCTAATCCTCTGTGTGCCTTTCTCCTTTTGCCTTCAATCTTTGCACGGATGAGCATCTTTTCCAATGAGTCAGCTTCTCACATCAGGTGGCCAAAATATTGGAACTTCGGTATCAACATCAGTCCATCCAATGAATATTCAGGGTTTATTTCCTTTAGGAATGACCGGTTTTATCTCCCTACAGTGCAAGGGACTCTCAAGAGTCTTCAGCACAATTCGAAAGTATCAATTCTTTGATGGTCAGCATTCTTTATGGTCTCTCATGTCCCTATGTATGATAAGTATGGCTACCGGTTTATCATTTTACTTTTTCAAAGATAGTTCTTAGTTTCATTAATCTTTTCTATTGATAGTTAGTCTCCCTTTCATTTACTTCTGCTCTGCTCTTTATGATTTGTTCCCTTTTACTCACTTTTGGGTGTTTCTCCTTTTTCTAGTTGCTTTAGGTACAAGGTTAGGTTGTTTATTTGAGATTTTTCTTGCTTCCTGAGGTAGGCTTATATCACTAAGAACCTCCCTTATAGAACTGCTTTTGCTGCATTCCATAGGTTTTTGGAGTGTGGTTTCATTGTCTCTAGGTATTTTTAATTTCTTCTTTTACGTACTTATTTCTTTATTTATTTTGCAGTTTTTTTCCTAGTCTCATATCATTGTGGTTAGAAAAGATGCTTGATAGGATTTCAATCTTCTTACATTTATGGAGACTTGTTTTGTAACCTAGTGAAGTGAAGAGAAAGTCGCTCAGTCATGTCCAACTCTTTGCGACCCATGTATAGTCCATAGACTTCTCTAGGCCAGAATACTGGAGTGGGTAGCCTTTCCCTTCTCCACAGGATCTTCCCAACCCAGAGATCGAACCCAGGTCTCCCGCATTCCAGGCGGATTCTTTACAAGCTGAGACATCAGGGAAGCCCAAGAATACTGGAGTGGGTAGCCTATCCCTTCTCCAGGGATCTTCCCAACCCAGGAATTGAACCAGGGACTCCTACATTGCAGGCAGATTCTTTACCAATTGAGCAATCTGGAGAACATTCAACATGCACTTGAAAAAAATATACATTGTGCTGCTTTTGAATGGAATGTTATACATAATGTATCTGGTCTAATGTGTTATGGCTTGTGCTACCTTACTGATNAATTGAACCAGGGACTCCTACATTGCAGGCAGATTCTTTACCAATTGAGCAATCTGGAGAACATTCAACATGCACTTGAAAAAAATATACATTGTGCTGCTTTTGAATGGAATGTTATACATAATGTATCTGGTCTAATGTGTTATGGCTTGTGCTACCTTACTGATTTTCTACCTAGATGATCTCTCCATTGATGTCCGTGGAGTGTTAAAGTCCCCTACTATTACCATGTTACTGTCACTCTCTCTCTTTATGTCAGTTTATGTTTGATTTATATATTTCGGTGCTCTTATGTTAAGCATGGGAAATAGACAGGGAAACAGTGGAAACAGTGTCATNGCGGGATTTCCTGGTGGTCCAGTGATTAGGACTCCAAGCTTTCACTGCCCAGGATGCTGGTTCAATCCCTGGTCCGGGAAGTGAGGTTCCACAAGCCACATGGCATGTGGCACAGCCAAAGGAAAAATAATGTAGCTGCCTTCAAACATCTTAAGTCGAAGAAGCCAGGTCTTGTCCTCAGCCTGCAAACATGTCTTGTTAACATGAGACATTGCTTGTGTTTTTGATGCACATTTTGAGGACAGGTGGGGTTCATGCTGGTTATGTAAACATAGCCTGTCATTACCCCCACTCAACCTACACACACTTTTAGTAGAAAATCTTTTGGGGTAGTTTTTCCTGTTACAGACTTTGGGAGAGCTGGAAGGAAAGATGTTTTTAGCTACAGGTAATGAAGATCATGGCATCTGGTCCCATCACTTCATGGGAAATAGATGGGGAAACAGTGGAAACAGTGCCAGATTTTATTTTTCTGGGCTCCAAAATCACTGCAGATTGACTGCAGCCATGAAATTTAAAGACGCTTACTCCTTGGGAAAAAGTTATGACCAAGCTAGATAGTATATTCAAAAGCAGAGACATTACTTTGCCGACTAAGGTCCGTCTAGTCAAGGCTATGGTTTTTCCTGTGGTCATGTATGGATGTGAGAGTTGGACTGTGAAGAAGGCTGAGCGCCGAAGAATTGATGCTTTTGAACTGTGGTGTTGGAGAAGACTCTTGAGAGTCCCTTGGACTGCAAGGAGACCCAACCAGTCCATTCTGAAGGAGATAAGCCCTAGGATTTCTTTGGAAGGAATGATGCTGAAGCTGAAACTCCAGTACTTTGGCCACCTCATGCGAAGAGTTGGCTCATTGGAAAAGACTGATGCTGGGAGGGATTGGGGGCAGGAGGAGAAGGGGACGACAGAGGATACGACGGTTGGATGGCATCTCTGACTCGATGAACATGAGTTTGAGCAANCATGCGAAGAGTTGGCTCATTGGAAAAGACTGATGCTGGGAGGGATTGGGGGCAGGAGGAGAAGGGGACGACAGAGGATGAGATGGCTGGATGGCATCACTGACTCGATGGACGTGAGTCTGAGTGAACTCCGGGAGTTGGTGATGGACAGGGAGGCCTGGCGTGCTGCGATTCATGGGGTCGCAAAGAGTCGGACACGACTGAGCGACTGAACTTTTTGAAAGAAGTACCTCTGTCTCTCCCTCCCCAGGAATTTCCTCCTGCAGTTTCTCCAGAAAGAGTGAAAGTGAAAGCCCAGCCTCAGGCTGAGCTGCTTGTCCATATTCACGGGGGTGTGAATGTGCACCTCAGGGCTCAGCACCCAGGAAGTCCTCCATAGTCCTGGGGGCCTTCCCTCTTGTGCTTTTAAAGCATTTCAAAGCTTTTGTTTGTTTATTTAACAAACTCTGACTCTAATTACGGAGATAATAGCTTTAGAGCTCTGGTTCTCAATCTGGCCTCCTATTAGAATACAATTACCTGCTGCTGCTACTGCTGAGTCGCTTCAGCCGCGTCCAACTCTGTCCCGACCCCATAGACGGCAGCAAAACCTGCCGGCCTGAGCCACTCCTCCAGAATGCCAATTTAATGGGTCTAAATTGAAGCTCAGGCAGCAGTACTTTTAAAAAGGCCCTCCTGGTGGTTCCAATCTGTGGCTATACTGCGTGCATGCTCTGTCACTCAGCTGTGTCTGACTTTTTGTGACTCCGTGGACTGTCGCCCGCCAGGTTCCTCTCTAGGCAAGAATACTGGAGTGGGTTACCATCCCCTCTTCCAGAGGATCTTCCCAACCCATGGGATGGAAGCCACGCCTCCTGCACATCTCTCGCATTGCCTACGGAGTCCTTACTGCTGAGTCACCAGGGAAGCCCCAAGGTTGAGTAAGGTTGCTTTAAAGGAATGTCCCACCCATGTCTAGGAAATTATTTTGTGCCTTAAAAGGGCTTCCTTTGACCCCAGAAATGACACAGATAACCCCTCGGCCCTTGGCTGTTTCTGTCTCATTTGCAGGGTGGATGAGGAACAGGAGGCTTAAAGTCAGTTTGTAGTTTGGGCCTGGATTGTCAAAAGGATGAATAATGGAAACTGAAAGGTGGAAAAGGACCACGGAAGAGAAAAAAACTGTAGTTTGCAGCAACAAGTTCCCAGCAGAACTGGGCTGACTGGTAGTATTGAGTGTTCCTGCTGTTGACCCTATGGCGAGAGAAAGTCTTCCCTGCTCCTATCCAGCCTGTCTGTCTGTCTTTTTCCCCTCCCTCTCTCATACATGAGGCTTCCCAGGTGGTTCAGTGGTAAAGGGAATCCACCTGCCAAGGCAGAAGATGCAAGAAACGCAGATTCGATCCCTTGGCCGGGAAGATCCCTTGGAGAGGGCATGGCAACCCAGTCCAGTATTCTTGCCTGGAGAATGCCATGGACAGAGGAGCCTGGAGGGCTACAGGTCATGGGGTCGCAAAGGGCAGTTGTGACTGAGCAGCCATGCATACATGCATTTATTATTTCCACACTCCTTTTCCCAATCAGGAGAGCTCAAGCCCTAAGCGTGGTGGAGGCATGGGGCTAGGGTGGGGGGCAGCTTGGAGGGAGAAGGCTGTCCTCTCAGTTTGAGCCTGACGGAGCTTTGGCATGAGAGATTCTTCAGAAAAGCTGTTTCTGGGTTGGGGCTTCTTTGGAGAAAAGAAAGCACGCTGTCCTTTTCTTTAAAACTTGTATTGGAGTATAGTTGCTTTCGGAGAAGGCAATGGCACCCCACTCCAGTACTCTTGCCTGGAAAACCCCATGGATGAAGGAGCCTGGTGGGCTGCAGTCCATGGGGTCGCTAAGAGTCGGACATGACTGAGCGACTTCACTTTCACTTTTCACTTTCATGCATTGGAGAAGGAAATGGCAACCCACTCCAGTGTTCTTGCCTGGAGAATCCCAGGGACGGGAGAGCCTGGTGGGCTGCCGTCTGTGGGGTCGCACAGAGTCGGACATGACTGAAGCGACTTAGCAGCAGCAGCAGCATAGTTGCTTTACGAAGTTATTTTACTTTCTACTGTGCAGCAAAGTGAATCAGATATACATATACATATATCCCCTCTTTTTTTGGATTTCCTTCCCGTTTAAGTCACCATGGAGCACCAAGTAAAATTTTCCCCAGGGGACAGATGAAGAGAAGCTTCTGGTTGGAGTTGGTGAGTTGAGGTGGGACATCCGATGGGTGTTAAGGGTTCTCTGAATTTTCTCTCAGCTCTGAGACGTGGACAGCCAAGCACCCTGAGGCACAGAGTGACTGGTGGCCACCTGCTAGGCTCTGCGGGGCTCCTGCAAGGACCCCTGTCACAACTCAGTTGACCGTTGATGTATAGATTTATTTCTGAACGCTTTTTAAAAAAATCGTTGAGGTATAGTTGACTTTTCTATAGCATATTAGTTTCAGGTGTGCCATGTGGACTGTTTGTTTCACTGTGACCCTTGATCTCTAGGGGAGTAAGGGGTTTGTTGACAGTCTGTCCTGAGAGGTGGCAGTAATGGCCCTTTTACCCTCTATAAAGGGCTTTTGCACAATTCCTTTCTCTGCTCCTCCCCCACTACTACTACCTCATGAAGTATAACTCCCACCATTAACGGTTGAGGAAACAGGCCCACAGGAAGTCAAGTGACCTGCCCAGGGCTAAATAGCAGAGCTGGGAGTGGATCCCAGGTGTGTGAAATGCCAGAGCCTTTGCTCCCTCACAGCTGCCCCTGAGGAGCATTCGGCCAGCCCTTTCTGGTTCCATAGGTGTTTTAACAGACATCACCTCCTTTGTTTAGTTTCTTTAATTTTAAAAATTAAAGCCAGTTGTTTCCAACTGTTGGGAGCTTCTCTGAGAAATGAGGAGGAGAGTGAAGGAAGACCTGAGCTTCATCCAGTGCCAAGCCTGGGAACCCAATCGAGGGCCAGTGGGGAAAACAAAAGATGAAGGCTAAGAGCAGAAGCAGGAGATTTGATTCATGACAGGAGAGAGCAAGTATGAGCTATATATTACGACAGGGCATCAAAGAGGAACCATTGTTTTGATCGTTTTATGAAAATGAGACATGGTGTAGAAAATCCTGGAACATCAACCAGAAAATCCTTGGCCTACGTCCAAATGTGCTTGATGCCTCGTGGTGATATGTCTCCACGCTGAGTAGAATGCCTTGGGGGCCTCAGGGAGGCCCAGAGGTGCTGGCTGATGAAAGGCATTCCTGAGGAGTGAGGCCAAGAGCCAAAGGCTGTGAGCTGGCAGCCTTCAATGGGATCAACTCGGAGCACTGTTTCCAGAGTTGTGGGAGCCTGAAAGGAAAAAGGACATCTTCATTCCCTGACCAGAGGGGCTTGGTGCCAAGGGTCTTAAAGAAATGTTGGATGACCACAGTGTTTGTGGCTCAAAGATATGAGAACTTGAGATGAATCATAAGAAGTAATACTATCTTGCCATTTTTTGCTACTTAGTGTCTCTGGTGTAAAGTAGGGAGAAAGCAACGTGGTCTTCTTTCCAAAGTCCACAATCATTGTCTTTGAAGGGACTCAGTTCTGTCTAGGTGAGATGGATTTGATCATTTCCTATGGAGGAGGAAATGGCTACCCACTCCAGTATTCTTGTCTGGAGAATCCCATGGACAGAGGAGCCTGGTGGGCCACAGTCCATGGGGTTGCAAAGAGTCAGACACAACTAAAGCAGCTTAGCACAGCACACCACATTTCCTCTGCTTGCGAATCACTGTTTGTTTCACTGGAGCTCAGAATGCTACTCATCAGAAGTGGAGATCTCATAACTTAAGCCCCAGAATTATTGGTACAGAAACACACATTCCTATATACACACACGGATAGAAACAGAGCCCAGATTTATTATAAAATCAGAATTATAGATTTAAAACTGTAACCAGACCATGCTCTGCGGCAATCCCTTTTGCTCCTTCCCTGCCCCACTCCCGACTTCACCCTCCTTGACACTCTCAACCTCCGTTGGTACCTTGTCCATTTTCTCTACATCCTCTGCACCTCTCATCTGTGGCTCTCCTGTGCTTATTTCATCTTCCTCCTGTGTTTCTTTCTCTGTAATATTCAACTTCCTTTCAAAGAGGATCCTGGACCCCCAGCCTTGCCACACACCAAACACCTTTTCTAGATAGTTTATATTCCCCAATTGCTTCTGTGGTTGCGTGTGCATGCTCAGTCATGTCCCACTCTTTGTGACCCTACGGACTGTAGCCTGCCAGGCTCCTCTGTCCATGGGATTCTCCAGGCAAGAACACTGGAGTGGGTTGTCATTTCCTCCTCTAGGGGATCTTCCCGACCCAGGGATTGAACCTGCGTCCCTTGCATCTCCTGTACCGGTAGGTGGGTTCTTTACCACTGAGCCACCTGGGAAGCCCTCTCTTTGCATAGAAGAGCTGGTTTCATTTTGCAAGAGTTGGAGGGTGTGGTTTTAACTGGCACAAGGCCAAGGGAACATGATTTCTGGGACTTCCTCAGGCGTGACATTTCTTCTTGGAATCCTGGTGGAGAGGTAAGGGCGTTGCTGAACACTCTACCTCTGTAATGCGACCCAGCCCTTGGAATGGTCAAGACCTCAGCCCTCTCCCACACATGAGAAAGGCTGAGAAACATTTCTGTGGTTGTCTGTGAGCAGCAGCATAATGACTGAGGCTTGTAGCTCTTCAAATCTCCTCGAGATATAAACAGTAACCCGCTCCAAGGAAGAGAGCAACAGACTGTGTTGAAACTTGCTCTACGGGAGTTTCCTCTGCCAACACCCCAACATGGTTGCCTGTGCCATTGCCAAAGCCTGCCCACACATTTTCATCACTTGAGAGGAAGCTTCTGCTCACCGTTAACGCAGAGTAGATACAACCAGAAACAAGACACATGGACTTTGTGGACAGCTCTAGATTATACGCATGAACAGAGGGGGTGTCAATGACATAGACCATGGAAAGGACATTTCTCCCACACCTTGAGCTATGTGGCACTCAGAAGGCACAGTCCTGCTTGGGAACTCATGAGCAGTGGTGACTTCCTCTAGCAGTGTTTTGGCCTTACTGAAATCCAGACTCTCATCCTAGACAAGATTGGCTTTAACCCTTGAAGGGCTACACACACCAACATGTTATAAAAAGGGTATTCAATTCTTTCTGTATTGTTTTATTTTCCCAAAAATGTGTGTGTGTGTGATGGTGGGGGATATCAATACATTCTACTTGGTCTTTCTTGGTTTCTGTGTTAAGGTTTTGCCTCCAGCCCACAGGGCTGAGGCGAACTGAATACCTTCATGTGTGCCTGCAAGCTCCTTAGCGAGGTTGGAATCTGCAAGAATCCTTACAGTTTTTCCAAACTCTTCATGATTAATCATATTTTTGTCACAGTGAGAGCAGTAGTCTTGTTGGTTTGACATTTTGTACTGGGGGGGTGGTTCTCAATTTTTTTTTCCTTGGTGTTTTTGAAAGTCAAAGATTTCAACTACTGGTTTGAATTTTTCAAAATAGTGTGGGGAAATGACACAAGTGATACATAGTAGTTGTGAAAACTTTGACTGTATAATTGAGAATAAAGAGTCCCCATTTACTTCCTAATACCACTGCCCTCCCCAGAGACAGCCATAGCTAACAGTTTGTTGTGAATCTTTCCAGATTAATTTCATTGACAAGTGTATATTCATATATAATTGTTTGGGTCTTTACATAAACTGGGATTATGCTATAGTAATAGAACATGGTGACTTTTTAAAAGATTTTATTTTTAGAGCAATTTTAGATTCATAACAAAACTGAGATGAAGGTAGAGAGATTTCCCATAAACTTTCTTCTCCAACATACAGCCTTCCCCATTATCAGCCTCCCCCGTTGTCAACATCCCCCACAGAGTGGTACATTTTTTAGCAAGGATGAATCTATATTGACGCATCATAATTACCCAAAGTCCATAGTTTACCTTAGGGCCCACTCTTGATGTTGTAATTCTATGGGACATAGAATATTGGACAAATGTATTGGACAAATGAATTCTGTTGGACAGGTGTATAATGACATATATCCATCATTCTGGCAGCAAACAGTATTTTTGCTGCCCTAAGTAGCCTCTGCGTTCTGCCTGTTCATCCTTCCCAATCCCAACCCCTGACAACCAGTGTCTCCATAGTTTTGTCAGTGGCTTGCTTTCTTAAACATTGTTTTTAAGTTTAATCTTTGACTGCGTGCAGGCTTTCTCTAGTTGCGGTGACCAGGGGCTACTCTTCATTGTGGTGTGTGGGCTTCTCATTGCCATGGCTTCTCTTGTTGCAGAGGCTAGGTTCTAGGCCCTCAGGCTCAGCAGTTGTGGCACCTGGGCTTAGTTATCTCGTGGCATGTGGGATCCTCTCGGACCAGGGGTTGAGCCTGCATCCCCTGCATTGGCAGGCGGATTTTTAACCACTGAAGCACCCCGGAAGCCCTGTTTCTGTTTTTTATATTTACAAATATATCCTGGACAACTTCCCTGTCACGAACTATAGGTGCACATCATCGTTTATCAACAGCTCCATAGTACTCTGTAGTGTGGATGATCCGTGGTTTATTTAACCATTCCCCTAGTGATGAACATTTATATTGTTTTTGACTTTACAGAACCCAACTCTCCCAGCGCTGAACTGTTCTGTTGAAAATGCCCATCCAACTGTTTCTTACTATGCTCGTCCTCAAGTGGCATCCTACAACACCTACTACCATAGCCCTCCTCACCTGCCACCTTATTCTGCTTATGACTTTCAGGTACGTTTTGAGAGAAAAAAGAACTCTCTGTTACCCTTGCTCTCACTCATCCTCTCTTATTCTCTCCCTAATTATGGATCCTTCCTAATATATATGAGGTAGCCAGGCTCTCCATCCCACAGCCTGTGGGTACCCATGAAGCTTAAGGACTGCATAGGCAGGCAATGATGGTGGAGGCTGGGAAAGACACAAGAGGAGAAGCAACAGAGTAATAGATGAAAGGGGGAGAGGAGATAGGATTTAGATGTCCCAAGTGGTGTTGACCTCCCCTGAGGTACTCCTGAGTACATCTCCACAGACCCCTGTCCAAAGGTGGCTTTTTCCATTTCTCTGCCACAGGAAGAGGCTTGTATAGTCCTGTTCCATAGCACAAGGACATGCTGAGTCACACAAGAGTTTGAATCAAATCTGTAATGAGAAAGCAATCCCTTGTTTTTTTCTAGACTTCCTAACTGGGACTGTACGGAGAAAATATTTTTTATAACACCCTTTTCCCTTCCTTTTTAATTTTTTTGCCTTGTTATCATGTGGGTCAGAAATAGTGTTACCAAATTTGCACTTTCCCACTTTCCTTTTGAGCTAGGATGAAGCACAGAAAAACAGAACTCAAAAGGCACTTCATTAAAGGGAATTCATTGTACGTGGGCAGAGCGCTGAACTAGACACTTCAGGAAAGCAAATGAAATGGTCTTTTAGGCATTTACAGTGATTATAAACCCTGGACCACAGAAGAGTGGGATTCCACTCAAGTCTGGTTAATTCAAAATTTGGGGACCAGGGAAATGCCTTTGAAAGGAGGCAAACCCATAATGAATTTCATTCTATTGACTAAGAGTCCTAAATGTTCCAAGGGGGCATAAAAGCATGACTGTTTGGGGGTGCTTCCAATTAACCAGCCAGTTTAGAAAAACAGAGCCTTGGAAAACCTAATTTCTGCCTCAGATTAACAAAATAATTGAAACTGAAGACCCTCCCCATTTAGTAAAGTGTACTTTGGTTTGATTTAGACACTGTATGGGCAGGTCTAGGACTCTATACTGCAATAGGAATACGTCTCTATAGTGTGAACGTGGACTGTTCACTGTCATAAAATATAGCACCAGCACAAGGAGGCATCCATTAAAGTCTGGGGAAAGTGTTAGAACTTGTTTTAAAGCCTACTGTATTCACAGGTAGACAACTCAGGGAACTTGTTCCCCAAATAGATAATATAGACTGGAAAACACAAATAGGCTCTGAAAGGGCATAGATAATTGCAATAGTGACGGGGCAAAAAGGAATCCTTTAAGAGAATTCAGGGACATTGAACCTAGCATGAGAAGGTCACCATTCTTTGAGGCATCCATAACCAAAAGTCATCCTGGGATAGAGGGGCCACCCATGGCTCCCAAGAGGCTGCTTCCATTTTTTTTTTAATATGGAAGTAATTTATATTGATTAGATTGGTTTTTGGACTTTTCACTTTATAACAAACCTCTGGAGTAGGAACAGTAACCCCTTTAGTAATGGCTGCTGCAAACTCTTAAGACAGGAAGTCCCTGTTTATATAATGGAGCTATCTTTCTGTCCATCATTACTCATTCAAAACCATCCCAGGCATGAAAACAAGGTTGCCCCATGCCAATGGTGGCCCAGACTGTCGGTTTCAGTTCAGTCAGTGTTTACTCTGTGTTCCCATGTGCTTGGAGCTATGGCTGTAGAGACTGAGTGAGACCTAGGCCCTGCATTAAGAGATCAGTCTGAGGACCTGAGTGGGGATGCTCAGGGCTAGCAGCGAGGACAAGGATGTACATCCAGGTCTGTCTGAGGCCAGAGGCAGGCTTGGGGGATTCTTTGGAGAAGCTGTAAATCTGAGCACACTATCGATCTTTTCCCCAGTTAGTTTCAGAATATTTCCATGTTTTACTGCATTAAATTATGGGCTTTATAATCATTACTCAGAAAGGTTCTCTTGACTCGCCCTTACCGTGTGATTACATGGCTCCCTACTCCAAGGACTGCTGGGCCACTTCTTATACCTCTCCTGGTTCTTGCCAGAGGTTCAAGCTGTCTTTTATATTTCCTTTTTGGAGACTTTCTAAAGTTGTGGGTTTTAAGGGATGTGATTGATTTGTTTGGCTTCTCTGGGTCCCCAGTGCAGCACACAGGCTCTTCGTTGAGGTGCGTGGGCTTTCTCTAGTTACTGTGTGGGCTTCTCTAGGTGTGTCGCATGGGCTTAATTGCCCTGTGGCATGTTGGCATGTTGGAATTTAATTCCCTGACCAGGGATTGAACCTGTGTCCCCTTCATTAGAAGGCAGTTTCTCAACCACTGGACCACCAGGGAGATCCCTAAGGGATATGTTTTTAAGTGGTATTTGTTTCCCTCTAGAACTTATACAGCATTTCATTTTAGTATTTGAATGGAGCTTTCTTCTGTTCACCAAGTTCCAGTCCCTTATCGTTTCATACAAGGAAATACCAGTCTTTACCCAAGAAAGCCAGGAGGATTAGGGCCATCTGCTGTGTTCCCAGATAAATGGAAAGCAGTCAGCAAAATGCATACCAGCTCTGACAATAAAAGCAGCAGCAGCACAGACCTAACAACAACAAAAAGCCAGAGCTCCCTTATTCTCTTAGATTGTATTGGAAGCCCAAATAATAGCAGGAAAACGGACCTTTCTGGGCTTTGTTGTGAATGATTCCCCCAATTTGATCATTTCCAAATAGAACTATTTATGTCACTTTGAAGACTTCTCTCTTCCTTTTTACCCCTGAGGCCGATGAGATTTATAGGCTGTTCTTTTAACCCCACTAAGTCACACCCTTGTTGGGTATCTGTCCAGTCAGGAAGCATTTCTTGTGGTCAGATGGGAGTGAGGACGTGGGTCTGGTCAGGTGGCCCTGAGGATGTTGTGAGGGCTGAGCTTGGAGAAACAGGATTCTTGCAGACTTTGGACTTGAAGCCAAGGCTGTCGGTGCCTCCTTGCTCAGCTTCTTGCACTTACTTCTCTTGTACCTTGCATTCACTTCCAGGTAGCCAGGCAGTCCATATTCTGTAGGGTATGAAACATCAGTTTCTACTTCTGCTGGGAAATTCAACCCTGTGTAGCTTTGGGGTCCACTTCCCTGGCGGCTCAGCAGTAAAGAATCCACCTACCCAATGCAGGAGATGTGGGTTCAATCCCTGGGTCAGGAAGATCCCATGGAGAAGGGAATGGCAACCCACTCCAGTATTCTTGCCTGGGAGATCCCATGGACAGAGGAGCCTGGAGTGTTACAGTCCATGGGGTTGAAAAAGAGTCAGACCTGACTTAGCGGCTAAACAACAACAACAAGCTTTGGGGTAAATCCCTTAACGATTCCAGTCTGATCTAGTGGGCCAGAACCCCGACTTCACTCTAACCATGTCCCTGTCCCATCCATTTGGTGAATTGCCAAGTTTAGCTTAAAACAAAAGCCTTTGCAAAATGCTACTGCCTCTGTGGATGGTCTTTATTAAGTCACAGAAAGGTACACTAGGTTTCAAGGTAGCCACTGAAAAGGATCTCCATTATAAATTGGGCCTATTGAATGAGAGAGTGGAGGTCGTCTTGGGGGCGATGGTATAGGAGCAGGTGACTGACAACCTTAGAAGGCTGCCACCGCCATTCAGCCTTCTATTTCCCATCTCCTGCCAAGCTTGTCCTTGCCTCTCCTCCTCTCTCTTGTTTCTGATCCCTCCCTTTGCTCCCACTCTTCTCTCTGTCTCTCCTGGGTTTGCTTTCTGGCCCGGAAACAGAGAGGGAACGCAAAGAACCAAAAGACCCTGGATTTTACCCTTGGAACACAGCATCTTTTGCTGGTGTAACCTTCATCACCCGGCCAGTTCCAGGGCTCTTTAGGGAGTCACTGCCTCCCAGCACTTCTGAAGAGAGAAGCACACGTGATAGAAATGCACATGGGTCTTGCAAAGTGTGGGTCCGCCTGGGGCAGGGAGGGGCAGATTGAAGTGAGAGAGGGAGGGGCAGATTGAGGCGGGAGAGGGGTGTCTGTGAGGGTGCTCCCACCTCCTCTGTCCCTGCAATAAGCCACCCTGGCCTCTCAGAAGCAGCTCAGGAAGCTCAGAGCCCAGCAGTAGGCTATTTAGATGCTTTTCATGCTTTTCATGCTTTGTGGTGCGAAAGGATTCAAAGCTCTGTTCTGAGTGGCCGTCCAGTCCCGTTAGTCAAGTCTTAGGCAGGAACTAAATGCACCAGGCCTGCTCCCCAGCTGCAACAAAGCCGAAGCTTTCCCAAGGTGCCTGCCTGTTGCTAGGAAACTGCATGCTGGTGCCCACTCCCTCCCACCCCGCCATCCCAAGGGCGGGGGGGTGGACTATGGCCAGTCAGCTCTCTCGCTCTGCCATTTATCCCTAAGAGTCCAGCATCATCAGAGGGCAGTGAGAAGCATCCTGCCCCCATCCCCCTAAATACCTTCTAATACGGGGAAACTTCCCTTGTGGCTCAGCTGGTAAAGAATCTGCCCTCAGTGCAGGGGACCTGGGTTCAATCCCTGGGTTGGAAAGATGCTCTGGAGAAGGGAAAGGCTACCCACTCCAGTATTGTGGCCTGGAGAATTCCATTGGACTATAGGATTGCAAAGAGTTGGACACGACTGAGCTTCACGGGAAACTGAGAGGTGAAAACCCAAGGTGGCTGTACCACCCTCCTTAGGGTCAAAGTCTACAACTGCCCCCAGCAGCCTGTTACTGCCTCTCAGGACAGAATGGCCTTTAGTTCACCTTCAAAACTTGCTTTCCCTTCTGGGTCTGGGGGCCAGAGAACTGGCTTCCTGACTCTATCCTGGAGTGAGATTTAGAAAGGCAGTGTCACATCCCTGAACACAGAGATCTTGTCCCTGGTGGGATTTTGCTCTCCTCTCTGGTTTAAGAGGACAGCAAAAGCAACAGAGGAAGAGGGAGAGAGAGGAGAGATCATGAGATCAATGTCAAACGAAGCATATCTCTTCCTGGAGGGAGAAGAAATTTGGAGATTTTTGGAAGCAACCTGGCTTGTCTCAAGTCAACTGCCTCAAGCTCTTTTTTTTTTTTCCTGCTGCACCATGCAGCATGTGAGAGCTTAGTTCCTCAACCAGGGATTATCCCGTGCCCTCTGCATTGGAAGCATTCACCACTGCATTGTAAGCATTAACCACATAACCAGGGAAGTCCCTCAAGTTTTTTTTGTCTTTAAAGGCTTTCTATGACCCTGTCATTCCTTCTCTCAGATCAAAAGGGTGGATGGGGTGGGGGAGGATCAGTGCTGACGTTATGTGGTAGGAGACAGAGATTTCAATGTCTAAAGCAAGACCTAGAAACCAAGATACCCCTTTCTAAGGAGTACGGAAGTCAGGGCTGGGGATAAGGAGAATCAGCCAACTGGTCTCAGGCTCCAGACACCTCATGGCAAGGCTGACTCTAGATTGCTCTAGGACTGGAAATGACATGATCAGCTTAGACTCCAGGGCTTCCCAGGTAGCTCAGTGGTAAAGAACCCACCTGCCAAGCAAGAGACGTGAGTTTGGCCTCTGATCCAGGAAGATCCCCTAGAGAAGGAAATGGCAACTCACTCTAGTATTCTTGCCTGGGAAATCACATGGACAGAGGAGCCTGGTGGGCTACAGTTCCTAGGGTATCAAAGAGTCAGACATGACTTAACAACTAAACAATCAACCACTTTGACTCTGGCCAGCAGAACAAAGTAAAGGTATTGACCTCCCCAAACAGCACTTGAACTCTTGAGAAATTTTGGTATAGGTGGGTCTTAAAAAAAAAAAAAAATACAGCAGTTCCTCCTAGAGTTAAGGCACAACAGAAAATTGCTGTTCTACAGCCCTATTCGTTGGCTTTTATTGGAGACCCCTCCAGCCTTCAGGCCTCAGCCATGCTCCACCACTGGAGCAAGGCCACGGTACCCACAAGATGTGACTGTAGTCTTTGAAAATAGATTTATTTCTAAAAAACATGCCAAGTTCATCTTCTGTGCTCTATAAGTGACTGAAATCTTAGTCACTCATCCAGCATTGATTGAGCAACTTCTACTTGCCAATCACTGTTCTGAGCTCTGGGGGAGAGAGAGCAGTGACCAAAACAGGCCAACTGTCCTTGAGCAGGAAAGTCAGGGTCAAGGGTATACACTGGCCAGGAAAGAGAAGTGGCAGATTGACTCCTAACATGCTGATTCACTCGTTTTTTTTTTTTTTTTTTAATCCCATATCTCACTCCCTTCCCAAAGTACCATGCATGCATGCTCCATTGCTCTGTCATATCCAACTCTTATAATACCATGAATTGTAGCCCACCAGGCTCCTCTGTCCATGGGATTTCCCAGGTAAGAATACTGGAGTAGGTTGCCATCTCCTTTTCCAGGAGATCTTTCCAACCCAGGGATTGAACCCATGTCTCTTGTATTGGCAGGCGGGTTCTTTACCACTGAGCCACCTGGGAAGCCCCCCCAAAATAACACAGAAGTGGGAGCAATAGGATAACTGACTGACTGAGAGGTCCAAAGGGCTGGGGAAGAGGATTCCAAGGCATTTCTGCCTGAGCTTTGCAGCCTGAGGGAGAAAGTTGGACCAGCTCCGTTTCATGGCCCTCAACAATCCTGCGAGGTTTAGGGGCTCTTGGTTGTTCCAAACAGGAACACACTGGGTCCATATTCATTTTAAAATAATGACTAATGTTGGGGAATTGCAACCTCATGGTGGAAACTGATGTTTTATTTTGATTGCACAGCATTCCAGCGTCTTTCCATCCTCCCCTCCCTCTGGACTTTCTGATGAGCCCCAGTCTGCCTCGCCTTCGCCCAGCTACATGTGGTCCTCAAGTGCTCCACCCCGTTACTCTCCACCTTACTATCCGCCTTTTGAGAAGCCACCCCCTTACAGCCCCTAAAGAGGAATGCCCACTGGCTGTTGAGATTATTGTGGCTTTTGTATTTCTGCTTTAGTGGAAGTGTGTAGGGTACAAAATTTAAAATGTGACTCATACATAAAGTTTGACAGTGGCCTGCCAGGCTAGGGAAAGATAGGGAAGAAGTTTGTTATTAGTGCAGAGGAGGGGTGGCCAGGCTGAGCCCAGCAGTTCTGAGCAGGACAGCGCAAGGCTGGGGAGCCATCTCAGCAAGAAGCGTGTCTGGTCTGGGCCTGCATTACCCTATGGCCCCACCTCTATAGGCCGCAGAAGCGTGGTTGCCATCTGCTTCACTTGGTGTAAAAGGAGTGTTGTCCTCACCCTTGGCAGATTGCCACCCTAGCACCTCAGTTGAAGCACCTGGCTTAGAGGCCCTCTCTTTCCCTCCCACTAAAGTCAGTCCCTAAGGAAAATTTCCCAGATAGGGCTACATGGTAGTTCCAATGCAGAGAGTTCTGGCTAAGATTTTGTTTGCTTGTGTCTGATGCTGAAAAAAGCTGGCCATATCCCTTACTCCTTTCTTCTCTGTATTGTAAAAATGGCTGTTGTGATCATTCAGCTCAGCTTTTGTGATTGGTACCTCCCAAAGGGAAAAGTGCAATATTCCTTTGAGTAGTGGGGAACAGGATTGATTGTTCAAGAAGCACTGACATACACAGAGCAGCATGTGAGATGTTTTAAGTAGATCCCAGTTATACATCAGGTAACTTAGGAAAACAGCAGTTTACGAAATGTTGCATTTGCTGTGGGAGATAGAAATCTTACTGTTAAAACTGAGTTTTAAAAATGCTAGATTAGGTTCTTGAACTGTCACTAATCTTTGTGACTATTTAATCTTCAAATATTGTGCTTCAACCCCAGCAAACCGCACGTATCCTGCACCCTACCCCAAAAGAATCATCTGTATTTTAATGCCACTGCTCTAATTGGTCCTTTCTTCTGTTGAGACCAATCGTGACAGTGTTCAAGATTATGGAAGTGTTACAATGCCGCTTTAAGTCTGCAAAACCTCAAATGTAGCCAACTTGACAAACTCTTAAGTGTTATTGTAGATTTAAAATCCATCTGGCACATTGTGGTAGATATTTGTACAGTTCTTTTAATTATACATAGCTTTAAACCTCAACCTGATGAATTTAACACTTTGGCACCCATGCCTTCACTTCAGAATGAACACTTTCATTGCGATCTTATGTTAACCTGAGAATTGATTTAAAGGAAGATTGATAATCCTACACTTGTAAAAAAAAAAATACAGGGCTATTGTATTTTAGACAGAACATATACAGGAAAAATTTCCAGCCAATTTCGCTACCTCCCAACTTGATGGATTAGAGGTAGCAGGCAAATGCTGGTGCTCCCATCTACCTTGTAGACACCCAGCCATCAAGAATTCTCAAGGCACAACAAGTGCACTCACTGTTCACAGTAAATGTTTGCAAAACATTCAGTTTAACTTTTGACATCACAAATGATGTCTCATCTGAATTTCAAATCTGAACAATTATAATCTTTTTGCGTTATATAACACTATTATTTTCTACTGTTCTGAGCATATTAAAATTCTATTGGATTTCAAAAAGGGACTAATAACCAATTGACTTACTATACAAATATCAACTTGTGATACTCAATGAAATTTCTTGCTGTTTACACTTTACATTTTGCTTTAATGAACGTGTATGAGTATTTAATTTTTTAAAAGGCACCATTACACAGTATATCCTACATTTATCACATTTCTTAAAGTGTTAAAGATTCTAGGACTCATTTCTATGTATTTTTCTTACTTTACAAAATAACTTGAAACAGTATAGATTTTGTAACTTAATTTTAGCAGCTTCTTTTTTTATTACATTGAATTATAACAACTGCATGTTACCTTAGAAAAGTTAATATTTGCTGCTTTACTCTTTTGCAAAAACATTTGCTGTAATGAAGGAATTTGTATTTCCAAAATGTACCTTGACTGCATTTTGTAATATTTACCGCTTTATTCCTAATTCTGCTTTAAAGTATTGAACTGGGCATGAAAAATTAAAATATTAATCCAGAACCTATGTAAACTGGATGTTGCTTAAAATCTGTATCACTGCCATGTTGGAAACCCAGACTGCTTTTGTGATGTTTCAAATTAATAAAACTATCCTCCTCCTTATCAACTTACATGTGTCTTCATGGAATCAACAGAAGTATCACAAATGCTCCAAAGCAACTGACAGCAGCTGACTCACTTCTGACTACTATGGTTCAAGATATAATGGACATGCGATTAACCAACATATAAAACCTAGCAGGAAATTCTGTCATACTGTCATC
Source organism: Neotragus moschatus (assembly GCA_006410615.1). NCBI lineage: Eukaryota > Metazoa > Chordata > Mammalia > Artiodactyla > Bovidae > Neotragus > Neotragus moschatus. The sequence continues at coordinate 68,222 of SJYA01003320.1, read as the reverse complement.
AGAAATATAGTTCCAGTCTCTTGCTGCAAAAATTGAAAAACAGAATGTAATAGTTTATATAATTAATGAAAGATCATCTTGTAAAAAAAAGAAAGACACTAAAAACATCAGAATTAAAACATTTTATTTATTTTTGCCATAAGAAGCTCTACGAACTAATATCAGGTAACGGTTAATGAAAAGTAGAACTTAAAGTCATGACAGGGAAGACTGTACAAGTATGAACACTACAGCACTGGGTGGAAATGAACAAGTTTCATATGATTGACAGAGGTGAGAAAGCCAGTGCTGTTGAATTAGTATTTAATTCTTTAGAGTACGCACGCCTTGACAATTCAAAAAACTTTTACCATTTTTACCTTTATTTTTTTGGTACAATGGGAAAAATGCAGCATTGATTCCTCATAGTGGTTGTATGTGGGGGATCATTACCAGCAAAATGATAAAATATATTTTAAAGTGAATCTCTCAAGATTGCTATGGCATATAAAAATCTTTGCTTAGTTTGAGCACTTTCATTTTCTGTCATCTTTGAACAAATTGCTATTTCAAACAGTTCCTATCCAGAATATTTATAGGTAATTTAGCATAGGAGCAAATCTGAAGCCAACTTGAATGGAAAAAAGAATTCAATTGCCAGAAAACTAAGTATAAAATAGGAAAACACCATTACAGGTTTTGAACAGCATCTTGCTACAGATTTCCAACTCCATAAACACTGGGAGTGAAGGGTTTTAATTTCCAGAGAGTATTCCACATGGATTCTGAACTTTGGATATAGTGACTTCTAAAAAAACTGAAGACCCTGACATACGTTCAAGTAAGAGTCTTCTGGCAAAAATACAATTTAAAGTGAATTTTCCAGTTTTCCTCCTCCCAAAAAACTAGAAGATACCTTCAGTAGGCAAAGTTGAAATTTCAGACTCAGAACTTAGATAGAGCACAGCAGCAGCAAATAATTATATCAAGATAATTCAGAATGGATAGTTTTCCATTATAGAATTCCTAGTTTGTCATAATGGCCTTGTAGAAACCAAGTTTTATTGAAAAAGTGAAAGTGTTTGTCGCTCAGTCATAACTGACTCTATGCAACCCCATGGACTGTAGCCTGCCAGGCTCCTCTGTCCATGGACTTTCCCAGGCAAGAATACTGAAGTGGGTAGCCATTCCCTTTCCAGAGGATCTTCCTAACTCAGGGATAGAACCCAGGTCTTCCGCACTGCAGGTGGACTCTTTACCATCTGAGCCATCCAGGAAGTTAGCAGTTAAGTCTGAAAGGACTGAAGTATCATTCACACTTGTTGAATTATGTCTAACTGGTGAAACAGCATAAATGAAACAAACAAATTTCCACTGAAAACATTTCAGAGTGTACCCTATAGTCAAAGAGTAATGTTATCAATACATATACACAAAGGAAACAGATATTACAATTCCAGAGATCAGACTTTTAAGCTGTATGGTAATTTAAAAATTTTCCAAGGATTAGTTTACAAAATGGTCTTAAGGTCTCAACTCACAGAACAGAAAACATAAAAGATGCACATCATTCTAACCCTTGGTAAGCAAAGGACTGTATTATTTTTCTTTCTCCTTGTATTACTGCAAACACTGATGCCTGATACCCTCAGTTACCATCTTAAGAAATACTGAAATCACTATCTTCAAGTCTAGCTTACTGTCAGAAGGATGATGTATACATGAGAAATTGATTAAAGCTTTAAGTTCAAAGTCAAGAAATATACTATTTTCAAAAATACATCGTTAAGGAGAAAGAAAATATCTAGGTTGAATTAAGAAATACTTAAGCAAGGTTACAAAGGACTAATAACTATGCACAACAATCTTTTTCAGTATCTAATCATATTTTCTTCCTTTGCAAAAATTTACAGAAGTTCAACAAGTCAATCTGTTATAAACACTAGGCTATATATTTGTTCCAACCTGCTTCCCTTTTAGTACTGGCACTTCAATAAGTTTTGACTTTATTTTCTAAGTGTCATTTTAAACATGTGTCATTTTAAAAGGGAGAAAGGTGGTATTCACTGTTCTCAAGATAAATGGGAATCAACAAGCCTATTTAACTTCCTTGTATAGCTTCTGATTGCTATAATACTGCAGCAATTTGCAGATGGAATGGAACTTATTTTAGGAGTAAAAACCTAAAAGGTCTTGCTGAAAGGAAAATACTAGATATCTGATTCAGCTATGTCAAATAAAAACTTCCTATTAGAAATTCTAAGTAATATGAACATTTAAAAATACATGCCAGTGGCCTCCCACCCAAAATATATGAGTCTCATTTATGAAATTTGTCATTTATAAAGATGCATACATAAAGATTAGTTTGGTGGTGTTCAGATTCAAAATTTGAAAAGTTTCATGGGAATATTTAACCATAATGAGCAAAAAGGAAATCTCCATTCACTTCCATTCTCTGTCTCTATCATATAAGAGCACAGAATTTAAAGCAAATATGATAACTTTTAATCTCTTCCTGTCTGCATTACAGAGATTTCTTTTTTTGCCCATAGAAACCACACTGCAAAGGTATATATATACAGTAGTCCAGGCACCAAAGTCTTTTCGAGACTATGGTGATAAAAGTGAAGTGTAATTCTGATTAGCTAAAACTCGTTCATTCTTCAAGTGAGAAACTTGTCTGCACGGCTATTTTCATGAGGGGTGGGAGGCAGGAGGCTGCTATCCATTTGGGTTAGCAAAATACACAACCAAGCAGAGACTTACTCTGAAAATTTCCAGGACAACTTTAGAAGTTCTCATTTACTCTTTATGCCATATACAAGACACAACACACATTTATAGTCTCAATAATAAGAAAATTGAGAATTCAGCAGTAAAGTGCTAACACGGAAGGGGAAAGTTGCAAGATATACTAGGGTATGCTAATAACTCCAGTTATTTTCAAAGAACATTCAAACTGATTCAAATTCTATTCAGGAAACTATCTCTCCAAGCTTTTTTTTTTTTTTGCCTCTTTAAATGTGCTGAAAGCTAACTATATAAACAGATACTTGGGGGAGGGGGAAGTTCTCAACCTCTATTCAAACTTTCAGAATAATTTGCTTCTAAAAATTATGAACAAATAATCCAACTAGACTACCTTCAGATGACATGGCATATCAAATGAACTTGTTTTCACCTTTGTTTTACAGGCCTTCTGAAAGCCCTGACCCTTAAATCCAAATCAAAACTTTCTGATATTNGGGGAAGTTCTCAACCTCTATTCAAACTTTCAGAATAATTTGCTTCTAAAAATTATGAACAAATAATCCAACTAGACTACCTTCAGATGACATGGCATATCAAATGAACTTGTTTTCACCTTTGTTTTACAGGCCTTCTGAAAGCCCTGACCCTTAAATCCAAATCAAAACTTTCTGATATTTCAAAGGAGTTCAATAAGATTCTGGTATTATAAATTCAAACTCAGTACTGCCATCTGTTACATTCTGTTTAAAAATGGAATCATTTTCCTGCTGAATAAAAATATCTTCCCAGGTCATGGGCTTGTTCTGAGGAGTAGATGTGGTCCCTACTGGAGGTTCTTTCCCAGCATCAACCTTATATCCAATACCGTCATCCTTCATAACAGGCATAGTGCCTGACCTATCAGAGAGGTATGCATATTGTCTGATCTGTAAAGACCTGCATGGATGTAAACGATAAAGCTTCGAGTCTCCAGAAGGATCTTGACTATGAACAGACTTTATGTGTGAAGACATAAACTGATAGTTGATGAAAGACTTGCCACAGGCCAAACACTGATACCTTCGCTCTCCTGTGTGATGAATTTCATGCTTTGTGCGATATTCTGCAAGAGGAAAGACCTTCTCACAGTAACGGCAAGGATACTTCTTCTCCCAAGAATGAATGTTAAAATGTCTCCGCAAGCTTGTCAGGCAGACATATGACCTTTTGCATACAATACAGATATAATAGACCCTTCCATCTACTATTAACTCATAGTGATCATCATGTTTAACTTTCATACGTTTATTTGCTGTCTCACTGCTAGGTGGTTTTGGTATCTCGTTCCCAAGTCTGGCCTCCCCTTCGTCAGGGTCATCTTTGACGGGGATAACTATATCATAAGTATCTTCACCAATATTTGCATAAACCTTGCAACCCGTTGACAAGCCTTCAATTTCAGTAGCTGTATCTAAAGTAATAATCTTCTGACCCTCCATTAGATGTTTGGATCCTAAACCTGGATCATTAGTGTTTCTCGTAATTATGTCTGAAATTTTTAAAGAATTGGAAACTGGCTCTTGCAGAAGTGTAGGAATCTGCATCTTCTGTATCAACGATCCATCAAAAGTGTTATTTGGGGGGATCTCAGCCTGTGGGACCAAAGACGTATTACTGACAGCGGAATCTGGACTGGAGCTAATAGTGTCATCATCATCATCTATAATTTCCTCCTCCTCCTCTTCATTGGCCTTGTTTCCTGGTAAAACAGCACTGTTTGGTGGCTGTTGATTCTGTACAAGTAAATTGATTGAAGGAGACATATGATTTGGAAGTGAAGAACTGACATTTGGTGGTGTAGTAAGTGGTGTCTGATTTAACAAAATGATGTTGGGAGTCAGATGTGTTGGGGCCGAAGACACCAACAATTTTTCACTTCCCTGTGTCTGGCTCAGAGTTGCCTGATTCACAGAAGTAGGAAGTTTCTGAGTAGGTGTGATGTTTGTTAAAGGGGGAGAGCTATTGCTCACACAAGGTGCATCATCTGAAATAGCAACAGAGCCTGGGTCAGGCTGGACCTCTGCCACTGTGTTGGTACTCGGCAAAGTCTCCTTTGCAGGCAGAATCTCAGAGCAGAAAATGACATCATCGTCGTCATCATCTGAATCAGTAACAATGATCTTTTTTGTCTCATAATCTTCAGCAGACAAGGAAAAAGATTCTGTTATAATTGGCATTATAGTGGCCCCATTTTCTTGGGATTCATCTTTTGATTTTTGTATTTCAGGAGGTGAGTTTTCTGCATTACCATCCTGAGCTGTACCTGAGATGCTTTTAACCTGTGACAACGGGACACCAAGCTCTGCTATAAACTTAACTCCTAATAACTGCCCTGATTTAATTAACTCATCAAGTAAATCTGATCTAACACGAACAATTTTAGAACTATAGATATAATTGAGAATTTCTGCAAAGATCTCTGCTCTTATAAAGCTCAGTTCAACAACTTGCCCAGCAACTGAGAAGAGCTGATGGAAGTAAGTACTTGAAGCTGAAAGAATGTTCCTATGGGCTCGGAATTTTCGGTCTTCCACAATAACAGTAACATCACAGAAGAGTCCATGGCCACGTTGCTCATTCAAGGAGTTCAGCAGACTGCCAGAGTATTGAATGTCTGTAGCAGAAATCAGTTTTCTACTCTCCATGCCTGTAAGAGAAAGGAGAAGGGGAGATGCGTGCATCAGGAAAGAAAAACACAAGTACTTCATTATTTAGAATTTTAACTACAGCTTCACTGAATAGTTTATTGGAGTTTTAATGGAAGTTAGGGGTAACTTTTTGGTTTTTATATAAACTATTCTTACAAACTTTTATATATAACTGTTATTTGGACCACATGTTAAATCTCATGACTTCCCCCAGAGAAGAGACAAGCAAGTTTTAAACTGATCTACAGATTTGAACACTAATCTCTTCCTTTGAATCTTAGATACATGCATCACCACTAAGCAATTTTTAAAGACTAAAGTTAATTTTTTTGTTCCAATTTTGGATTTTCTCAAGAGTTTAGAGTTAATTTTTAACTGTTTGAGCACTTTAAGAAAAATCTTCATTGTGAACACATAAAAAGTTATTTCACCTGTAAATGAATGATGTGTCAGAAAAGTTTGATGTGTGCAATACTAAGTCCAAAATAGGTAGTCTTCCTAAACGTTTAACTTATCTTTAACAACATATTCAACAGCTACTCCCTGTAGCCACAGACTGAACCAGCATTCATAAACACTGGCAACTATTACTTCTAAAGTTTTTATGTTATTTTAACAGGGATGCTTCATCTAGATAAACTATGAAACACCTTTTTATCCTCTCCTCTTTTCTTCTTCCCCTCACCTGTCTACTCCCCACAATCTCCAGAGATGGAATGTTAGAATGTCAAATAAAGTCAACAAATGCTATTGTGAAAACAAAACAAGGGAAAAGTTTACCATTTCTTAAAGCTCAAATGTGTGAAAACACAAAACATTTCATTTTGTTGGCAAAGAATTATGAGCACTGATATGAGAATTTTCTTCACAGAATGATTTAGTGAAAACTTCAGACCAGACATCACTCTAGAAAAGGAGGAGAGGGAATATCAACAAATAGTATTTCTATGTACCACCCTCTAAACAATTTTCAAGATTTCACAGAAGATATTTCTGGTAAAAATTTAAACACATAAAATGATACATGTATATATAATTAAAAATTAGTTGATAAGTACTTTTGGTAAAGAGACACTTCTATTGCTAGTATATATTCTTTCCCTTTAGAGTTACCAAAATAGTACAACTGTCACAGTGCTTAAGTTATACACATGTGGAAGGCAGGGCGTCTCAAATATCTTCTAATTTTTCAAAATTATAGCTTAAAAACAAACAAAAAAATAAGATAAAAGTCTAGAAATCAAGGATTTAAAACATCATGTTATAAGGCATTGCTTGTTAACAGTACCAGGGAATTTCAGGTTACCATAAAGGGATTCATCAGAAAGGGTGACCTTTGGACAGCGAGCCAGCTACCAGCGCTTCCGAAATACGGGCATTTCGACACAAGTCACTTTTCAGTGGATAGACAGGTTTTCTGAATACGGTCCCACTATTTTTGTCCTTTGCAAATGGGTCTTCCCAACGGGGCAAGGATTTCAATGTATGCGTCCAGGTGACACCAGAACTTGGTTTCATTTTGTTGTTTCATTTTGTCTTTCCCGTCCAGGTGGACCCAGGATCAGCACAAATCGGTCTGAACCCATCCCAACCCCAGATCCGCGATCTGACTATGGAAAAGCCATTCTGCACTCCCGTGAGACAAATCCTTGACCGAGGGCAGGTGACGCTGGAAAAGAGAGACGCCACCCGCGAGAGTGAAACAACCTACACGCGGCAGCTGAACCCCATCTCCCTCTGTCCACCCCCTCTTCCCCATTCGCACCCGGCCGGCTGCAACCGAGGTTTTCCACCCGGATTCACGTGGAAAAGCAGTTTCTTGCAAATACAGAAGGCCGGCCAGCACGGTCAGGGCGGGGGTAGTCGGGCGAGGCGGCCGGCCAGGGAAAGTAGAAGGTGGCGAAGCGGAGGGTGGGGTGTTGGGAGGGGATGTGGCCAAGCAGGCGGCATTGTTATGCCCTGGGAAGGGGAGGATGGGCCTGGCCGAAAAGCTCTAAATCAAAGTCGGGGTGAGGAGGGGGAACTGGCGCAAAAAGGCAGGCGAGGGCCGTGAAAACGCCGAGTGGTTCTCCGCGGTGGGCTCCCCAAGCTCCGGGCCTACCCCGGGCCCTGACGGTCCCTGACGGCGGAGGAGACCGCGCCGCGGCCCTCCCGGTTCGTCCCCTCCTTCGCTCCCGAGCCCACACAAAGGAAAGGGCCGGAGGAGCGGAGCCTCCGACTCCGCCGCTTCCTGGTTCAAGTGAGGAGAAAGCGAAGGCAGGCGCGGCCCAGAGACGGAGGAAGCCGGCGCGCTCCCTCGCCCCCTCACGGGTCGCAGCCGGTTCCTCACCTGCTTCCCGGCGCCGCCGCTTCTCGTCGTCGGCTCGCGCGGAAGGGTGGGAATCCTCCAACAGTCAGAAGCCGGACTCTGCGGCGATTCGGCTCCTTCTTTAAACGTCGCTCCAGTCTTGGTCAACGTCGACGCGGCTACCGCCTCCCGCCGCCACCGCTGCCACAGCTGCCTCACGCCGCCGACAGAGGGCACCGCGCGGGGGCGAGACGCCGAAGACGAAGGAGCCCTCCTCTTCCGAGCGCGGGTCGGCTCTTTCCGGAGAGGCCCGAGCCGTAGGCCGTCCCACTTCGGCGCCCTGCTCCACCTTCGGCTCCTTCCGCAAGGGGCGGAGGAAGACTGGGAAGCGCCGGGAGCGCTCGGCCCCTTCCGGAGGGCGAAAGGGTGGGAAAAAGTAAAAGGAAAGGAACGCGGGAATAACGGTTGGGATGCGAGGGATACTAGTCCCTTTCCTCTACGTTCCGTGTAAGCTTCTAGGGCGTAAAAACTTCGAGAGACTAATAAGGTTGCATTTCTTTTGAAAGTTCGAGACTGCCTTATTTAATAGCTTGTCGTTAGACGATAAACCAATCCTAAAGGAAATCAGTCCTGAATATTCACTGGAAGGACTGATGCTGAAGCTGAAGCTCTAACATTTTGGCCACCTGATGCGAACAACTGACTCATTGGAAAAGACTCTGATGCTGGGAAAGATTGAAGGCAGGAGGAGAACCCGATGAAAGAGGATGAAATGGTTGGATGGCATCACTGTCTCGATGGACACGAGTTTGAGTAAACTCCGGGAGTTGGTGATGGATAGGGAAGCCTGGCGTGCTGCAATTCATGGGGTCGCAAAGAGTCCGACATGACTGAGAGACTAAACTAAACTGAAACCACCTTGACATATAATCAGAATGAATATAATCAAACATAATGAATCAAGTCATGACTTATAATTCAAGTTGAAGGATAACAAGCACATTCTAACACCTACTTTGAAGAAATCAGTTTTTGGGTAAGTACTATCTTCTCAACTGAACACTAAATGATGCAATATTGTTAATTCCTTCATTGCAACTATTCTTTTCTGACCACCTGTTTGATCTGTACCAAATCTTATGTTAGACTGTGTGGAATACAAAATGAATAAGCCAAGGTCTCTACCTTTTCAAAGAGCTCAGTAGATAGGTATACAAACATCGACAAAATACAGAACACAGAGAAGGAACTAGCAAACTGAATCAGAGCTGCATCTTGAAAGATAAATAGTAACACTTGCATTGTGTGTGTTTATTACTTTTATTTACATAGCATTTCCTGCACAGAGGGCTTTACTGTCCACACATAGTAGGTGTTCAATAATTGTTAAGTGAATGAATACATGAATGAATTGTGGTAATTTGAAAAACTCCTCTGGTAATCCACTTCTGACTGAGTACCATGATGAATGAAGTGACAGGATGGGTGATTGAAGAGCCAAATATTTCCCTTCAGGCTGGTTATTGATCATATTCAACTAAGGAACCAAAATAGTAGCATTTTCTTCAACAATTAGAGCCATTCACTATGTTAATTTTCTTTTTTTAAAAAAATATATACAGGATAATATTGCATCAGTTTCCAAAAATTTGAATTGGCACTTATTTACCATTCAGTTGGAATCCTTCCATGTCCTTCCTACAAAAATCCTGGAGAAAATGTCCATCAGGATATTCCAGAATAAAAACAGATCTACTAACTATATTTAATTTTCTTCAACATAAAAGCAGACAAGGATGTCATCATCTATCGACCTCTATTCTACATTCTCCTCAATAAAGTCAAGCCACATAGTAAAATATCAAAGTAGTGTAATACAGCTGTATTTTCACATGGAGATAAGAAATCCATACGAAATTCCCTAGGCATTTCTCCAAAGTTTTGTATTGTGGTGAAAAAAAAAAACCTATGTGGGAATCACTGGATTATTAACATAAACACATTTCATGGAAAATAGAAGTGTGCTGTTGTAAAAGAAAGTAAGACAGATGGTAGTGTTTTCCTGGCAACTGAGCACTTAACTACTTAGGACATTAATGACCATTTTTCTGAGTCATCCTCTCACAAAATTTAGTAGCAAAAAAATATTTAGGAAATAGGACAAAGTACATCTTGAAAGTTTAGGATCTATTTATCTTTCAGTAGCTTAGTTGACAAAAACTAAAACAAGATATTTCTTTGAAATATAGATCATAGTAACTGCCACTCTTGATATCAAATAGGTGTTGGTTACTTTCAGTAAACTGTAAGATGCAATACAATTTCTTTTACATCAGCACCAACACCAAGACCTCCAACCAAATTGCCTAGCCTTTGTCCCTTTCCTGAAAGGGCTTTCAAAGTGTGGAACCCCAGCTGAGGTATGATGAAGGCTGTTACTTCAAAATGTAGAAAACTGCTTCTTCCCTTCTGTCCACGTGGCTCACTCCCTAACTCAGCAAAAACTAAGCTAAAATTAAGAAACTGCCTATAACCCACACACCTAAGGTCAATTAGTCTATGACATAAGAGGCAAGAATATACAACGGAGAAAAGACAGTCTCTTCAACAAGTGGTGCTGGGAAAGCTTGCTACATGTAAATCAATGAAATTAGAATACTCCCTCACACCATATACAAAAATCAACTCAAACTGGCTTAAAAACCTAAATGTAAGACATGACACCATAAAAATCCTAGAAAGGAACATAGGGAAAACATTCTTTGACATAAATCATTGCAATATTTTCTTAGCTCAGCCTTCCAAGGCAAAAGAAATAAAAGTGAAAAGAAACAAAAGGGACCTAATCAAACTTAAAAGCTTATGCACAGCAAAAGAAACCATCAACAAAACGAAAAGATGACCTATGGAATAGGAGAAGATGTTTTCAAAGGATGCAACTGATGAAGGGTTAATATCCAAACTACAAAAACAGCTCATACAACTTAATATCAAAACAATTCAATATCCAAGATACAAAAACAGCTCATACAACTCAATATCAAAACAATTCAATCAAAAACTGGGTAGAACACCTAAACAGACACATACAGATGCCCAACAGGCACATAAAAATTATTCACTAATAATTAGAGAAATACAAATCAAAACCAGTCAGAATAGCTATCATCAAAAAGTCTACATATAATAAATGTTGGAGAGGGTGTGGAGAAAAGGGACTCCTCACTGTTGCTGGGAACGTAAGTTGATGCAGCCACTGTGAAAAACAGTATGGAGGTTCCTGAATAACAAAATTCTGTAAAGCAACTATCCTTCAATTAAAAAGTAGATTTTAAAAAACAACCCTTATGCTATCATTTGTGACCAGAAAATCATTGTATAAATAATATGTAAACCTTAGAACTATTAGATCATAACATTACACAGAAGCATTAAAGCACAATTATACCCTAGCAAAAATAAAAATAAAAACAACTAAAAATAGAACTACTATATGATACAGCCATTCCACTCCTAGGTATATATCTGGAAAAAACACAAACTTTAATTCAGAAAGATACATACACTTTAATGTTCATAGCAGCACTACTTACAAAAACCAAGACATGGAAACAATCCAAGTGTTCATCAACAGATGATTGACTTAAAGAGATGTGGTACATATATACAATGGAATATTATTACTCAGCCATAAACAAGAATGCAATATTGCCATTTGTAGCAACATGGATGGACCTGCAGAGTATTTTGCTTCGTGAAGTAAGTCAGAAAGAGAAAGACAAATGCTATATGATGTCATTTATATATGGAATCTAAAAAATAATACAGATGAATCTGTA
>SJYA01003320.1:46494-56544 GCA_006410615.1 Neotragus moschatus | reverse complement strand
ATAAGACACATGAATCTGTATACAAAACAGAAACAGAATCACAGACACAGAAAACAAACTCATAGTTACCAAAGTGGAGAGGGAGAGAGGGAGGGACAAGTTGGAAGTATGGGATTAATGGATATAAACTATTATATATAAAAGATACACAACAAAGATTTACTGTATAACACCAGGAACAATATTCAATATCTTATAATAACTTATAATGGAAAATAATCTGAAAAATTAATATATATAACTGAACACTTTGTTGTACACCTGAAACTAACACAATATTGTAAATCAACGATTGTTGTTTAGTCGGTAAGTTGTGACTCTTTTGCAACCCCAAGAACTGTAGCCTGCCAGGCTCCTCTGTCCATGGGATTCTCCAGGCAAGAATACTGGAGTGGGTTGCCATTCCCTTCTCCAGGGAATCGACTCCACCCAGGGACTGAACCCGTGTCTCCTGCATTGCAGGTGGATTCTTTATATCTCTGAGCCTCCAGGGAAGCCCTAAATCAACTACACTTCAATTAAAAGAATTTAAGGCCTTCCCTGGTGACTCAGTGGTGAAGGATCCACCTATCCCTGCAGGAGACACGGGTTTGCTCCCTGACCCAGAAAGATCATACGTGCCACAGAGCAACTGGGTCCATGTGCCACAACTACTGAGCCTGTGTTCTAGAGCCCGGGAGCCACAACTACTGAAGGCCGAGCACCCTAGAGCCTGTGCTTGGCAACAAGAGGAGCCACCACAATGCGTCATGCTACAACTAGAGGAAGTCCGTGCAGCAACAAAGACCCAGCACAGCCATAAATAAATAGATAAATAAAATCTTTTTATTGGATCAGTTCTAATGAGATGGATGAAACTGGAGCCAATTATACAGAGTGAAGTAAGCCAGAAAGAAANGAATATGCAATGGAGAAAATACAGTCTCTTCAATAAGTGATGCTGGAAAACTGGACTGCTACATGTAAAAGAATGAAATCAAAACATTCCCTAAGACTACGTGCAAAAATAAATTCAAAATGGATTAAGACCTAAATGTAAGCCTGAATACTACAAAACTCCTGCAGGAAAACATAGGCAAACACCCTTTGACATAAATTATGTAACATTTTTTTGGATTTGTCTCCTAGAGAATGGAAGTAAAAACAGAAGTTAAGGGCATCTAATTAAACTCAAAACCTTTTGCATAGCAAATGAAGCTGTAAACAAAACAAGAAGACAACCTATGGGATGGGAGAAGATACTTGTAAATGATACTAAGGAATTAATTTCCAAAATATACAAGCAGCTCCTACAGATATATATATACATACATATGTATATATAAAGCTATATATCTGTATATATAAAATATATATATATTTATAAAGCTGATCCATATATATATATATATATAGAGAGAGAGAGAGAGAAAGAGAGAGCTGTATGAGCTGTTTGTATGTGTGTGTATATATATAAAAGCTGATATATATATATATTTCAGAACAATCAAAACATAGGTAGAAGACCTAAATAAACATTTCTCCAAAGAAGGCAAAGAGATGGCCAACAAGCTCATGGAAAGATACTTTAAATTTTAGAGAAATGCATATCAAAACCACAGTGAGCTATGCTCTCACATCAATTAGAATTGTCATCATCAAAAAGTCTGCAAATAATAAATGCTGGAGAGGGTATGAAAGAAAAGGGAAACTTCCTACACTGTTGGTAGGGATGTAAATTGGTTCAGACACCACGAAAAACAGTACGGAAGTTCCTAAAACGGCTAGAAGTAGAGTTATCATATGATCGATCCAGCAGTCTCCCTCCTGGGCATATATTCAGAAAAGATGAAAATTGTGATTTAAAAGTTACACAGACCCCAGTACGCATAGCACCACTGTCTACAGTAGACAACACATGGAAGCAGCCTGCGTGTCCATCGACAGAGGCGTGGACGAAGCAGCTGCGGTGCACGCACAACGGAACACTACTCGGTCACAAGGAGGATGANCCTGGTGTGCTGCGATTCATGGGGTCACAAAGAGTCGAACACGACTGAGCGACTGAACTGAACTGAACTGCTTAGAAAAAATAATGAAGTGGCTTCATTTTGTCTCACATTGTCAGTCATCTAGACTGGTGTTCTGTAAGTTTATGTCCAACAGAAGAACCTGGCCTGAGTTCCAGCTGACTTCCAGATATCAGGGGGTGCTTTCCAACCCACTGTCTCTAACAGCAAGTGAAAAACCTTAGAATATCAGGAATAAACTTTAGAGGTAGTGGGAGAGGAGGTATAATAGTGGCCATTTCCTTATCCACTATAGTGAAAATAGTTAGTTGATAGTGCATTATTATTGTATGGGACATACTTACGCCTGTGTGCTAAGTCACTTCAGTCAGGTCTCACTCTTTGCTACCCTATGGATTGTAGCTCACCAGGCTCCTCTGTCCATGGGATTCTCCAAGCAAAAATAATGGGGTGGGTTTCTGTGCCCTCCTCCAGGGGATCTTCCTGACTCGGGGATAGAATCCAAGTCTCTGCATCCACAGGCAAGTTCTTTACCACTAGAACCATCTGGAAAGCCCAGGACATACTTATACTAAAATATTATTCATTGTTTGTGAAAGTGAAAGTGAAGTTGCTCAGTCGTGTCCCACTCTTTGCAACCCCATGGACTTTTGCTTAGTGAAATTCAAATGTAATCAAGCCTACTATATATTTTTTCCTGCTAAATCGGACAGCACTAAAATAAACACACAGTCAGTTGCATAGGAAATACTTTGAATACTTTGTGCCTTTTCTTTTCTTCCCACTTAGATTTTTATTTTAAATCAAGATAGACTCAAAAAAAATAATGTAACTCGATTTGGGCTATTCTTATATATTCTGTATGTACACATATACACACATCTGTGCATATATTGGGCTTCCCAGGTGGCACTAGTGGTAAAGAACCCACTTGCCAATTCAGGAGACATAAGAAACCCAGTTTGCGTCCCTGGGTCAGGAAGATCCCCTGGAGAAAAGAAAGACAACCCACTCCAGTATTCTTGCCTGGAGAACCCCATGGACAGAGGAGCCTGGCAGGCTACAGTCCATAGNAGTGGTAAAGAACCCACTTGCCAATTCAGGAGACATAAGAAACCCAGTTTGCGTCCCTGGGTCAGGAAGATCCCCTGGAGAAAAGAAAGACAACCCACTCCAGTATTCTTGCCTGGAGAACCCCATGGACAGAGGAGCCTGGCAGGCTACAGTCCATAGGGTCGCAAAGAGTCGGACACGACTGAGCGACTTAGCACGCATCTGCATATACTATGTATATGTACACACAAACACACCCACACACATACGAGAAACAGTAAGCACCCAATAGTATAGAGTATAACGTAACACACAGGCATAGAAAGCACAGAAACACACGCAGAACTGGCTGTGTTGGTGATACGGCCACTCTGAAGTGTACCTTGTGGTGTGTCATCCTTCCTTTCAGTCATTTCAAGGACAAGGCTGAGGAAGACACGGTCACTGATTCAACTTAGACCTGGCGAGCCTCCTGAGGAACCAGAAGGATGCGCGGAACCAGTTGCAGCGGCGGCTTTTTTATACGGATGTACACGTCGTTTCACTTCAGCTGGACGCCACATAGGCCTGGGGAAGGGTTTTGCTGACGTACCCGGAAGGTTTCCGCGGTTTCCTCGGCGTTGGAGGGCTTTGTGCGGCGGTGGGTTCTGGGAGCCAAAAAGACCAGAGATCTTCCCCGGCTCGTGAGTGTGCCCTCTTTCGTGGCAACAGTGGCTTTGGTGTCTGGCTCGCGCAGCCTGGAGTGGAACGCCTCGCAGTTCCTGGAAGAGCCTCGACCCCGCGGAGCCGGCGCTCTCGCCTGCTCTAGGCCCGGGGACCGGAATGGCTTCGGTCGTCAGCTGGGTGTCCTCAGCCGAGACCCCAAAACCAGCCCTGCGACCCCGTCTCGCGGTGTCGTTCGCGAGAGCGGCCCTCGGCTCCTCGAGGCGGACACTTCTCCGCTTCTGCTTCCTAGCCCGCCAAGCGCGGCAGCCAGGATCGCGGCTGCCGGAGCAACGAGCCGGGAGGATCTCCTGGACAAGGACCAGGAAGAGGTGAGTGATAAGGCCGCACCTTCGCTCTGAGGAGCCCATCTGCCTTCAGAGTCCGCTTCATCTCTGGTTCCGCTTCTGAACGGTCTCAGTTAAGCATTTCTACCTTCCTTGCACCCATCTCCATCTTTGCTTCTGTCCTTGACAGCCCTGTTTTCTCCCTTAATTCTCACTCATTCTTGGGCGCCTTCATGTGGGCCCCTTCATGACCCCTCCACCTGCTTTCAGCTCTGGTCTGGCAGCAGACATGGCCAAGGGTTCCAGATAGATTTATAGTGTTTATTTACTTTGTCATTTGTGAGCAAGTTTTTATTCTCCACTAGACTGAATTCAGTTTTCTTGCCTGGAGAATCCCAGGGACGGCGAAGCTTGGTGGGCTGCCGTCAATGGGGTCGCACAGAGTCGGACACGACTGAAGTGACTTAGCAGCAGCAGCAGCNAGTGTTTATTTACTTTGTCATTTGTGAGCAAGTTTTTATTCTCCACTAGACTGAATTCAGTTTTCTTGCCTGGAGAATCCCAGGGACGGCGAAGCTTGGTGGGCTGCCGTCAATGGGGTCGCACAGAGTCGGACACGACTGAAGTGACTTAGCAGCAGCAGCAGCAGAATGAATTCCTGGAAAGGGGGAGCCCGGTTTTATTCATCACAGAATTTGCAATGCATAGCGCTTAGTAAGAGCTCAACCATTGTGTGCTGAATGATCAGTTTGAGATGATAACGGGATGTGTAAGTGGAAATTCTTTGTAGGGAGTTGGAAAGGGTTGAAATGAAAGTTTAAATTGGAAAAGAGAAAAGTGATGTGTGTAACAGCAGATGAAGCTAAGATTGAGACCACTTTTTTGTGAAGTGATCTCAGTCCTAACCTTGAGGAATGAGGGAAGAGTGAGATCAATTTTCCTCTAATGAAAGTGAGTATTGGAGTGGGAAAATAGTTTAAGAAGTTGTTCAGTTGCCCAGTCATCTCTGACTCTGTGACTGCATGGACTGCAGCCCTCCAGGCCTGCCTGTCCTTCACCATCTTGGTAAGTTTGCCCAAGTTCATGTCCATTGCATCGGTAATGCCATCTAGCCATCTCAACCTCTGACTCCCTCTTGTCATTCTGTCCTCAATCTTTCCCAGCATCAGGGACTTTTCCAGTGAGTCAGCTGTTCGCATCAGATGACCAAAATACTTGAGTTTCAGCTTCAGCATCAGTCCTTCCAATGAATATTCAGGGTTCATTTTCCTTAAGATTGACTGGTTTGATCCCCTTGCTGTCCAAGGGACTCTCAGGAGTCTTCTTCAGCACCACAGTTCAAAGGCATCGATTCTTTGGCGTTCTGCCTTTACAGTCCAGCTCTGACAACTCTATGTTACCACTGGGAAAACCATAGCCTTGGCTATAGGGACCTTTGTCGGCAGAGTAATGTCTCTGCTTTTCAACACACTGTCTAGGTTTGTCATCACTTTCCTGCCAAGAAGCAAATGTCTTCTGATTTCATGGCTGCAGTCACCATCCGCAGTGATTTTAGAGCCCAAGAAGAGGAAATCTGTCACTACTTCCACCTTTTCTCCCTTTATTTGCCATGAAGAAATGGGGCTGGATGCCATGATCTTAGGTTTTTTATTTTTTAATTATTAGTATTATTTTTAAAATTTTATTTATTTATTTTTTCTTTACAATACTGTATTGGTTTTGCCCTACATTGACATGAATCCACCACAGGTGTACATGAGTTCCCATCCCTGAACCCCCACTTCCCACCACCCTCCCCATATCATCTCTCTGGGTCATCCCAGTGCACCAGCCCCAAGCATCCTGTATCCTGCATCGAACCTAGACTAGCGATTTGTTTCTTACATGATAGTATACGTGTTTCAATGCCATTCTCCCAAATCATCCCACCCTCTCCTCCTCCCACAGAGTCCAAAAGTCTGTTCTTTACATCTGTGTCTCTTTTGCTATCTCGCATACTGGGTTATCATTACCATCTTTCTAAATTCCATATATATGTGTTAGTATGCTGTATTGGTGTTTTTCTTTCTGGCTTACTTCACTCTGTATAATTGGCTCCAGTTTCATCCACCTCATCAGAACTGATTCAAATGTATTCTTTTTAATGGGTGAGTAATACTCCATTGTGTATATGTACCACAGCTTTCTTATCCATTCATCTGCTGATGGACATCTAGGTTGTTTCCATGTCCTGGCTATTATAAACAGTGCTGCGATGAACATTGGGGTACATATGTCCTGTCTCTTATACACATCTAGATGTGTATAAGAGACAGCCACAAGAGCACGGAAGGGAGGTGTGTAGTATGAGATGGGACAACTTGAGCAGGGAAAAAAAGATATCTATCCCAGGACATATCATGAGAAGTTAGTGCCAAATTGGGATTAAGAGTCCTCCACAGAGCAGAGAAGCCTGGCGCAAGAGTCAGTTTAGTCCAGAGTATATTAAATAGGAGGCTGGCCAGGCATGCAGAGTAAAAGCCTAAGTCCAGAAAAGCCGAAATCCACATGGAGGAGGCAGATTTGTGTAGAAAGTCAGAGGCCAAGCAAGAGGAGGAGGGCATCCATGCATGGAAGTGGGCAGCCCTGTGTGGGCAGTTAGAGGCTGAGTGGAACAAGGGGAGTACCTGAACATGGGGGTAATTGCACAGCAGAGTATCAAAGCCCAAGCAGGGTAAGGGGAGTATGTTTATAAAACCATTGCTTGGAGAGGGTGTCAGAGTCTGAATATGTTGAAATAGGCATTCACATGGGTTGGGGACAATCCGGAGTTTTGTGATATCAGAGCCAGAGTTATGCAGGGGGGATACACACACAAAGGCATGCACATACACATGTACACCTCCCAGACTCTGTCCAGCGACAGGAACTGGGAAATAATGAGTATATACAAGTCTCATGCATTGGATCCTAAATTCCATTTTCCACTAAATTTTGGGGGATTTCTGGGAGGAATTGTTAATTCCATGGCAAGGTCAGGAAAAAGTACAAGATGAGCCTGGGATATTTTACCAAAAGCATCAAATTGCTCAGAGAATGAAGGGAAGATGTCAAAAGGACAGAGAGCCCAGCTTAAGGAGATCCCCACTGTCTGAGGCTGGAACAATATGACTATCGATATAAGTAATGATAGTGACAAGTCACGATTCCCTTAGTNGTCCTGGCTATTATAAACAGTGCTGCGATGAACATTAGGGTACATGTGTCTCTTTCAATTCTGGTTTCCTCAGTGTGTATGTCCAGCAGTGGGATTGTTGGGTCATAAGGCAGTTCTATTTCCAGTTTTTAAGGAATCTCCACACTGTTCTTCATAATGGCTGTACTAGTTTGCATTCCCACTAACAGTGTAAGAGGGTTCCCTTTTCTCCACACCCTCTCCAGCATTTATTGCTTGTAGACTTTTGGATCACAGCCATTCTGACTGGCGTGAAATGGTACCTCATTGTGGTCTTGATTTGCATTTCTCTGATAATGAGTGATGGTTGAGCATCTTTTCATGTGTTTGTTAGCCATCTGTATGTCTTCTTTGGAGAAATGTCTATTTAGTTCTTTGGCCCATTTTTTGACTGGGTCATTTATTTTTCTGGAATTGAGCTGCATAAGTTGCTTGTATATTTTTGAGATTAGTTGTTTGTCAGTTGCTTCATTTGCTATTATTTTCTCCCACTTGGAAGGCTGTCTTTTCACCTTGCTTAGAGTTTCCTTTGTTGTGCAGAAGCTTCTAATTTTAATTAGATCCCATTTGTTTGTTTTTGCTTTTATTTCCAGTATCCTGGGAGGTGGGTCATAGAGGATCCTCCTGTGATGTATGTCGGAGAGTTTCGACTGCCGGTGATGGCCAGGTATGGCCCCGACGCTCCAGCGCCATCCATTTTCAGGGCTAGTTGATTCGGCAGGTGAGTTGTTACACACTCCTTAGCATATTCCAACTTCCATGGCCTCCGTCCTGCTCTTAGGTTTTTTAATATGTAGTTTTAAGCCGGCTCTTTCACTCTCCTCCGTCACCTCTTTAGTTCCTCTTTGCTTGCTGTCTTTAGAGTGGTATGATCCACATACCTGAGGTTGTAGATGTTTCTCCCGCCTATCTTGATTCCAGCTTATAACTCCTCCAGCCTGGCATTTCTCATATAGAGATTAAACAGGGTGACAGCAGACAGCCCTGTCATACTCCTTTCTCAGTCTTGAACTAGTTCCATACATGTTCTAACTGTTGCTTCTCGGCCCTCATCCAGTTTTCTCAGGAGACAGGTAAGATGGTCTGGTATTAAGATGGTATTCCCATGTCTTTAAGAGCTTTCCACGGTTTATTATGGTCTGCACAGTCAAAGGCTTTAGTGTAGTTGATGAAACAGAGGTAGATGTTTATCTGAAATTCCCTAGCTTTCTCTATGATCCAGCAAATGTTGGCAATTTGATCTCTGGTTCCTCTTCTTTTTCTAAATCCAGATTGGACATCTGGAAGTTCTTGGTTCACATAATGTTGAAACTTAGCATGCAAGATTTTAAGCATGACCTTACTAGCATGGGAGATGAGTGCAGTTGTCCTATGGTTAGCACATTCTTCAGAACTATTCTTCTTGGGAACTGGGATAAGGATTGACTCATCCCAATTTAACAAGGAAAAGTTCTAATTATTGCTCTATAAGTATTCATACCTGCTAGGTGCCTTGAATGTGTTCAAAATGAGAAATTTACAAATGTTAAAGGCATTGAGGGGCAGATTGACAAGACAACAGCTGGGAGATGTTTCAGTTCAGTTCAGTCGCTCAGTCGTGTCTGACTCTTTGCAACCCCATGAACCACAGCATGCCAGGCCTCCCTGTCCATCACCAACTCCCAGAGTCCACCCAAACCCACATCCATCAAGTTGATGATGCCATCCAACCATCTCATCCTCTGTCGTCCCCTTCTCTTCCTGCTCTCAATCTTTCCCGGCATCAGGGGCTTTTCACATGAGTCAGCTCTTTGCATCAGGTGGCCAAAGTATTGGAGCTTCAGCTTCAGCATCAGTCCTTCCAATGAACACCCAGGACTGATCTCCTTTAGGATGGACTCGTTGGATCTCCTTGCAGTCGAAGGGACTCTCAAGAGTCTTCTCTAACACCACAGTTCAAAAGCATCAATTCTTCGGTGCTCAGCTTTCTTTATAGTCCAACTCCATACATGACTACTGGGAAAACCATAGCTTTGACTAGACGGTCTGTTGTTGGCAAAGTTGACCAGAATGAGTATTAATACAGAATTAGGAGAGAGAGAATATTGAGCCCAATTCTGTGATCAAAACTTTAAGAATGGAACTATTCAAGAGGGCAGAGTGCCTACTTCAGTTGCTCTCTGCACAAAAATTGAGTAACAGTAACTTCAGGGCTTTCTTCTGCCCCGTTTATTATAGTCCAAATTAACCTCCTTTCTAGGGCTGTGATTATGGTGGAGGAATAACATGCTGAAAGCAACAGAATGAAAGAAGTAGACTGTGTTTATTTTGCCTACATGACAAAAAAGTGCAAATACTTTAAAAGAGAGAGAAGAAATAGAGTAAGACAAATTTTGATTTTGGAAAATTCAGAAACTTAAGTTTTGTTTTGTTTTTTTAATAGAGCGAATTGAAATGGAGTTTTTTCCCCCCAACAATCTAGCTAGACAGTGCCCTTGCCCACAAGCTTTACTAGGTGTAGATAAATATACTCACCAAAAAGCATCTCTTTCAAGTACTAGTTAACTTCATTAATGCCTCTGTGTCTCACTTTCCTCATCTATAAAATAGGGATGTTGATAACACCATCCTTGTAGATTTTCTTTTTAATTAAATGAAGCAGAGCATGTAAAACACTGAGGACATTTCTTAGTAGATCTAAGTAACATACTTATTTTTTTAAAAATAATACTGAAATCGAGTTTTTTTGCCCCAACAATCTAGATAGACAGACCCCTTTCCCACAAGTTTCCTGGGTATAGATAAA
>SJYA01003320.1:34889-46348 GCA_006410615.1 Neotragus moschatus | reverse complement strand
AGATAAATACTCTCACAAAAAAACCATCTTTTTCACTTACTTGTAACTTCATTAATGCCTCTGGACCTCAGTTTCCTCATCTATAAAATGGGAACATTGATACTACTTTCCTCGTGGATTTTCAATTTAATTAAATGAAGCAGAGCTTGTAAAACACCCAGGAAATCACTTAGTAGATCTAAGTAACATACTTAAGTTTTTTTTTATAAATAGAATTGAAATCAGGTCCCCCCCTAATAATCTAGATAGACAATGCCCTTTCCCCAAAAGTTCACTGTCGATAAATATGCTAACCAAAAAACCTTCCTTTACTAGTGACTTCATTAAATCTCTGTGCCTCAGTTTCCTCATCTATAAAATGGGAATATTGACAACACCTTCCTCATAGATTTTCTTTTTAATTAAATGAAGCTTAACATGTAAAACACCCACCATTGCTTAGGAGATTTAACTAACATACATAATATTTTTTTTTTAAGAGTGTTAAAATCTTTATTTTTTCCCCACAGCCTTGTAGATTTTATTTTACCTTACTGATTTTTATTTTTAATTAAATGAAACAGAGCATGTAAAATACCTAGGACATGCTTAGTAGAGTTAAGTAACATACTTAATTTTTTATAGACAGTGCCCTTACCAACAAAGTTTATTAAGTATAGATAAATATGCTCACCAGTACATCATCTTTCACTTACTAATATCTTTCTTAATGCCTCTGTGCCTCAGTTTCCTCATATATAAAATGGGAATGTTGATAACACCTTACTCATAGATTTTTTGATTAAATGAAGAACATGTAAAACAATCAGGACATTGCTTAGAAGATCTAAGTAACACATTTACTTTTTTTTTGATAGAGAGAATTGAAATTGTTTTTTTTCCCCCAGTCTAGCCAGACAATGCCCTTTCCCACAAAGTTTACTAAATAAATAAATACGCTCACTCAAAAGCATGTATTTCCCTAATTAGTAATGCCATTAATGTCTCTGTGCCTCAGTTTCCTCATCTATAAAATGGGAATGTTGATAACACCTTCCTTGTATATTTTATTTGTAATTAAATGAAGCAGAGCATGTAAAACACTGAGGACATGCTTAGTAGAAGTAAGTAACGTACTTAATTTTTTTTAAAATAGAATTGAAATCAAGTTTTTTCCCCCAAACATTCTAGATAGACAATGCCCTTTCCCACAAAGGTTACTAAGTATAGATAAATATGGTTAGCAAAAGCATCTCTTTCACTTACTAGCAACTTCATTAATGCCTCAGTTTCCTGAAGTACAAATGGGAATATTGATAACAGTTTCCTCATAGATTTTGTTTTCAATTAAATGAAGCAGACCCTGTAAGACACCGAGGACATTGCTTAGTAGTCTAAGTAACATACTTACTTTTGTTTTTTCTTTTTAATAGAGATAACTGAAATTGATTTTCTCCCTGCAACATTCTAGATAGACAGTGCATCTTCCACAAAGTTTCCTGAGTGTAGATAAATATGCTCTCCAAAAGAAGGATCTCTTTCACTCACTGCTGCTGCTGCTGCTAAGTTGCTTCAGTCGTGTCTGACTCTGTGTGACCCCATAGACGGCAGCCCACTAGGCTCCCCAGTCCCTGGGATTCTCCAGGCAAGAACACTGGAGTGGGTTGCCATTTCCTTCTCCAATGCATGAAAGTGAAAAGTGAAAGTGAAGTCGCTCAGTCGTGTCCGACTCTTGGTGACCCCATAGACTGCAGCCCACCAGGCTCCTCCATCCATGGGATTTTCCAGGCAAGAGTACTGGAGTGGGGTGCCATCGCCTTCTCTGCTTTCACTGACTAGTAACTTCATTGATGCCTCTGGACCTCAGTTTCCTCATCTATAAAATGGGAATGTTGATAACATATTCCTTGTAGATTTTCTTTTTAATTAAATGAAGAAGAGCATGTAAAATACCCAGGATATTGCTTAGTAGATCGAAGTAACATACTTAATTTTGTTTTTTAATAGAATTGAAATCTAGATTTATTTCCTCACAATCTAGTCAAAGCCCACTGTCATGAATTTTGCAAAGTGTCAATAAATACTTCACCAAAACGTATCTGTTTCACTCACTAATAACTTCATTAATGCCTCTAGCCTGTTTCCCCATCTGTAAAATGGGAATGTTGTTAACACCTTCCTTGTAGATTTTATTTTTAGTTAAATGAAGCAGAGCATGTAAAACACCCAGGACTTGCTTAGTAGATCTAAGTAACATTTAATTTTGTTTACGTTTTTAATAGATGGAATTGACAACGAGTATTTTTCCCTAGCAATATAGATAGTCTTCTCCCCAAAAGTTTACTAACTATAGATAAATATGCTCACCAAAAAGCATCTCTTCACTTACTAGTAACTTCATTAATACCTCTGTGCTTCAGTGTCATCATGTATGAAATGGGAATGTTGATAACACCTTCCTCGTAGATTTTTTAAAGTAAATTAAGCAGAGCATGGCAAACACCCAGGAGATTGATTTGTAGATCTAAGTAGTATACTTAATTCTAGTTTTCTAAAATAGATTGGAAATTGAGTTTTTTTCCTGACAATCTAGACAGACTTTGACCTTTCCACAAATTTTACTAAGTATACATAAAAATCGCTGACCAAAAAGAATCTCTTTCACTTATTATTAACTTTTTAATCCCTCTGTGCCTCAGGTTCCTCATCTATAAAATGGGAATGTTGATAACACATTCCTCGTAGATTTTGGTTTTAATTAGATGGAGTTAATCACATAAAACACCAAAGATATTACATAGTAGGTCTAAGTAACATACTTAGGTTTTTTTTTTTTTAGATAGAATTGAAATTGAGTTTTTTGCCAACAGTCTAGATAGCCAGTGACCTTTTGTGAAAATTTTACTAAATGTCCATAAATACATTCACCAGATAACATCGCTTCCACTTACTAGTTAAATCGTTAATGCCCCTTGCCTCAGTTTCCTCATCTATAAATTGGGAATGTTGATAACACCTTCCATGTAGTTTTTCTTTTTAATTAAATGCAGGTAAGCAGGTAAAACAAGACGGACTTTGCTTAATTTTGTTTTTTTTCCTAATAGATGGAGTTTTCTTTACCAACAATCTAGACAGTGCCGTTTCTGCATATTTTACTATGTGTCCATAAATACACTCACCATAAAGCATCTTTTTCACTTACTAGTAACTTCATTAATGCCTCTGTGCCTCAGTTTACTCATCTATAAAATGGGAGTGTTGATAACACCTTCCTCTTTGATTTTTTAAAATTAAATGAAGCAGAGCATATGACACATCCAGGATGTTACTTAGTAGATCTAAGAAAAATACTTAATTTCTTTTTTTTGTAAGAGAAAGTTGAAATTGAGTTTTTTCTGCAACAATCTAGATAGACAATGCCATTTTCCAAAAAGTTTATTGAGTGTAGATAAATACACTGTCAAAGAAATCATCTGTTTTACTTGTAACTTTATTACTGCCTCTGTGCCTCAGTTTACTCATCTATAAAATGGGAGTGTTGATAACACCTTCCTCTTTGATTTTCTTAAATTAAATGAAGCAGAGCATATGAACACATCCAGGATGTTAGTAGATCTAAGAAAAATACTTAATTTCTTTTTTTTGTAAGAGAGAGTTGAAATTGAGTTTTTTTCTCCAACAATCTAGATAGACAATGCCATTTTCCAAAAAGTTTATTGAGTGTAGATAAATACACTGTCAAAGAAATCATCTGTTTTTCTTGTTGTAACTTTATTACTGCCTCTGTGCCTCAGTTTCTTCATCTGTAAAATGGAAATGCTGATAACATCTTTGTTATAGATTTTCTTTTCAATTTAATGAAGCAGAGCATATAAAACACCCAGGACATTTCTTAGTAGATCTAAGTAGCATAGTTAATTTTTTTAAATAGAATTGAAATAGAATAATTTTGCCCCCAAAATCTAGATAGACAATGCCCTTTCACACAGCGTTTACTAAGTATAGATTAATATGGTCACCAAAATCATTTCTTTCAATTACTAGTAAATTTAATAAAGCCTCTGTACCTCAGTTTCCTCATCTATAAAGTGGGAATGTTGATAACACCTTCCTCATAGATTTTCTTTTTGATTAAATGAAGAAGAGCATGTAGCTTAGTAGATCTAAGTAACATACTTAATTTTTTGTTTTAATAGAGAGAATTGAAATAGAGTTTTTTCCCCCAACAATCTAGACAGACCTACCCTTTCATAGTTAAATACACTTAATAAAAGCAAGCACTCTTGCATTCTCCTGTTTGACCACTTCCAATTTGCAGACTNTGAAGAAGAGCATGTAGCTTAGTAGATCTAAGTAACATACTTAATTTTTTGTTTTAATAGAGAGAATTGAAATAGAGTTTTTTCCCCCAACAATCTAGACAGACCTACCCTTTCATAGTTAAATACACTTAATAAAAGCAAGCACTCTTGCATTCTCCTGTTTGACCACTTCCAATTTGCAGACTTTTATTTTTTTGGGCTCCAAAATCACTGCAGATGTGACTGCAGCCATGAAATTAAAAGATGCTTACTCCTTGGCAGGTAAGTTATGACCAACCTAGACAGCATATTAGAAAGCAGAGACATTACTTTGCCAATAAAGGTGCGTCTAGTCAAGGCTATGGTTTTTCCTGTAGTCATGTATGGATGTGAGAGCTGGGCTGTAAAGAAAGCTGAGTGCTGAAGAATTGATGCTTTTGAACTGTGGTGTTGGAGAAGACTCTTGAGAGTCCATGGGGTCGCAAAGAGTCGGCCACGACTGAGTGAACTGAACATACTTCATTTTTGTTAATAGATAGAATTGAAAATGAGTCCCCCCCCAACAATTTGGATAGAGAATACCCTTTCCCACAAAGTTTACTAAGTATAGATAAATAGGCTCACAAAAAAAGCATCTCTTCAAATTGTAGTAACTTCATTAATGCCTCTGTGCCTCAGTTTCCTCATCTATCAAATGGGAACGTTGATAATACCTTCCTGGTAGATTTTCTTTTTAAGTAAGTAAAGCAGAGCATGTAAAACAACCAGGACATTGATTAGTAGAACTAAGCAAGATACTAATTTTGCTTTTTTAAAATAGTATAGAGGTAAATTGACCCCCCCCCAACAGTCTAGATAGATAATGCTTTTCCCACAATGTTTACTTGTATATATGAATTTGCTGACAAAAATGTGTCTCTTTCACTTACATGTAACTTCATTCATGCATCTATGCCTCAGTGTCTACATATATAAAGTGGGAATGTTGATATACACCTACCTTCCTTGTAGTATGTTTCAAACTAAATTAAGCAGAGCATGCAAAACACCTAGGACATTGCTTCATAGATCTAAGTAACATACTTAATTCAGTTTTGTTTTTAATTGACAGGTTGGAATTCGAGTTGTTTTTTTCCCCCAATAATGTAGATAGACAATGCCCTTTCCACAAGCTTTACTAAATATACATAAATTCTCTGACCAAAAAGAATCTCTTTCACTTGTGATTACCTTTTTAATCCCTCTGTGCCTCAGTTTTTAATCTATAAAATGGGAATGTTGATAACACCTTCCTAGTTGAATTTTTTTTAATTAAATGAACCAGAGCATGTAAAACATCTAGGACATTTCTTAGTAGATCTAAGTAACATATTTAATTTTTTAAATAGATAGCACTGAAATAGAAAATCCTGTAAAAAAAATTATCCTTCAATTGAAGAACTAAAAAAAAAAACAGAAAACGGAGTAAAGTCAGTGTGCACAGCAAGGCTTAAGATGACAAGGGGGCTTAGTGTGTCTGAAGTATAGTAAAGAAGCCAGCTTAGGCTGAAAGGAACAAAGAAATAGTAGATAAAATCAGAGGGTTAGCTAGGACCTAAAAAAAAAAATAAATTGAAAGCAGGTTATTTTCCCCAACAATCTAGATAGAAAATGCTCTTTCCAATGAAGTTTTCTAAGTATAGATAAATACGCTCACCAAAAAGTATCTTGTTCACTTGCTATTAACTTCATTATTGCCTCTGTGCCTCAGATTCCTCATCTTTAAAATGGGAATGTTGAAACCTCCTTGCTCACAGATTTTTTTTTTCATTTAAATGAAGCAGAGCATGTAGAATACCCAGGACATTGCTTCTTAGATCTAACTAACATACTTAATTTTGTTTATAAACAGAGAGAATTGAAACCATGATTTATTTTGCTCACAATATAGATAGTCAAAGCCCCTTCCCAAGAATTTTACTAAGTATTGATAAATACTTATTGATAAATACTTAGTAAAATACTTAGGAACCAGAGATCAAATTGCCAACATGCGCTGAATCATCAAAAAAAGCAAGAGAGTTCCAGAAAAACATCTATTTCTGCTTTATTGACTATGCCAAAGCCTTTGACTGTGTGGATCACAATAAACTGTGGAAAATTCTGAAAGAGATGAGAATCCCAGACCATCTGACCTGCCTCTTGAGAAATCTGTATGCAGGTCAGGAAGTAACAAAACTGGACATGGAACAACAGACTGGTTCCAAATAGGAAAAGGAGTACGTCAAGGCTGTATATTGTCACCCTGCTTATTTAACTTATATGCAGAGTACATCCTGAGAAACGATGGGCTGGAAGAAGCACAAGCTGGAATCAAGATTGCTGGGAGAAATATCAATAACCTTAGATATGCAGATGACACCACCCTTATGGCAGATAGTGAAGAAGAACTAAAGAGCCTCTTGATGAAAGTGAAAGAGGAGAGTGAAAAAGTTGGCTTAAAGCTCAACATTCAGAAAACAAAGATTATGGCATCTGGACACATCACTTCATGGCAAATAGATGGAGAAACAGTGGAAACAGTGGCAGACTTTCTTTTTCTGGACTCCAAACTCACTGCAGATGGTGACTGCAGCCATGTAATAAAAAGCTTACTCCTTGGAAGAAAAGTTATGACCAACCTAGACAGCATATTCAACAGCAGAGACATTACTTTGTCAACAAAGGTCCGTCTAGTCAAGACTATGGTTTTTCCAGTGGTCATGTATGGATGTGAGAGTTGGACTATAAAGAAAGCTGAGCATTGAAGAACTGATGCTTTTGAACTGTGGTGTTGAAGAAGACTCTTGAGAGTCCCCAGGACTGCAAGGAGATCCAACCAGTCCATCCTAAAGGAAATAGGTCCTGAATGTTCATTGGAAGGACTGATGTTGAAGCTGACACCCCAATACTTTGGCCACCTGATGTGAAGAGCTGACTCATTTGAAAAGACCCTGATGCTGGGAAAGATTGAAGGCAGGAAGAGAAAGGGACAACAGAGGATGAGATGGCTGGATGGCATCACCGACTCAGTGGACATGAGTTTGAGTAAGCTCCGGGAGTTGGTGATGGACAGGGAAGCCTGGTGTGCTTCATTCCATGGGGTTGCAAAGAGTCAGACCGGTCGGAGCCACTGAACTGAACTAAACTGAACTGATTGATAAAAATGCTCACCAAAAAGCATCTCTTTCCCTTAGTAGTAACTTCATTAAGGCCTCTAGCCTCAGTTTTCCCATCTATAAAACGGGAATGTTGACAAGACCTTCCTAGTTGATTTTTTTTCCTTGATTAAATGAAGCAGAGCATGTAAAAACCCAGGACATTGCTTAGTAGATCTAAATAAGTATTTATTTTTTCAAATAGATAGATATGAAAGCAGGTTTATTCCCCAAAACATTTAGATAGAAAATGCCCTTTCCCACAAAGTTTTCTACATATAGACAAATAGGCTCCACAAAAAGCATCTCTTTCATTGGCTATTAACTCATGAATGCCCCTGTGCCTCGGTTTCCTCATCTTTAAATTGGGAATGTTGATAACACCTTCCTCGTTTATTTTCTGTTCGATTAACTAAAGCAGAGCATGTAAAACACCCAGGATATTGTTTATGGGATCTAAGTAACATACTTAATTTTGTTTTTTTTTTTAAAGAGTGAATTGAAATCAAGTTTTATATCTCCCTCAATCTAGATAGTTAATTCCCTTTACCACAGATTTACAAAGTTTTGATAAATATGGTCACTTAAAAGCTTCTCATTCACTTTGGTAACTTCATTAATGCCTCTGTGATCTAAATGAATTGTTTTTTCTTTTTATTAGATAAAATTGAAATCAAGTATTTTTCCCCAACAATCTAAATGAACAATGGTTTTTCCTACAAAGTTTACTAAGTATAGATAAATACGCTTACCAAGAAGCATGTCTGTCACTTACTAGTGAATTCACTAATGCCTCTGTGGCTCAATTTCCTTATCTCTAAAATGGGAAGGTTGATAACACCTTCAAGTAGATATTCTTTTTTAATTAAATGAAGCAGAGCATGTAAAACACCCAGTGTAAGCTTAGTAGATATAAGTAACATACTTAGTTTTGATTTTTTTATAATATAGACCTGAAATCGAGTAGTTTTCCCCAACAAACTAGATACACAGTGCTCTTTCTCACAAAGTTTACTAAGTATAAATACATTCACCAAAAAGCATCTCTTTCAGTTACTAGTAATTTCATTAATGCCCCTGTGCTTAGTTTCCTCATCCATAAATGAGGATGTAGATTTTCTTTTAAATTATATGAAGATGAGCATATAAAACACCTGGACATTGCTTAGATCTAGGTAATATACATAATTTTTTTTGTACAAAGAATTGAAAGCAAGTCCCCCCCCAAATAATCTAGATAGATAATGCCCTTTCCCATAAAATTTACTGAGTATAGACAAATACACTGTCCAAAAATCATCTTTCAGTAAATTGTAACTTTAATAATGTCTCTGTGCCTCAGTCTCCTCATTTATAAAATAGGAATGTTGATCAAACCTTCCTCATAGATTTTAATTAAATGAAGCAGAGCATGTATACACCAAGAACATTGCTTAGTAGATATAGTAACATATTTAATTTTTTAAAATAGAATTGAAGTCGAGATTTTTTCCCCCAAACAATCTAGATAGACAAGGCCCTTTCCTGCAAAGTATAGTTGAATATGCTCGCCAAGAAGCATCTCTGTCACTTACTACTAAGTTCACTACTCCCTCTGTGTCTCAGTATTCTCATCTATGTAACGGGAATGTTGATAACACCTTCCTAGTCGATTTTTAAAAATTAAATGAAACAGAGCATGTAAAACACCCAGGACGTGGCTTAGTAGGTCAAAGTAACATACTTAATTTTGATTTTTTTAATATAGACCTGAAATCAAGTGTTTTTCTGAAAAAAACTACAGAATGCCCTCTCCCACATATTTTACTAAGTATAAATAAATATGCTCACCAAAAACATCTCTTTCACTCACCAGTAACTTTATTAATGCCTCTGTGCCTCAGTTTCCTCATCTATAACTGAATTTCATTTTAATTGAATGAAGCGGAGCTCGTAAACCACAGTCCATTGCTTAGTAGATTTAACAAACAATAATTTTTCTTTTATGAGAGAGAGTTGAAATGATCTTTCCCTGAACAATCTATATAGACACTGCCCTTTCCCAGAAAATTTATTAGATAAAGATAACTATGCTCAGCAAAAGGCACCTCTTGCACTAACTAGTAACTTCATTAACAGCTCTGTACCTCAGTTTCCTCTTCTATAAAATGGGAATGTTGATAACACCTTCCTCATAGATTTTCTTTTTAATTAAATGAAGCAGAACATATAAAACACCCAGAACATTGCTTACTAGATCTAAGTAGCATGCTTAATTTTTTTTAATAAAATTGAAATAGAGTTCTTTTCCCCATTAATCTAGGTAAACAATGCCATTTCCCACAAAGTTTACTAGGTATCCATGTATATGCTCACCAAAACGCATCTCTTTCAGTTACTAGTAACTTAATTAAGGCCTCTGTGCCTCAGTATCATCATCTATAACATGGGAATCTTGATAACACCTTCCCCGTAGACTTTCTTTTTAATAAAATGAAGCAAAGCACGTAAAACACCCAGAACATTGCTTAGTAGATCTAACTAACATACTTATTTTGTTTTTTTAAACAGAATTGAAATTGAGATTTATTTTGCTCACAGTCTAGATAGTTAACGCCCTTTCCCAAGAATTTTACTAAGTATTGATAAATAAGCTCAACAAAAAGCATCTCTTTCAGATACTAATAACTTCATTAAGGACTCTAGGCTTAGTTTCCCCATCTATAAAATGGGAATGTTGATAACACCTTTTTTGTAGATTTTCTTTTTAATTAAATGAAGTATTGCAGGTAAAACACCCAGGACATGTTTAGTAGATCTAAGTGACATACTTAATTTTGTTTTTATTTTTAATAAAGAGAATTGAAATCCAGTTTTATATCACCTGCAATCTATATAGTTAATACCCTTTACCACAAAATATACAAAGTTTGGATAAATACACTCACCAAAAGCTTCTTATTTCCTTTGATAACTTCATTAATGCCTCTGTGCCTCAGTTTCCTCATCTATGAAATGGGAATGGTGATAGTATCTTCCTTGTCGATATTTATTTTATGAACCAGAGCACGTAAAACACACAGAACATTGCTTTGTAGATCTAAGTAATGTATTGAATTTTGATTTTTTAAAAATATATAATTGAAGTCAAGTATATTTACCCAACAGTCTAGATAGACAATGCTCTTTCCCACAAAGTTTACTAAGTACAGACAAGTACGCTCACCAAGAACCATGTCTGTCATTTACTACTAAATTCATTAATGCGTCCGTTCCTCAGTTTCCTCAAGTATAAAATGGGACTGTTGATAACAGCTTCCTCGTAGATTTTTTAAAATAAACAGAGCATGGAAAGCACCCAGGATGTGCTTCGTAGATCTAACATACCTAATACTTTTTTTTTTTTAATAGATGCATTGGAAATCAACTATTTTCCCACTGACAATCTAGATAGATAATGCCCTTTCCACAAACTTGAAAATGTGTACATAAAGTCGCTGACCAAAAAGAATCTCTTTCACTTATTAACTTTTTAATCCCTCTGTGCCTTAGTTTCCTCATATATAAAATGGGAATATTGATAACACCTTCCTCGTATATACCTTTTAATTAAATGGACCCAATCATGTGAAACACTAAGGACATTGAATAATATATCTAAGTTACATACTTAATTTTTTTAATTTTTACTTTATTTTACTTTACAATACTGTATTGATTTTGCCATACATTGACATGAATCTGCCACGGGTGTACATGAGTTCTCAATCCTGAACCCCCTCCCACTTCCCACCCCATATCATCTCTCTGGATCATCCCCATGCACCAGCCCCAAGCATCCTGTATCCTGTATCGAACATAGACTGGCGATTCGTTTCTTTGAGTTTCTTTCGCAAACAATCTAGATAGTCAATAACCTTTTGTGAAAATTTTACTAAATGTCCATAAATATGTTCATCAAATAGCATCTCTTTCACTTACTAGTAAATTCATTAATGCCCCTTTGCCTCAGATTCCTCATTTA
>SJYA01003320.1:6638-28344 GCA_006410615.1 Neotragus moschatus | reverse complement strand
TCAGGATGGGGAACACGTGTATACCTGTGGCGGATTCATGTTGATGTATGGCAAAACCAATACAATATTGTAAAGTAATTAACCTCCGAAAAAAAAAAAAAAAGGAAGAGTGGGGCAAGAGGCCATTCCTTTGACTGTGAAGGTAACTGTGGACCTCTGTATGCGGGGCTGGACTGAGCGGCCCGCCTCTGGCTGCAGGCACTCTGCAATGGGGCATGTTTGCCCTTTATTGAGCCTGTGTTGTAGATCAGGAAGTTTCCATCTTCCCAATCGCTGCCCTTTTCTCCTGCACCTCATCTCCCTCCCCTCCCTTCTCTCCACTATATCTTCCCCCTCTGTCTTTCCTCTAACTTCTGGAATTCCCTGTCTCCACTGAGAAGTGCCAAATGAAAGCCAGGCCAGACTGAGGGTTTTATGGTCATTCAAGAGGTGCTTACAGGTGTCTTGGGGCATGTGAATATCCTGAATATTAAGAATAGCTCCTAACTATGAGTCCTGTGCTTGACGTTGTACTTGATCTATCCTGTTTCCACCTACTCCCTCATCATCCCGCTTTTAAAAGAGGTCAGACCAGGGTGGCATTGCTCAGTGTCCCTCCGTGACAAGCTCTGCGCTGCCCTGATGATGAAGTGGTCCCACTCACTGTGCTTTCACATGTGGCCCCTCTTCCACCAGTGGGCTGGAATAGAGAAGCAGGAGTAGGTAGACAGAGCCCGGGCTGCTCTATCAGCCAGCCTGCCTGTGAGGGGAACTGGGGTTTGATCAGACAGCCTCTTAGGTACCTTTATCCTGGAGAGCATTAATCATTCTTGTCATTTATCAACATTAATTCTGTTGATAAATTCTTTAAACCTCTCTTTCTCTTCTTTTTCTTCTGCCATGCTGCATGGTATGTGGGATCTTAGTTTTCCCCCAGCAGGGATTGAAGCAGTGTTCCCTGCAGTGGAAGTGCAGAGCTTAACCACTGGACTGCCAAGGAAGTCCCTCAACTATTTCATTCTTAATGACACTTTAGTGCAGGTGTGGAGGAGAGCAGGTGACATTTGTGTGTGCGTCACTAATGTATTCTTTGCAAGCTTGTCTTTGGGAGGAGTAGTTGCTTACATCGTAGGCACTAACACTTTGGCATTGAAGATTTCCAATAAAACTTTATTTATATTTTATGCAGAAGAAAAAAGAAAAAAAAAAGAAGTCTGGTCATTCAAAAGAAAGATCCAAGGAAAGGAGGAAGAAAAAGTCATCTCAAAGAAGACACAAGCAGCATTGTGCCGACAGTGACAGCGACTCTGATTCTGACACAGACTCCAGTGGTAAGAAAGCCAGTATCCTTCTGCCCGCCTTGCTTTCAAGTTTTACTTCTTGAAAGCTGATATTAGAAGAAGGTACTTAATAGCCATGAGTTTTTTTTTTGTTTGTTTTTGTTTTTAATAGCCAAGAGCTTGGAACACTCACTGACTTAGTGTCAGGGACCCTGCTAGGTGCCTGATATGCACTATTGCTGCTTAGGCAACACAGTCACTGTAGGACGCATCTTCGAGCTGGGGAGACAAGAGGACCCGAGCAGGTTATAAGGACTGCCTGCACCCAAGGTCACACAGTTGGGACTCAGAGCTAAGTGATGTGACTCCAGAGTGGTTGTGTGTAGCTGCACAAGGCCTGTGGCAGAGAACCAAGTTGGGGTCAGTCTGTGAGACATGTGGTGCCAAACCAGGCTGTAGGGGGCTGCATCAGCCCAGTGGAGCGGCTCTTTTGTGAGATTCTCACAGTCAGTGGGCAGCTTTGTGTGATCCTCAAAGAGGCACAACATAGGGGACTCTTCAGGCCAGCAGCTGATTTCTGGAAGACACTTCCTGTGGGGCTGCATCACAACAAAGCCCCCTTTCTGTGCCCTCCCCTGGCTGCTGATTGACAGGGTGCCTCCTCTGGGACGCATTACAGGCAGGCCCCCTTCCTCTGATGTCACCTTTCTTCCTCCCTGCTGGAAGACTGAGCTTTCCTGAAGCACAGATCTGAGCATGGCAGCCCCTGCTTAAAAATCCTTCCAGAGCTCTCCTTGGCTCCAGGGTAAAGTCAGACCCGAGGTGATTGGTGGCTCTCTCATCACATGTACACCGTCGCTCTCCTGCAGCGTCCTGTGCAGCCTGAGAGTGACTTTCATCTCCTCATATTGCACGTCCTTTCTCCTGACTCTGCCATGTGGTACAGAGTCTGGCTGCCTACAGTCCAATCTCTTCTTGCACATGGCTTGGCCTACTGGCTGCGAAGATGGACGTGCATGACTCTTGTAATAAAGCTGACTTTAGAAAGATCTGGCTTAAGAGTCACCTTTTCATGGTCAACCATTCCTCTCCCACCCTCCCGAAATCAGCCTGATGGTGAGACTCCTCTGTGTGCCTAGATCACCCCCTCCCTCCCCACTTCCCTGTCACTCAGATTCTACTGACCCCTTTCCCTCTGTCTCCTCCACTAGACTGACGCATCCCCGCAAACACACACATCACGAAGATACTCAAACATCCAGAAAAGTGAAGGGAGTAGTGTCATGAATGCCATATACAGTGCTTGTCACTCACTCAGGTGTAACATCTGTTAGCATTTGACATTTGCTTCAGACAGGGATTTTTTGTTGTCATTGAGCTATTCCAGGTAAAATACACTAAGTATTTCAGTATGCACCTCATTGAAAAAAAGGACATTTTCTTAAATACAATACCATGATCTCACCCATTTAAGTTAATAATTCCTCATATAATCTAATACCCAGTGTAACTTTAATGTCTATGCTTCTAATGCCTAGCACGTATCGTCTATTTGAAAGTTGTTGAATGAGTAGCTATTAAAAGTTCTCATTATAAGAAAAATTTTGCTGNTGAATGCCATATACAGTGCTTGTCACTCACTCAGGTGTAACATCTGTTAGCATTTGACATTTGCTTCAGATAGGGATTTTTTGTTGTCATTGAGCTATTCCAGGTAAAATACACTAAGTATTTCAGTATGTACCTCATTGAAAAAAAGGACATTTTCTTAAATACAATACCATGATCTCACCCAATTAAGGTAATAATTCCTCATATAATCTAATACCCAGTGTAACTTTACTGTCTATGCTTCTAATGCCTAGCATGGTTCATGACATAAATGTTGAATGAATAAATCTCTGCAATACAACAAATGGGACAGCAAAAGCATGTCTATCTGGTCAAAGATATTAATGTTTTAGGGGTAAACATTTTATCAATTTTCATGTGTTTTTCTTTTCATATGAAGATAACAAAAGAAAGACAAAAACAAGCCAAGAAAAAGGAAAGGAAACATACATGACCAGGTGTTTTCCTATAATTTTTATTATGGAAAAAGTCAAATATAAACACAAGTATAGAGAACAGTGTCATGATCTCTTGTTTACATACCAACTTGAAGAATNTAGCCAAATAAATAAATAAATATTTTAAAAAGATTACTTCACAGCCATGAATCATGTGCACAGTATCCACCAAGGGCCAATAAGAGGCCAGTAACTGTCCTGAGCTGACTAAGACACTGGGGCTCCCTGATTCATCTCCAGATTCACCAGCAAAGGTGAAATCCAGGGCTATCACCATGCAGACTCTAGTGGGGGTCTGTATCAGGTTCCTCACAATCTGCTTCCTGACCCCAGATTAGAGTTCCTTAGCCAGGCTAGCCCATGAATCTCCCTTGAGGGCCCGGGATTTAGTGAGTAGACCCAGAAATGTCTTTGGGAAAGACCTTGCCCAGATTGTCCAGAAGAGGTCACCTGAGTACCATTTTATGTTATTATTTCCATTGGTCTGTGCTGTGCTGAGTTGCTCAGTCCGGCCCTTTCCGAGCCCCCCAGGCTCCTCTGTCCATGGGGATTCTCCAGGCTAGAATACTGAAGTGGGTTGCCATGCCCTCCTCCAGG
Source organism: Neotragus moschatus (assembly GCA_006410615.1). Lineage (NCBI taxonomy): Eukaryota > Metazoa > Chordata > Mammalia > Artiodactyla > Bovidae > Neotragus > Neotragus moschatus. The sequence goes on along the minus strand of SJYA01003320.1, from coordinate 24,419 downwards.
GGATCTTCCCAACCAGGGGTCGAACCCAGTCTCCCACATTGCAGACGGATTCTTTACCATCTGAGCCACCAGGGAAGCCCATGAATATTGGCACGGGTGGCCTATCCCTTCTCCAGGTTATCTTCCCGACCTAGAAATCGGTTTTGGGTCTCCTGCACTGCAGGTGAATTTTTTTTTTTTTTTTAACCAATTGAGCTACCAGGGAAGCCCTAACTTTTGCCACTTCCTCAGTAACTTTTTTTTTTTCCCATTCTGTGGCCAGGAAGGGAGGAGAATTTTGGTTTGGGGCCTGCTGTGGCACCAGAGGTTCATAGTAGTTGATCTGATGGGCTTTGTGGGAATCAGGCAGAACTGAGGCCAGTCTCCAGCATCAGCAATATTCATAGCTCTGGAGTGCGTGTGCTCATCAGTAAGGGGCCATGCAAATCCTCTTTCTTTCTTGGCTGCCTGGCATTGACCTTAGTGAGGGAGAACTCAAGACACATCTGTCCTTATGGCACTGAGAAAATTCTCCCTGCTTCCTGGAAGCAGTGGGCTCTTTTTGATTCCTCTACTTTTTTGTTCTATCTGCTGTATTAGTGTCTTAATCATCTTTGTGGTAGCAAATGTTTATTGAACACCTACAGCTTGCCATGTTTTCTTCTGAGTGCTCCATGTGAATCTCTTCATCTTCTTTTCAGCTCTATGAACTAACTACTATTATTTTTATTTTTTACTTTAAAAAAATTTATTATTATTATTATTTTACTTTACAATACTGTATTGGTTTGCCATACATCAACATGAATCCACCACGGGTGTACACGTGTTCCCAATCCTGAACCCCCCCCCCACCTCCCTCCCTATACCATCCCTCTGGGTCATCCCAGTGCACCAGCCCCAAGCATACTGCATCCTGCATCGAACCTGGACTGGTGATTCATTTCTTATATGATATTATACGTGTTTCAATGCCATTCTCCCAAATCATCCCACCCTTGCCCTCTCCCACAGAGTCCAAAAGACTGTTCTACACATCTGTCTCTTTTGCTGTCTCGCATACAGGGTTATCCTTACCATCTTTCTAAATTCCATATATATGCGTTAGTATCTCGGCTCATCTTGGAATAACTACTATTAAGATCCCGTTGTACGGATGAGGTTCAGAAAGCTGAACCAATCTGTTCAAAGTCGCAGAACCAGTCCATTGCAGAGCTCTGATTTGATTCTGAGTCCAAAGTTTGTCTTCTTCCTATGAAGCCAGCTGCCTCTCACACTTCCTCCTCCCCACCCACATGCCTCTCCCTCTCCAGGTCGTCTCAGCGGCATAGTCTCTGTGTGGGTCTTGGGTTTGTGTGCTGTCCTCCAGGCAGTGAGCTCAGAGATGGCACTTAGCCAAGCACTTCCCTTTCTTTGTTGGAACTGAGGCATTGTCTTAACAGGAAAAACCAACCACTCCATATACAAGTACCATGGTTAAGGGCAGGGGCTCCAAACCTTGAAGGTTTCATAGACTAGTAATATTAGTAAAATAAAACTGGGTTTGGACAGAGGTCATAATCTTTTCATTTTACAATTAAGACCTTGTCATTCTCCTCTTCCTACTAATATTAATAACAGAAATAATATCTAAAGCTTATAGAGAAAGATTACCATGTACATATACTATTCTCAATCTTTCAATGAATTACTTGATTTAATCCTCACAAAAATCATATTCAGTAGGCATTGTCATTTTTCCATTTTGGAGGCAAGGAAATTGACAAAAAGAAATGTTTTGTAAATTACTCCTGACTCTGCTGAAAACCATTATAGTATATTATCTCTCATCTGTGTTTGACAAAAGATATTTTTAAAATAAACCATCAAAGTACTTCCCTGGTGGTCCAATGGTTAAGACTCTGCACTTCCACTGCAAGGGGCATGGGTTCAATTCCTGGTTGGGGAGCTAAGATCCTGGGTGCCACAGGGTGGCAAAAAAAAAAAAAAAAAGAGATAAAATTAAAAAATTAACCATCAAGCACAGCCAGAGGCCCTGATCTCAGAATTTAAGAATAACCAACTAAAAGATGATTCAGGGTTTGTCTTGGGCAAAGCAAATGCTGTCTCTCTCTCTCTTTTTGCAATTTAATGTGAAAGTACTAATATGTGCTTTGAGAAGTAAACGTCTAGCTAAATACTGAGACCTTAACCCAGTGACTGGCACATAAGAATACAGTACATACCAGCTGCGACATTTATCCTTGTAATTGCTTGTGGCACAACCCTGCAAACTAACCTCTTGCTGGGAGGAAACTGAGTAAGGCAACTATAGACTCTTCCTGTTACTGAGGTCAGGTAAGTTTCTGTAACTGACGACACCCTCCTTCCCTCAGCTGTCTCCAATTTCCCCTCCTTGAATGAACTGAAGCAGAAGAGTTTTACTTCCCATTGATTGATATTGTTGTTGCCATCAGTTCTGTTCAATTGCTCAGTCGTGTCCAACTCGTTGCAATTCATGGACTGCAGTAAACCAGGCTTCCCTGTCCATCAACAACTCTCGGGGCTTGCTCAAATTCATGTCCATCAAGTCGGTGATGTCCCCTTCTCCTTTTGCCTTCAATCTTTCCAGCATCAGGGTATTTCCAATAAGTCAATTCTTCCCATCAGGTGGCCAAAGTATTGGAGCTTCAGCATCAGTCCTTCCAATGAATATTCAGGACTGATTTCCTTTAAGATTGACTGGTTTGACCTCTTTGCTGTCCAAGAGGTTCTCAAGAGTCTTCTCCAACATCACAGTTGAAAAGCATCAATTCTTCAGTGCTCAGCTTTCTTTACAGTCCAACTCTCACATCCACATATGACTACTGGAAAAACCAGAGCTTTGACTAGACAGGCCTTTGCCAGCAAAGTAATGTCTCTGCTTTTTAATATGCTGTGTAGGTTGGTCGTAGCTTTTCTTCCAAGGAGCAGTGTCTTTTAATTTCATGGCCAAAGTCACCATCTGCAGTGATTTTGGAGCCCCAAAAGATAAGTCTGTTACTGTTAACCCATCTACTTGCCATGAACTGATGGCGTGTTCTTCCTTTTTTGAGTGTTGAGTTTTAAGCCAGCTTTTTCACTCTTCTCTTTCATCTTCATCAAGAGGCTCTTCAGTTCCTCTTCACTTTCAGCCATAGGGGAGGTGTCATTTGCATATCTGCGGTTATTGATGTTTCTCCTGGCAATCTTGATTCCAGTTTGTGATTCATCCAGCCTCGCATTTCACATGATGTACTCTGCATATAAGTGAAATAAACAGGGTGACAATCTACTACTTTCCCAATTTGGAACCAGTTCATTGTTCCATGTCTGGTTCTAACTGTTGCTTCTTGATCTGCCTACAGATGTCTCAGGAGGCAGGTAAGGTGGTCTGATATTCCCATCTCTTGAAGAATTTCCCACAGTTTGATGTGATCCACACAGTCAAAGGCTTTGGCATAGTCAATAAAGCAGAAGTAGATGTTTGTCTGGAATCCTCTTGCTTTTTCTATGATCCCACAGATGTCGGCAATTTGATCTCTAGTTCCTCTGCCTTTTCTAAATCCAGCTTGAACATCTGGAGGTTCTCAGTTCACATTCTGTTGAAGCCTAACTTGGGGAATTTTGAGAAATACATTGCTAGCATGTGAGATGAGTGCAACTGAGTAGTAGTTGGAACATTCTTTTGCGTTGCCTTTCTTTGAGATTGGAATGAAAATTGACCTGTTCCAGTCCTGTGGCCACTGCTGAGTTTTCCAAATTTGCTGGTGCATTGAGTGCAGCACTTTCACAGCATCATCTTCAGGATTTGAAATAGCTCAGCTGTTGCCATAGCAGCACTCAAACTTTCCATCTGAAAACCCTAGGGAGCAGGGAGTCATAAACTTCTTCTGAGGCTTCTGCTGCAGCTGCTTGCAGGTTGGCTGGCCACTCAGGTATTTATTTATTTATTTTTCATTGAAGGATAATTGCTTTACAGTATTCTGTTTGTTTCTGCCCAAAATCAACATGAATCAGCCATAGGTGTACATATGTCCCCTCCCTCTTGAATCTCCTTCCCATTTCCCTCCCCATTCCACCCCTCTAGGTTGTTACAATGCCCCTGCTTGAGTTCCCTGAGTCATACAGCAAATTCCCAAGGGCTATCTATTTTACATATGGTAATAGATGGTTCCATGTTCCTCTTTGTATGCATCATGCCTTCACTAAGGTATTGAGGGTTAGTAAGGGAGGGCTCCTCAAAAGTCATCTGCAGTGGTTCTCCCCATTCATCACCCAGATCCTAAACTTGACCATGCTCTTGACCTTTCACACCCATTGTGCCAAACAGCTTCTCATCAGGAAGGTAAAGGGAGAAAAGGAACTAGGAAAGCACAGGGCGTGCTGCTGTGCTAAGTTGATTCAGTCGTGTCCAATTCTCTGTGATGCCATGGACTGTAGCCCAGCAGGTTCCTCTGTCCATGGGATTCTCCAGGCAAGAATATTGGAGTGGGTTGCCATGCCTTCCTCCAGGGGATCTTCCTGAACCAGGGATGGAACCCCAGTCTCTTATGTCTCTGGGAGAGTTCTTTACCCCTAGCACCACCTGGGAAAGGAACTTAGGAGAGAGGATCAAGAATGATTTCTCTCACTCATATGTGAGAATAAAATCCTAGCCTTTTCCTTCTCATGTTGGAGCACGGGGCTCCACAAGGGGGTTCTAAATAGGACCATTCCATAAATAAACACCCTGCCTCATTGGCTTCGCCTTAGATGTCTTGGATTTGGTTCCAAGTCAATTCATCAAAAGCCATCCTTTTACCAAAAGTCAAGACACAATGACCAAATGAACAAGTGGGTCATTCTTTGAAGGATTAAGTTACTATATGACTAATGTGCCAGAGCTTACCAAGCTTACTGACTTACCAAAAACTTTATTGTTGTTTTATGTATTTATTTCAACTTGGTACATAACATACAAAAATGCACATATTTAATGTATGTATTTGATGAGTTTGGACATATATACCGGAGAAGACAATGGCACCCCACTCCAGTACTCTTGCCTGGAAAATCCCATGGACGGAGGAGCCTGGTAGGCTGCAGTCCATGGGGTTGCTAAGAATCAGACACGACTGAGTGACTTCACTTTCACTTTTCACTTTCAAGCATTGGAGAAGTAAATGGCAACCCACTCCAGTATTCTTGCCTGGAGAATCCCAGGGATAGGGGAGCCTGGGGGGCTGCCATCTATGGGGTCACACAGTGTCGGACACGACTGAAGAGACTTAGCAGCAGTAGCAGTAGCAGGACATATATACAAAACCATGATACTATCACAATGTTGTTATTTGTTTTAAGAGAAGAAATAATCTTTTTTTTTTTTTTTTCAATATTCTACTTATTTTTCTGCACTGGGTCTTTGTTGTGGCAGGAGAGATCTTCCATCTTCATTGCAGTATGTGGGCTCTTTAGTTGCAGCATGTGAACTCTTAGTTGCTGTGTGTGGCATCCAGCTCCTTGACCAGTGTTCCAACCCAGGCCCCCAGCATTGGGAGTGCAGAGTCCCAGCCACTGAACCACCAGAGAAGTCCTAATGCTGTTATTTTTAAATCCAAAGTTTAATGAGGTTTTCTTTGGGCAAATTGGCATGGCCAAGGGTTGGAGAGAGCCAGTTCCATAAGGTTCTCGGCCTGGATGCTGCCTCCTCCCCATGCTTTAGTCCCTCCTTCCTCTGGGATAGGCAACTGGAGAAGACTCTTCCTCCGCCAGCAAATGATCCCCTCCTCCACCCCAACCCCCAGCTATAAGGGGAACTTGGCTGATGATGGCCTTCTCCTTCTCCTCACATACCCTTTCCTGGGTGGTTTCTACCTGGGAATTCCATTTGAAGAAGAAAGGCAAAGTCTTCCTGCTTCTCTTAAATAATGTGATTATCCTGCATCAGTGCTCATGGATCACTCCTCCTGGCTTCAGGCAGCACTCAACCAAGAGCCTTCTTTGCAGAACCTGGAACCCAAGTTCTCCCCAGGATGTTGAAGGTGACAAAATATATCTGAAGGCCACATGATCAACTCTGAGCTGGGGAAGGAGGGCTAAGTTCTCCACCTCTGGGAGAGGGGAGGGAGAGGGGAAAAGTCTCACACTGGCCTAGACAGAGTCTCCTCTTGCATTTCCTCTACAGAGCCAGGAACTCCCCCTGATGCTAGAGTGGTTTCTATCTGTGCCCCCACCCCACCCCACCCCACATATTCTCCACAAAAGGGAAGGCAGTGAACAGAACTGGGAGAGAACCAGATGAACACCCAGCTCCCTCTCCTCCATAAAGCCCTATGAGCAGCCCCTGTAGAAGTGGCTCTTGGGGTCTTTGCCTCTGACCTCATCACCATGAATGTGGCTCAGGCCTGCCTTGGAACACACTCTCCTTCCTTGGAGACTCAAGTGACCAGTCTTGCACATCTAGGTGGTCCCAATAGTGCAGGGTGGGGGAAGGATGGGTGTTGGAGATGAGGGTGGATGAGAATGGATGAGTCTCTGTATATCCTTCCTGGGCACCTGGAAAACTTCAGAGATGTGTGTGGCCTACTGATGGTGACTGTGGACCAGCAGTTTCCATCAGATGCACTAACCTCATGTGACACACAGAACAAATATGCAGAGAATTCACAACTTTATTGAAAACACAGAAAACGTGCCCTAAAATAGTGGGTCAGTGACTCGGCATGTGTATGTAACACACTTGGCAGGCCCTTGGCAGGCCCTATGTGCTTGATGGTGAGGTATCAGAACTTCAATCTGGCTCAAAGGCACTTTCGACAAAGCTGTCACGGAGACCATTCAAGAGGAAATGGGGCTACAGAAAGGCCACTGGTGGTAGGGGACCAGACAAGGCCATGTGAGGGCAGCTGGAGTGAATGGAGGGTGGAAGAATCCAGGGCAGAGGAGGCAGAAACAGAGAGGGTAAGGGCAGCATGGGCATCAGGGGCAGCCTGGGGGGCATGGACGGCAAAGGCATAAGCTCCAGGGGAATCAGCTCCAGAAGGACCAGACCCAAATCGGCTCCTGAATGAGGATGGTGTTGCAGGGTCCACCCCAGTTGCTGACCACACGGTGGGCCGGGAGCAGAAGCGGTGCATTTCTGAACCTCAGTGCTCTCTGACATTTCCTCCACTTGGCCCTTCTATGCTTAAACCACACCTCCAATCAGAGAGAAAAAGGGGGCTGGGTTAGTACACGGACCAGTTAATGTCAGACAGGAAAAAACGGAGCAGGGAAATCTTGGTGACTTGAAGATGGGAAACTACACCAGGAGAAGAAGCTATTTCCTTCTGGTTAAATTTTTTTAGGACATTTACTTAAAGGCTGTCCCATCAGCCTCCCCACCCCCCCCCACACCCAGCAAGTAAGCCTGGCCTCTGGACTGGCTTATCACCTTGTCTCTCCTCCCACCTATTCCTGCCACTAACCCCACTCACTAGGCAGGTGCACCTTCGTGATGGGGGAAGTTTAGCACATGATAAAGTGGGTGCCTTTTAAAATCATACTGAGAGGAACGGGACCAATTTTGAATGACCCATCTTTGGTGCACAGTAAATAATCAATAGGCACGGGCTGGATTTGTAAATAAAAGCTGTCCTCAGGGACCGCTGGGACAGTTATAGAGATGGAGCTGGTGTTGCCAGTGAGGTTTGGTCGTGGGGGCCCAGGGACTCTGGCTCATCTGCTGACACCAGTGGAGTTGAAGCCCTGGACACTGCCTTAGTACTAGACTGCAGATCGAGAGGTTTAGACTGCTGCTGCTGCTGCTTAGTAGCTTCAGTCCTACCCGACTCTGGGTGACACTATGGACTACAGCCTGCCAGGCTCCTCTGTCCATGGAACAAACTCAGCCCAAATTGACTAACATTCTTAAAGTCTTGGCCAGCGAAGAGACAGCGGGGAGGATGCAACCACTGTTGCCTTTCTCAGCTCTGCACTCTCCACCCTGCCCCGCCCTCCAAATTTGCCCAGGCTCAGGACCCAGTCAGCTCCCTCTGCTCTGAGTGCGGCTGCAGGACCTTGGACCAGTCTCTGGTGCCCAGCATAGCCCTGCTCTCTAGGCACTGCCACTCAACCAGGAGAGCCTCATTGTCCCCTCATGATTAAGGCAAGAGCGTGCAACCTGCATATTAGGAAGAGAATTGACAAACACATGGGTCAGAATTCACAAAATGGCTCTTTCCGAAACATAAGCCAACTTTAAACAACTGAAAGAAAAACCTGTGCTGTGGGTGCCACTGCTCCCTCAGCATCCCAGTTATTGGAATTATATCATATTTAATAGTTTTGGATGTTTTCACTCTGCAAATCTTACATGAAACCAAAGGCCTCCTCTCTCTATCGCCTCATTTGTCCTCTCCCATCTTAGTACCTGGGCCCTTCTGATGCATGAATATGTAGTCTTAAGGAGCCACATTAATGGAGCTCATTTTGGAGGTGGGGGATAGAGTGTACCAGGGATCAAGTCTGCTTAAAGATAAGCAAAATGCAAAACTGGCTAACTGAAGTGCTGGCAGCTACTACTTCCATATTCCCAGTACTGCTTTCATAGAGCAACTCTTGCTGTATGTGAAAACAAGGGGAGGCGTCCACTAAATATTTCTTTGGAAAATTCATGCCACAGAATTTGGAAATAGATGGGAACATTCTCTCTTTTCCCTTATTTGTTTCCCTGTCTCTTATACACATCTTATGCTTAAACCACACCTCCAATCAGAGAGAAAAAGGGGGCTGGGTTAGTACACGGACCAGTTAATGTCAGACAGGAAAAAACGGAGCAGGGAAATCTTGGTGACTTGAAGATGGGAAACTACACCAGGAGAAGAAGCTATTTCCTTCTGGTTAAATTTTTTTAGGACATTTACTTAAAGGCTGTCCCATCAGCCTCCCCACCCCCCCCCACACCCAGCAAGTAAGCCTGGCCTCTGGACTGGCTTNGGTTTTCTTTCCCAGTGAGCTTGCTTTGCCTTCATGAGAGAGCAGAGGCCCGGGCCTCCCAAGCCCTGGCCAGACCTGACTATGAGCCCAGCCCCTGGCCTTAGGCTCCCAGCCTTGCTTTCCAGACCCCCCCACACCCACACCCACCCCAACCAGGTCTGCAGCCCGCATCCATCACTGCCCTCACACAGGGGCTCTGCAGCAAAGTGAATAATAAAACCTTCCTGATTTTTCTTCCTTCCTTTCTTAATTTTCTACTTTAAAAAAAATTCCCTTGATACAACTTACTCTGTTTTAAGAATAAATATTCATTTTCTGTGCCTGGAGGTACCAAGTAGTCATTACCATCTAAGTAAATGGGCAAGTACTTCAAATTAACACAAATAAGCTACTGGCTGAGAGCAATGGACCATGGACCATGGACCATCAGAGAGAAATTCTTCAAAACCAATCCCTGAAAATAGTATGAAAAGGGCAGAAAAAAAATCCTTAGACATAAGATATTGCTCAAAATAATATTCACTCATACATCTGGTAGTTTCATAATGTTACATATATGCAGTATCTCCAATAAATATAGTAGTAGTGTCCAATTTTCTCAAACTCACCTTTCTAGGTCAGTGGAAATTTACTCAACTTTTAAAATATATATATTTAGACAAATTCCTAAGGGTTGCAAACCTTTCCTTCATCTCCATCATAATGCACAACCTACTATGTTAGCAATGTTTTCAGGCTGCACTTCAAACAATTTCAGAAAATTAAAATTTATAGCTGAAACTCTACACTGTTGTGAGTGTGAGTATGTGTGTGCTCAGTTGTGTCTGACTCTTTGCAACCCCACAGAGCCTGCTAGGCTCCTCTGTCCATGGTATTTTACAGGCAAGAATACTTAAGCAGGTTGCCATTTCCTACTCCAGGAGGTCTTCCTAAAATAGAGATGGATCCCGCATCTCTTGTGTCTCCTGCGTTGCTCTACCAAACACACAAAAACAAGAACAGGAGGATCGGGGACTTGGAATTTTAAATTATCCCCCTCCCCATCAGTCTCAGCTAAACTAAACGTACATTTGTTGCTCATATATTGCATCCTGAGGTGAATTATTCCCTTACCCAAATGCCTGAATACTTGAAAATTCACGATGCCTGGCTTAAATATATACTTGGACCCCCTTGTGTGCTTAGTCGCTCAGTCATGTCCGAGTCTTTGTGACCCCATGGACTGTAGCCCACCAGGCTCCTCTGTCCATGGGGATTCTCCAGGCAAGAATATTGGAATGAGTTTCCACTCAAGGGGTGGACCCCCTTAAAACCCAACTATTTGGTGCATTAATTTGAACAGTTCCCAAGTCAGACTCAGTCCCAACATGAGTCCACAGAAAATTGCCCCCTAAAGGATATCAGTGTTAGAAGGAGTTTACTTTACTGATGAGATATATATTCTGGCCCCAAAGTCCCAGAAGTTCCAATTTTACTTCCCAAACATAGTGAAGGCTACAAAAACAAACAAACCAATGTAAGAATGTCCAGGACAAGGTATCCAGCTCCTAGAGTGGGTTTTAGAATGGCTATTATTTTTTTCCAGTTTACTCACCTGCATTCTATCTTCAGTCACTCCCATGCGTCTTGCAAGCTCCTGTCTAAAGGGGAATAATTACAAATATTCAGCATTTGACATTATGCATGAAATGAAATATATGTTGTACATTTCTCACTATTTAAAATATTTACTCAGAGAGTAGCCAAGATAACAGCATAAGAAAACTGAGCTTACTTCCTCCCTTGGGCACACCAAAATTACAACTATATACAGAGAAGCTATTGATGAGAATGACCTGAAAGATGAGCAGACAAGATCTTCCAAAACTATAGATATAAAGAAGGAGGCACAATTATATGGACAGGAAGGGTGGAGAAGGGGTATAGTCAAGACTCACACCCACAGGTCGGCAACCCATATGTGCTGGGCCTAGTCGCTCAGCTGTGTCCCACTTTTTGGGACGTCATGGACTGCAGCCCACCAGGCTTCTCTGTCCATGGCAGTTCTCCAGGCAAGAAAACTGGAGTGTATTGCCAAGCCCTCCTCCAGGGGATCTTCCCAACCCAGGAGTCGAACCCAGGTCTCCTGCATTGCAGGTGGATTCTTAACCATCTGAGCCACCAGGCAACCGATATACAGGAGAATAATTATAGTTGAAGAGATTCACCACAAGAAGCAAGGGGTCTGAGCACACTAGATTTCCTAGCCTGGGGTCCTGAGCTGGGAAGATAAGCTGTCAGAACATCTGGCTTTGAAGGCCAGCAGGGTTTCCTTTCAGAAGACTCAGGAACTATGAGAAATGGAGACTCCACTCTGAAAGGGTGAACCCAAAATCTCACATGCTCTGGGACCCAGGGCAGAAGCAGTGATTTGAAAGGAGCCTCGGTCAGACCTACCTGTGACCTGGAGAATCTCCTGAAGAGGCAGGAAACAACTACAGCTTACCCTGGGGACACAGATGCTGGCAGCAGCCATTTTAAGGTGCTCATTGGACCGTGAGGACTCTACTGCTGGCAAGGGCCATTTTGAAATCCTCCCTCTAGATTATTAGCACTGTGATCCAGCCCTCCCACCAGTCTATCGGCACTAATCCTGGAACACCCCAAACCAAGCAGCTAGCCAGGCAGAGACACAGACTCACTCACCAACAAGTCATTTGCCATAGGAGCTTCTGAGACCCCAGTCACCCAAAAACCACACTTGCCCACCAGAGGTCCCAGGACCCAGCCCCAAACACCGGTGGGCCAGCAGCCTATGCACTAGGCAATGCCTGGTAACCAACAGACCAGGGGTCCACCCATGGTAGTCAGCGCACCACAATAGAAGGGCTCGTGCAGCCCATATAGAAAGCACTCCTGGAGCATATAGCTCTGATGAACAGAGGAAGTGACACAGTATATTTAATGTGATCAAAGGGGAAAAACTTACAACAAAGAATACTCTACCTGGAAAAGCTATCATTCAGAGTTGAAGAAGAGATAAAGACTTTTAGAGACAAGCAAAAGCTAAGTGTTCAACACCACAACACATGCTTTACAAGAAATGTTAAAGGAACTTCTGTAAGCAAAAAAGAAAAGTCTATTAACACAAATAAGAAATGAATAAAAAGTAAAGTTATAAGCTTTTACACAGCAAAGGAAGCCATAAAGAAAATGAAAGTCCATAGGTTTATGAACTAGAAGAAAGTATTTGAGAATGATGCAGTCGACATGAGCTTAATTTTCAAAATATGCAAACAGCTCATACAACTCAATAACAACAACAAAAAAACAACCCAATCAAAAAATGAGAAGACCTAAATAGACATTTCTCCAAAGAAGACATGTGTGCATGTGTGGGCACATATGTGCTCTATCATGTCCGACTCATTGTGAATGTATGGAACTGTAGCCTGTCAGGCTTCTCTGTGCATGGAATTTCCAAGACAAGAATCCATGGGGTCACAAAGAGTTGGACACAAATGTGCATACACACACACATGTCTTCTTTGGAGAAATCTCTGTTTTGGTCTTCTGCCCATTTTTTTATTTGGGTTGGGTTTTTTGTTGCTGTTGTTATTAAGTTGTATGAGCTATTTCTGTATTTTGGAAATTATGCCCAGACATTTTTTCAAAGAAGTCATATAGATGGCCATCAAGCACATGAAAAGATTCTCAACACTGCTTATCCCACATCTGGGCATATACCTAGAAAAGAGCAAAATTCTAATTAGAAAAGATATACATACACCAGTGTTCACAGTGGCACTGTTTACAATAGCTAAAGCATGGAAACACTCTAAGTGTTCATCAACAGATGAATGGATAAAAATGTGGTATGTATATACAATGGAATATTACTCAGCCATAAAAGGAATGAAATTCTGCCATTTGTAACTATGTGAGTGCACCTGGATAGTATTAGGCAAAGTGAATTAATTCCAACAACGACAAACATTGTAAGATATCACTTACATGCAGAATCAAAAAACAGTACAAATGAACTTTTTTACAAAACAGAAACAGATTCACAGAGGTAGAAAACAAATTTATGGTTACTGAGGAGAGGGAATAAATTGGGAGTATGGGATTAACAGATGCATACTACCATATATAAAATAAACAACAAGGATTTACTGTATATAGCACAGGGAAGGTTACTCAATATCTTATAATAAACTGTAATGGAAATGAATTTGAAAGAGAATACATATACATATGTATATGTAAGTATAACCAAATACACTAGCTATATAAACCTCATGGTAACCACAAACCAAAAATCTATAATGGACACACATACAACAAAAGAGAAAGGAATCCAAACATAACACTAAAGAAAGCCATCAAATCACAAAGGAAGAGAGCAAAGAAGAAAAAAAGAACAAAAAGAAAAGAATTAACAAAATGGCAGTAAATATAAACCTACCACTAATTAAATATAAATGGAATAAATGCTTCAATTAAAAGACACAGAGTGGCTGACTGGACACAGAAACAAATCCCACATACATGCTGCTTACAGGAGTCTCCCTTCAGATTTAAATACTCAGACAAAAAGTGAGAGGATGGAAAAGGTATCCCACGCAAATGTAAATCAAAAGAAAGCTGGGGTAGCAACACCTATATCAGATAAACTAGTCTTTCAAACAGAGACCATAACAAGAGACACATTACATAACAAACATAGATTCAACTCAAGAAGATGTAACAATTGTAAATATCTAGGCACCCAACATAAGAGCACCTAAAATACATACAGTACATACTAACAAACATAAAGGAGAAACTGACAGTAAACATGATATTCAAGACTTTGACACTCTACTTACATCAATGGACAGATCATCCAGACAGAAAACCAATAAGGAAACACTGACCTCAAATGACATATTAGACTTAATGGACTGATAGAGCATCTCATCCAAAAGCAGCAGAATACACGTTGACATTTTAGGAATGTCAACATTTTAGGAATCAGTGAACTGAGGTGGACTGGAATGGGTGAATTTAGCTTGGATGACCATTATATCTACTACTGTGGGCAGGAATCCCTTAAAAGAAAGGGNATCCCATCCAAAAGCAGCAGAATACACGTTGACGTTTTAGGAATGTCAACATTTTAGGAATCAGTGAACTAAGGTGGACTGGAATGGGTGAAATTAGCTTGGATGACCATTATATCTACTACTGTGGGCAGGAATCCCTTAAAAGAAAGGGAGTGGCCATCGTGGTCAACAAAGGAGTCTGAAATGAAGTACATGGATGAAATCTCAAAAATGACAAAATGATCTCTGTTCATTTCCAAGGCAAACCATTCAATATCACAGTAATCCAAGTCTATGCCCTGACCAGTAATGTTGAAGAAGCTGAAGTTGAACGGTTCTATGAAGACCTACAAGAACTTCTAGAACTAACATCCCCCAAAAGATGTCCTTTTCATTAGGGAACTGGAATGCAAAAGTAGAAAGTTAAGAGATACCTGGAGTAACAGGCAAATTTGGCCTTGGAGTACAGAATGAAGCAGGGCAAAGGCTAGCAGAGTTTTGCCAAGAGAATGCACTGGTCATAGCAAACACCCTCTTCCAACAACACAAAAGAAGACTCTACACATAGACATCACCAGATGGTCAATACCAAAATCAGACTGATTCTATTCTTTGCAGCCAAAGATAGAGGAGTTCTATACAGTCAGCAAAAACAAGACTGGGAGCTGACTGTGGCACAGACCATAAACTCCTTATTGGCAAATTCAGAGTTAAATTGAAGAAAGTAGGGGAAAGCACTACACCATTCAGATATGACCTAAATTAAATCCCTTATGATTATACAGTGGAAGTGACAAATAGAGTCAAGGGATTAGATCTGATAGAGTGCCTGAAGATCTATGGACAGAGGTTTGTGACATTATACAGGAGGCAGGGATCAAGACCATCCCCAAGGAAAAAAATGAAAAAGGCAAAATGGTTGTCTGAGGAGGCCTTAGAAACAGCTATGAAAAGAAGAGAAGTGAAAAGCAAAGGAGAAAAGGAAAGATATACCCATTTGAATGCAGAGTTCCAAAGAATGGCAAGGAGAGATAAGAAAGACTTCATCAGCAATCAATGCAAAGAAATAGAGGAAAACAATAGAATGGGAAAGACTAGAGCTCTCTTCAAGAAAATTAGAGGGGGTGGTCCTAAGATGGCAGAGGAATAGGACGGGGAGACCACTTTCTCCCCCACAAATCCATCGAAAGAACATTTGAGCGCCAAACAAATTCCACAGAACAACTTCTGAATGCTGACAGAGGACATCAGGCACCCAGAAAAGCAGCCCATTGTCTTCGAAAGGAGGTAGGACAAAATATAAAAGATAGAAGGAGAGACAAAAGAGATAGGGACGGAAATCCATCTGGGGAAGGGAGTCTTAAAAAAGAGAGGTTTCCCAACAGCAGGAAATACTCTCTCCAGTAGGTCTGTGGCGAGCCTTGGAATCTCAGAGGGCAAAACAACCGAGAGGAAAAATAAATAAATAATTAAAACTCACAGATTATGTGCCCAACAGCAACTCCCAGCGATGAAACAGCCCAGACGCTCACATCCCCCACTAGCAAGCAGGGGAGGGACAGGGAAGAGTGGGCAGCATTGCTTAGGATAAGGACTGAGGGCCTGAATGCCCTGAGGGCAATCTGAGGGACCTAGCTTGAGATAGCAACCCAGACTGTGGGGTAGCTATCCCGCAATCTTGCGAAAAGCCCTAACCACCGCCAGGCATGCTCACAGAACAAAGGACTGAGCAGAGCTAGCTGGCTGTGGACCGTCCCATCCCCCTGCTGGAGACAGGCAGGCAAGGGCAGCCAGAGCCGGAAGCGGGCAGTCATAGCCACAGAGAGGCATCCTTTACCAAACTGCAAGGAGACTTCATTGCTAACCAAGATTTCTTGGGATTCTGGACAGTTGACACCCACTGGAAGGGTCGCAGCCAGAGATCAGCTTCCCAGAAGAGAGAAGGTTGTACACCCATAAAACCCCGTGGCTGGAACGGGGGAGGGGATAAGTCGCAACCTTCAACTGGGGTCGACTACTTGTGCCAAGAACCTGGTCACCTGAGCTGCTCGGACCTGTGACAGGTACAAAACACAGGCCCAACCAAGTCTGCACCTTTGCAGAGTACCTGAGAACCGGAACCTGAACAGCTTAGACCTGGGAAGTGCATGCAAACCAGGGCCTGCATCAGACAGTTTCTGGCAGAGCAACCTAGAGTTAAGCAGTGTAGACTCGGAAAGTGCACATGCCGTGAGTGGAACAAACCCAGTGTGGTTGAATCACTGTGAGCACACGCCAGTGATATTTGTTTGCAGTGTTCCTCCCTCGCCAAAGCACGACTGAACAAGCGAGCCTAAACAAAAAGTGACCACAACACGCCCCTTATGTCAGAGCAGAAATTAAACACTGAAGAGACCAGCAAACAGAAGAAGCTAACACAGAGGGAACCGCTTTGGAAGTGGCAGGTGCACTAGATTGAAACCCTGTGGTTGGCACTGACTACATAGGAAGGGGTCTATAGACAGTGAGAAGTACAAGCCGGACCAAGGAACTATCTGAAAATGAACCGACCCCACACTGTCCACAAAAATTCCAGGGAAAGTCTTAGATATATTTTTACTATTATCACNAGAGGGAACCGCTTTGGAAGTGGCAGGTGCACTAGATTGAAACCCTGTGGTTGGCACTGACTACATAGGAAGGGGTCTATAGACAGTGAGAAGTACAAGCCGGACCAAGGAACTATCTGAAAATGAACCGACCCCACACTGTCCACAAAAATTCCAGGGAAAGTCTTAGATATATTTTTACTATTATCACTTTTTAAATGAAAAAAAAATTTTTGTTTTATTATTTTATTTTTTGTTATTTTAAGTCCCCATTACTCCTTTAATTTTCATTTGTATAACCTACTATTACTTTGCAAAAAAAGATCTCATTTTTACTTTCATTTATTTATTTTTATTTATTATTATTATTTTTAAATTTTACTTTATTTTACTTTACAATACTGTATTGGTTTTGCCATACATCAACATGAATCNAGGGGAAGGGGACGACAGAGGATGAGATGGCTGGATGACATCACTGACTCGACGGGCGTGAGTCTGAGTGAACTCTGGGAGTTGGTGATGGACAGGGAGGCCTGGCGTGCTGCGATTCATGGGGTCACAAAGAGTTGGACACGACTGAGCGACTGAACTGAACTGAACCTTTGTGGGAAAGGGCATCATCTATTTAGAATGTTTGGGGAAAAAAACTTGATTTCAATTCTATTTTTTTAAGAAAACAAAATTAAGTATGTTACTTACTTCTACTAAGCATGTCCTCAGTGTTTTACATGGTCTGCTTCATTTAATTCCAAATAAAATGTACTAGGAAGGTGTTATCAACATTCCCATTTTATAGACGAGGAAACTGAGACACAGAGATATTAATGGCATTACTAGTTAGGGAACTACATGCTTCTGGGTGAGCGTATTTATCTATTTAGTAAACTTTGTGAGAAAAGGCATTGTCTGGCTAGACCACTGGGAAAAAAATACCAATTTCAATTCTCTCTATTAAAAAAAAATTAAAAGTGTTGCTTAGATCTTCTAAGCAATGTCCTGGTTGTTTTGCATGTTCTTCTTCATTTAATCAAAAAGAAAATCTACAAGTAAGGTGTTATCAACATTCCCATTTTATATATGAGGAAACTGAGGCTGAGGCTTTAAGAAAGTAATTAGTAAGTGAAAGATGATGTATTGGTGAGCATATTTATCGATACTTAATGAACTTTGTTGGTAAGGGCACTATTAGA
>SJYA01003319.1:129499-153311 GCA_006410615.1 Neotragus moschatus | reverse complement strand
GACAGGGAGGCCTGGTGTGCTGCAATTCATGGGGTTGCAGAGTCGGACACGACTGAGTGACTGAACTGAGAGTCCCATCCCAAAGTAACAGGAGCTAGGAGAGTATGTCAGGCAGTGTCTTCCTAATCATTCCGTGCAACCCTCGGTGTTAGCAAGGTGGGGTGGGATACAGGTATATTTCTCTACTGGCCCCAGAATATCTCCTGATCAGAGGATGCCTCTGTCCTCAGATGGCAAGGAAAGAAGAAGAGTGGCTCCAAAGGAAAAGAGGAAAAGGAGTAACTCATTTACCCTGCATCTGGTCTGGGTAAAAAGCGTCTGTGTCATTCAGACCATCTCACCTGGGGAGGACTGATCATATAGGGATCTGGACCAGTGTTTTTGGAAATGATTTCAACTTCAAGAACTTATAGCACTAAGGACTTGTTGAAAGTTGGTAGCCTAGGGACCAACTGAGCTTTCTTCTTCACTTGCTATCAATTGGTTATTTCTATTATTTCTCCTTCTCTTTCTGTACTGTTTTTGGCATTAGCTCATCTCAGTTATGTTGGCATTTCAAGGAAGCATTTTTTCCCACAGCCAGAATTTGATGTAAGTTGATCTTTACACATTCTGAGGAGAATTGATTATCAAAGACCTCAAAGAATCTCATTATCAAATGTTTTAATGATGACAATCCTAGCATGTGGTCCTTCCCAGAAGTTTAGAACTATAAAATTGTTTTTTTTTTAATACATCTTTTCTTAGTTCCACAGACAAAACTTTTAAATCGAACATATACACACCTTAGTAAATGGATAGCTTTTTTGTGATATGGGAATTATAATGTGAAACTACTATAGCAACAGCTGAAGGAAGCACATGTTCAAAATTCTCTCAACAGCAATTTAGCCATATGTAGAAAGAAATCTTTAAAATGTGTTTATTCATATCCTTTGTTTCAACTGCACTTCTAGGAATTTATAGTAAGAAATAAGGGTGTGTGCACAGAGACTGAACTTCCACTTAGAATGCAGAAAGGCACACAAGAATGCGATTTCCACCCTAACAATGAGAAAGATTGAGTAATTTATAAAAACATAACATTTCTTGATCCCAATAGAACTCTGAAGTCAGAGGGAAAGCAAGTAAAATGAGTTCTTGGATCACCAAACCTTCTGAGAAGAGATGAGACAGCTGATCTATTTCATCTTTGGCAGAGCAGAGGGAAAAAGAAGTTGGCAACACAAGTGGTGTCAGCTAACTTTTTTTTCTTTGCTGTGCAACACGTGAGATCTAGTCCCCTGACCAGTGATCAAACCTGTACCCCCGCGTTGGAAGCATGGAGTCTTAACCACTGGACCAGCAGGGAATTCCCCTCAGCTAACAACTTAATGAATTCTTAAAGGCCAAGTCTGAGTTAGCACATCAGTTTAAAATAGCTAAGGAGCTCAGACATAAACAGATCTCACACTCACTTCCACAAACCTTCACTGGGGGGTCACTTGAAAGACTGATGGGAAGGTAGGAGACTGGAAAAAACTCCTCCTGGTGAAAGNAAAGGCCAAGTCTGAGTTAGCACATCAGTTTAAAATAGCTAAGGAGCTCAGACATAAACAGATCTCACACTCACTTCCACAAACCTTCACTGGGGGGTCACTTGAAAGACTGATGGGAAGGTAGGAGACTGGAAAAAACTCCTCCTGGTGAAAGAGGCCTGCAGGCCTAAAGATAGTCAGTACAAAGTCTCATCTATTTCCCTGAACCTTTTTTTTTTTTTTTTATGAAGCAAAAGCTTTAAGTGACTGGGAGAATCGTGACATCTTTTTGCTCCCAGGTTCCAAGTCGAAATCTCTTGCCTCAGGAGGAAGGTAGAAGCAAAAATCTCCTGACCCTGAAGGAGGGTCAGGAATCCATCTCAAGCTCAGGGACTTTCAAGGATCCCAAGCAAAGATCCACATCATCTGGGAGAGGGGAAGGGAACTCCTATACCAGATCAATGCTGAAAACAAGGCAGAATCTGGTGCCATAGGGAAGAAGGGCAAGAACATTGAGAAAGTACTACCCTTGAAGACCAAGTACACAGCGCTTGCCTAAGAAAGGGGCTGGACCAAGACAACAGAAAATGTGTCCACCCCCTACCATAAGCTGACTATCAAGTAACAAGCAATAGCAGTTTAGCAAGAGTGGAGAGACAGTCAACCTCTGTAGGGCAGGTGTATAAAAACTACTAATTCCCTTATGGGTGGATAATGGAGGCACTGAGAAAAACCCATGAGCATCAAGTTCCATTCTAAGAACAGGGGTAACAACAGCCAAGATCTGGAGAAATTTGAAGCCTGTAGCACACTTAGGTAAAGATAGCAACAACAAAACAACATAAACCCTGCTAAACTCCCAACTAAGTTGACTCAAGCCCCAATGGCCTAGCAGAAGAAGAGGTGTACTCATTGACAAGCTAATGTTTAACCATGATGCCCAGGATTCACTAAAAGACAAATTTAAGAAACACAAAAAGCAAGTTAAAAAAAAAACATTGTCAAGTGATTACATAGTTAACAGAACTAGATTCAGAGATAAC
Organism: Neotragus moschatus; assembly: GCA_006410615.1. Classification (NCBI taxonomy): domain Eukaryota; kingdom Metazoa; phylum Chordata; class Mammalia; order Artiodactyla; family Bovidae; genus Neotragus; species Neotragus moschatus. The sequence continues at coordinate 150,751 of SJYA01003319.1, read as the reverse complement.
CCACTTGTAGGAATTTTTAAACAGAGACTTTAAAATAAATATTAATAATATGTTAAAAGCAGAGACATTACTTTGCCAACAAAAGTCCATCTAGTCAAGGCTATGGTTTTTCCAGTAGTCATGTATGGATGTGAGAGTTGGACTATAAAGAAAGCTGAGCACCAAAGAACTGATGCTTTTGAACTGTGGTGTTGGAGAAGACTTTTGAGAGTCCCTTGGACTGCAAGGCGATTCAACCAGTCCATCCTAAAGGAGACTGGTCCTGAATGTTCATTGGAAGGACTGATGTTGAAGCTGAAACTGCAATAGTTTGGCCACCAGATGCAAAGAACTGACTCATTGGAAAAGGCCCTGATGCTGGGAAAGATTGAAGGCGGGAGGAGAAGGGGACGACAGAGGATGAGATGGCTGGATGGCATCACCAACTCAATGGACATGAATTTGGGTAAACTCTGGGAGTTGGTGATGGACAGGGAGGCCTGGCGTGCTGTGATTCATGGGGTTGCAAAGGGTCGGATATGACTGAGCTACTGGACTGAACTGAAAGGCTGAGGAGAGCTTCCCAGATGGTGCAAATGGCACCAGTGCAAGAGGTGTAAGAGACATGGGTTTGATCTCTGGGTTGGGAAGAACCTCTGGAGGAGGACATGGCAACCCACTCCAGTATTCTTGCCTGGAGAATCCCATGGACAGAGAAGCCTGGGAGGCTATGGTCCATAGGGTTGCAAAGAGTCAAACATGACTGAAGCAACTTAGCACACACATAGACTCAGAGGAATATGATATTAGATGGAAATCTGGATATATGCAGATAAGTGGAAAACAGCAAAAATTAAGGTAAACAAAATATATTATTTTCACATTTAATTGCTTAATTAAAAAATTTTTTTATTATAGTTGATTTACAATGTTGTACATGTTTCAGATATACAGCAAAGTGTATTTTAAAAAATTTCCTTTAGATGTCCTTTTTGACCTATGGTTTATTTAGAAGTGTGTTGTTTAGCTTTCAAATGTTGGGAAAATTTCCTGTTATTTTTCTATTATCAATTTCTAATTTGATTTCATTGTAATAGGAGAACACATTCTACATTACTTCAGTTCTTTCAAATTTGTTGAGGTTCATTTTATGGCCCAAGATATGAACTATCTTGATAAATGTTTTGTGGACTTTTGAAAATAACAGGGGAAGTGTTCTATCCGTTCAGTTGTTTGGTCCGACTCTTTGCGACCCCATGGACTGGAGCACGACAGGCTTCCCTTTCCATCACCAACTCCCGGAGCTTGCTCAAACTCATGTCCATTGAGTCGGTGATACCATCCAACCATCTCATCCTCTGTCGGTTCTATAAATGTCAATTAAATTCTGTTGGTTGACAATATTCTTGATTTCTTCTATACTCTTCCTGATTTTCTCTCGAGTTGTTGAGAGAGGGATGTTGAAGTCACCAAATATATCTGTGGATTTGGCTATTTCTCCTTTTTTTTTTAATCACAAATTTTATAGCTCTGTTTTTTTCCATGCATTTCTGCTTTGGGTTTCTATGTCTTCTCTTTTATTCATTTATTTACTTTAGAGTGTGCTGGGTCTTCACCACTACACGCGGGCTTTCTCTAGTTGCGGTGAGCAGTGGCTGCTCTTCTTTCACTGAGGTGCACATGCTTCCCACTGAAGTAGTTTCTCTTGATGCAGAGCACAGGCCCAGGAGTTGTGCCATGTGGGCTCAGCAGTTTCGGCTCTCGGGCTCTAGAGGACAGGCTCAACAGTTGTGGTGCATGGGCTTAGTTGCTCCAAGATGCATGGAATCTTCTCAGACTAGGGATTGAGCCCATGTCCCCTGCACTGGCAGGCAGCTTCTTATCCACTGCACCACCAGGGAAGTCCTCCCTAGATCTTCCTGGTGGATTGATCCTTTTGTCATTATATAATGTCTCTGTCATTCTCTGGCAACTTTCTTTGCTCTGAAGTCTGCTTTCTCTGATATTAATATAGCTACTCCTGATTTCTTTTTGTCTTCCTTTTACTTTCAACTTATTTCCAATTGTAGAGTGAGTTTTTATAGACACTATATAACTGAGTCATATTTTTTAAATCTACAGTGAAAATCTATGCTTTTAATTGGTGGATTTAGACCATTTACATTTAACTTAATTATTGCTGTGCTAGCACTCATCTGCCATTTTATTTTTCATTTTCCTCTGAAATGAAAAAATTTATCCCCTGTATTTTTCTTTTCTCTGTTTTATTTTTCTTGCATTCCTATGGGAATTCTACTTTGATTTATCTATAATGTTTTTGACTGTATCTCTTTGTATAGGCATTTTTTAGTATTTTCTCTAGATACATCACTAAAATGATATGAAAAAAGTCACTCAGTCGTGTCCAACTCTTTGCAACCCCATGGACTGTAGCCTACCAGGCTTCACCATACATGGGATTTTCCAGGCAAGAGTACTGGAGTGGATTGCCATTTCCTTCTCCAGGGGACCTTCCTGACCCAAGGATCAAACCTGGGTCTCCTGCGTTGTAGGCAAATGCTTTACCATCTGAGCAACCAGGAAAGTCTTTACAGTCTACTAGTGTCATCATTAAACTAGTTTGAATGAAGTATAGAAACCGTATCTACATTGACGTCCTTTTACTCTCTCCATTTATGATAGAGTTGCTTTAAATAGTTCTTCTACATACAGTTAGAAATACAAGAGACAGTGTTTTAATTTTTGCTCCAACTGTCAAACATAATTTGGAAAACTCAAGAACAGGAAAAAAAAATCTATTTTATTTACTTGCATTTTTACTAAGTGTATTCCTTCTTCCTTCCTGATGCGCCAAGATTTATTTATTTATTACTTAATTTAAAAAATCATTTCCTTTTAGTTGAAGGAACTTCCTTTAGCCTTTCCTTTAGGGTAGGTATGCTGGTGAAAAATTCTTATGTTCCTTTATCTGAGAATATTTTGATTTCACTTTTACTTCTGAAGTATATTTTCATTGGGTAGAGGATTCTGAGTTGACAGTTCTTTTGTTTCAGCACTTGAGAAACACTGTGCCAGTTCCTTCTAGCTCTGTGGATTCTGATGAGAAATCCCTCATTCCAATTGTCTTTTCCCTACAAGCAAAGTGTCATTTTTCTCTTACTGCTTTCAAGATTTTTTCATTGTCTTTATTTTGCAGAAGTTTAACTGTACTGTGTCTTGGCATAGATTTTCTTTGGGTTTACCCCTTTGTAGTTTGTTTAGCTTCTTGAATCTGTGTGTCTTTGCCAACTCTGAGGAGTTTTCAGCCATTATTCTTCAAGTATTTTTCAGCTCTTTTATTCCTCTCCTCCAAGACTCTTATTACATTAATGTTAGATATTCTGTTATAGTTTCATGGGGTTCTGAGGCTCCATTCATTTTTGTACTAGATTTGTTGTTGTTGTTGTTTTTGTACAGATTGTATGCATGTGTACTCAGTTGCTTCAGTTATGTTCAACTCTTTGTGACCCTATGGACTGTAGCCCACCAGGCTCCTCACTCCATGAGACTCTCTAGGCAAGAATACTGGAGTGGTTAAAATCTGGAGGGACAGGGTGAGGAGGGAGGTGTGAGGGGGTTTCAGAATGGAGTGGACAGATGTATACGTATGGCCAATTCATACTGATGTATGAATGGCAAAAACTATCACAATATTGTAATTATCCTCCAATTAAAATAAATAAATCAAAGAAAAACACAATATTGGAGTGGGTTGTCATTCCCTCCTCCAGGGGATCTTCCCAACCCAGGGATCAGGCCCACTTCACTTAAGTCTACTGCATTGGCAGGCAGGTTCTTTCCTGCTAGAGCCACCTGGGAAGAGCTGTACAGATTGAGATAGAATAAATATTATTCTTTCAGTTCACTGATTCTTTCCTCTATCTCCTCCTTTTGTTATTCAACCCATCCACTAAACTTTCTATTCCAGTTATTGTATTTTTCAGTTGCAAAGTTTATGTTTTGCTCTTCTGTACATCTTCTATACCTTTGTTGAAACTATCTGTTTCTTTGCTGAGAGTTTTATTTTCTTTTTCATTCTTTTCAAGTGAAACTGCTCCTTGAAATATTTTTATTATGGCTGCCTTTAAATTTTCATCAGATATTTCTCACACCTATGTCATCTTGGAATTGGCCTCTCTTTTTATTTTTATTTTGTGGCTTTACTTCTCAGAATGTGGGATCGTATGACCAGGGGTTGAACCCATGCCCCCTGAATTGTAAACATGGAGTCTTAACCGCTGGACCACCAGGGAAGTTCTGGAATTGGAACCTCTTGAATACATTTTTTATTCAGTTTCAAATCTTCCTCTAGATTTACATGTACAAAATAGAAAATTAGGTCTGATAAACAGAGTGCCTGAAGAACTATGGACGGAGGTTCGTGACATTGTACAGGAGAAAAGAATCAAGATCATCCTTAAGAAAAAGAAATGCAAAAAAGCAAAATGGTTGTCTGAGGAGGCATTACAGATAGCTGAGAAAAGAAGAGAAGTTAAAGGCAAAGGAGAAAAGGAAAGATTTACCCATTTGAATGCAGAGTTCCAAAGAATAGCAAGGAGAGATAAGAAAGCCTTCTTCAGTGACCAGTGCAAAGACATAGAGGAAAACAATAGAATGGGAAAGACTAAAGATCTCGTCAAGAAAATTAGAGATACCGAGGGAACATTTCATGCAAAGATGGGCTCAATAAAGGACAAAAATGGTGGGGACTTAACAGAAGCAGAAGATATTAAGAACAGGTGGAAAGTATACACAGAAGAACTGTACAAAAAAGGTCTTCATGACCCAGATAATCATGGTGGGGTGATCACTCACCTAGAGCCAGACATCCTGGAATGTGAAGTCAAGTGGCCCTTAGGAAGCATCACTACAAACAAAGTTAGTGGAGGTGATGGAATTCCAGTTGAGCTATTTCAAATCATAAAAGATGATGCGGTGAAAGTGCTGCACTCAATATGCCAGCAAATTTGGAAAATTGAGGAGTGGCCATAGGACTGGAAAAGGTCAGTTTTCATTCCAATCCCAAAGAAAGGCAATGCCAAAGAATATTCAAACTACCACACAATTGCACTCATCTCATACACTAGCAAATTAATGCTCAAAATTCTCCAAGCCAGGCTTCAACAGTACATGAACTGTGAACTTCCAGATGTTTAAGCTGGTTTTAGAAAAGGCAGAGGAACCAGAGATCAAATGGCCAACATCCAATGGATCATTAAAAAAGCAAGAGAGTTCCAGAAAAACATCTATTTCTGCTTTATTGACTATGCCAAAGCCTTTGACTGTATGGATCACAATAAACTGTGGAAAATTCTTCAAGCAATGGGAATACCAAACCACCTTATCTGCCTCCTGAGAAATATGTATGCAGGTCAAGAAGCAACAGTGAGAACTGGACATGGAACAACAGACTGGTTCCAAATCGGGAAAAGAGTACGTCAAGGCTCTATATTATCACCCTGCTTATTTAACTTATATGCAGAATACATCTTGTGAAATGCTGGACTGGATGAAGCACAAGCTGGAATCAAAATTTCTGGGAGAAATATCAATAACCTCAGATATGCAGAAGACACCAACCTAAAGTGAAGAACTAAGGAGCCTCTTGATGAAAGTGAAAGAGGAGAGTAACAAAGTTGGCTTAAAACTCAACATTCAGAAAACTAAGATCATGGCATCTGGTCCCATCACTTCATGGGAAATAGATGGGAAAACAATGGGAACAGTGTCAGACTTTTTTTTTTTTTTTGGCTCCAAAATCACTGCAGATGGTGACCACAGCCATGAAATTAAAAGATGCTTGCTCTTTGGAAGAGAAGCTATGACCAACCTAGACAGCAGATTAAAAAGCAGAGATCATTACTTTGCTGACAAAGGTCCATCTAGTCAAAGCTGTTTTTTCCAGTAGTCATGTATGGATGTGAGAGTTGGACTATAAAGAAAGCTGAGCACCGAAGAATCGATGCTTTTGAACTGTGGTGTTGGAGAAGACTCTTGCGAGTCCCTTGGACTGCAAGGAGGTCCAACCAGTCCATCCTAAAGGAAATCAGTCCTGGGTGTTCATTGGGAGGACTGCTGCTGAAGCTGAAATTCCAATACTTTGGCCACTTGATGCGAAGAACTGACTCATTGGAAAAGACCCTGATGCTTGGAAAGATTGAAGACAGGAGGAGACGGGGATGACAGAGGATGAGATGGTTGAATGGCATCACTGACTCAATGGACATGAGTTTGAGTAAATTCTGGGAGTGGTGATGGACAGGGAAGCCTGGAGTGTTGCAGTCCATGGGGTCACAAGGAGTTGGACACGACTGAGTGACTGAACTGAATTTTCTATTGAAACCTGAAGAATTTCATAATGCATTTTAATGCTTTGGATTTAATTTATTTAAACTTTAGCAGGCTTTCACACTGGCAGAGGGAGGATGAATTCAGCCTCATTGCTGATAACAGGGGTTAGAAATCCAGCTTCCCTACTTGACCTCTGCTGTCAGTCAAGAGGAGGTATCTCATTACTGTTGAGTGGTGAGTAGGATTTCTGGCTCTTCATGAGGCCTCCACTGATACCTTCTTGCCTTGGAGGGGTAGGAGTTCTTTGTTACTGCTCCCCAAATAACCTTGACTGACACTAGGAGGTGGGGAGCTCACTATTAGCCACCAGTAATGAACACTGTTCCCTATATGGCCTTCTCTAACATCATCTTGATGTGAATTTTGGGTTACCTTGTAACTGTCTGCAAGGATGGAGGTCTATGCTCCCCATTCTGCCTTTGTTGATATGAGTTGGAGGTGGGTTCATAGTTTTTTCTGTTATGTTTTGCTGGAGGAGAGCAGTATTGTCTAAAAGTTTCTGTCTTCCTTGGTTACTCTTTTCCTAGTCCTTTGGCTAGAGAAAGCATGCTTCTATTGGGTCTTTTTTTCTCTTGGCATGTGTCCATTATTATTTCTCTGTTATTGACTTCTTCAGCTTCAAGTCTAGGATGTATGAGGAAAAACAAAACCCAGAGAACTCAGTACCATGTTGTACCTCAGGTCCTGAGGTCCATACATGGTTTGCATGTCTCTCCACGTTTCAGCTTCTTCTTACATTTCTTTTGTATATAATTTCTAGGGCTTTTAGTTGCACTTAGCAGGGCAAAGAGGATAAAGTATGTCCATTTTCTCAAAAGTGGAAATCCTCCAAAAATATTTAAAGAATTAAAATTATACAAACTATATTATCTGGTTACAAAAGAATTAAACTAGAAACCAATAGCAGAAAGATATCTAGAATATCTCCAAATATTTGGAAATTAAGAAATATACTTTTAAATAATGTATGAAACAATAGAGAAGTCACAAGAAGAGTCAGAAAAAAATTTGAGTTGAATAAAAATAAAACATAATATAGTCAGAATGTGTGGGTACAGCTAAAGCAGTGCTGAAAGGGAAATTTATAGCACTAACTGTATAAACTAGAAAAGAGGAAAAGTCTAAAATCAATCAACTAAGTTCTACTTCAAAAAACTGGAAAGAGTAGAAGAAATTAAACATAAAAGAAGCAAAATGAAGGAAATGATAAAGATAAGAACAGAAATAAATCAAAGAGAAAACAAATAATAGAGAAAATCAACTAAATTGTTTCCTTGAAAAGAATAAAACTGATAAATCTCTAGCAAGACTGTTTAAAAAAGAAGAGATAAAACACAAACTTTTCAATATCAAAATAGATTGTGTAATAGTTATAGCCTCTAAAGATATTTAAAAGATATTAAGGCTATAGCATGAATAATTTCATGCTAGTACATTTAATAAATTAGATGAAGTTTAGTAACTTAGATATTCTTTGAAGATCACAAGCCACCAGTTATTTAAGAAGAAACAGATCACCTGAATGTCCTCATGGCTATTAAAGAAATAAAATTTATAGTCAAAACCTTACCACAAACAAAACTCTAGCCCTAGTTTTAAAACCTCCCCAAAGAAAACTACTGACTCAAGAGGAAGGAATAATTAATTCAGTTTATAAGGCCAGCTTTATCCCAATATCAAATCAAAGGCATTAAAATAAAATTACAAAACAACATCCCTCTTGAATACAGATGTAAAAATCCTTAACAGCATATTAGCATACTTAATCTGACAATATATAAAAGATAAACTATCATACCTAAGTAGAATTTGGTCCAAGAAAGTAAGTTTAGTTCAAAATTCAAAGCCAATAGATAAAGAAGTGGTACATATATACAATGGAATATTACTCAGTAATTAAAAAGAATGAAACGCCATTTGCAGCAAGATGAATGCAAATAGAGATTATCTTACTAAATGAAGTAAGTCAGAAAGAGAAAGACAGATACTGTATGATATCACTTATATGTGGAATCTAAAATACAACACAAATGGACCTATCTACAAACCAGAAACCAGACTGATGGACATTAGAAAAAAGACTGGTGGTTATCAAGGGGGAAAGGGTTGATGAAGGGATGGAATAGGGGGTTGGAGTTAGCAGATGTAAGCTTTTATACATAGAATGGATAAACAACAAGGTCTTAGTATATAGCACAAAGAATTATATTCAATATCCTATGATAAACAATAATAGAAAAGAATATTTTTAAAGAAGAATGTATATATGTATAACTGAATCACTTTGCTGTACAGCAGAAATTAACACAACATTGTAAATCAATTATATGTCAATAAAAAATTCAAAGACCAATAAGAATTCACTCTAACAAGTGAACTGTTTTTTATTATCTCACTCCATGCAGCAAAAATATTTGACAAGATCCACCATTTATTCAGTTAAAAACCCTCAAGAAATAAGAATAAAAGAGAAATTTCTAAAACTGATAGAGTATTTATTTTTTAAAAACCCTCAGCCAGTAGACGTTCTCTAAAAAAAATTGCTCTATCACACTCAAATGATGAAAGAGTTTATGTTTTTTCCCCCCTATGGTCAGGAATAAGACAGGAATGTCCAGTCTCATCTCTCTTTCTCAACACTGCATTGGCAGTCCTAACTACAAATACAATAGAAGAAGATACTTATTTACTCTCAAATCAAAAGAGATTTGAAAGGAAGAAATAAATTTTCATTCATAGAAGACATGCTGGAAACAGTAAAAAAAAATTCAAAGCTTGTAGAACTAATAAATGAGTTTGTATCAAAGTAATAAGATGTAAGATGCACTCACAAAAATCTATGTCTATATGCTGGCAATGAACAATTGGAATTGAAATTTAAAAGAAGCATTAACTTTTACAATACCACCAAAATACATACAGATCTGTACCTGAAAATAAATCTTTATTATAGCATTGTTTTTAGTAGACGTGAGCCTCAAACTACATAAATGCCAATGTAGAGGTATGGGTAAATTATACATGGTTCTTTTAAATAAAGGGATGCTATCCAATCACTTCCTTCCATGGATCATAGCCTTATTGTGGCAAAGGGGCTTGCATAACTCAATGAAGCCATGAGCCATGCCATATAGGGCCACCCAAGACAGATGGGGCACAGTGACAAGTTCTGACAAAGAGTGGTTCACTGGAGGAGGGAATAACAAACCACTTCAGTATTCTTGCCCTGACAAGTGACAGACTTCATTTTCTTGGGCTCCAGAATAACTGCAGATGGTGACTGCAGCCACGAAATTAAAAGACACTTGCCCCTTGGAAAAAAAAGCTATGACCAACCTAGACAGCATATTAATAAGCATAGATGTTACTTTGCTGACAAAGGTCCATCTAGTCAAAACTATAGTTTTTCCAGTGGTCATGTATGGATGTGAGAGCTGGACCATAAAGAAAGCTGAGCACCAAAGAATTGATGCTTTTGAACTGTGGTGTTGAAGAAGACTCTTGAGAGTTTGTTGGACTGCAAGGAGATGAAGCCAGTCAATCCTAAAGGAAATCAGTCCTGAATATTCATTGAAGCTGAAGCTCCAATACTTTGGCCACCTGTTGCGAAGAGCTGACTCATTAGAAACAACCCTGATGCTGGGAAAGACTGCAGGTAAGAGGAGAAAGAGATGACAGAAGATGAGATGGTTGGATGGCGTCACCAACTCAATAGACATGAGTTTGAGTAAGCTCCGGGAGTTGGTGATGGACAGGGAAGCCTGGTGTGCTGCAGTCCATGGGGTCGCAAAGAGTCAGACGCAACTGAGTGACTAAACAGCAACAACAATGCTTGCCCTGAGAACCCCATGAATAGTATGAAAAGGCAAAAAGATATGACACTGAAACATGAGCCCCTCATGTTGGAAAGTGTCCAACAGGCTACTGGGAAAGAGCGGAAGGCAATTATGAATAGCTCCAGAGATAATGAAGCAGCTGGGCCAAAGCAGAAACAACATTTGGTTGTGGATGTGTCTGGTGGTGAAAGTAAAGACCGATGCTGTAAAGAACAATGTTATAGGAACCTGGAATGTTAGGTACATAAATAAAGGTGAAATGGATGTGATCAAGCAGGAGATGGCAAGAGGGAACATCCACATCTTAGGAATCAGTCAACTAAAATGGACAGGAATGGGAAAATTTAATTCAGATGACCATTATACCTACTGCTGTGGGGAAGAATCCCTTAGAAGAAATGGAGTATCACTTATAGTCAACAAAAGAGTCTGAAATGCAGTATTTTCATTCTCAAAAACAACAGAATGATCTGGTTTCCTTTCCAAATCAAATCATTCAACATAACAGTTGTTGTCGTTCAGTTGCTAAGTCGTGTTTAACACTTTGCAACCCTATGGACTACAACACACCAGGCTTCCCTGTCCTTCACTATCTCCCAGAGTTTACTCAAACTCATGTCCATTGAGTCAGTGATGCCATCCAACCATCTCATCCTCTGTCACCCCCTTCTCCTCTTGCTCTCAATCTTTCCCAGCATCAGGGTCTTTTCCAATGAGTTTCAGCTCTTCACATCAGGTGGCCAAAGTATTAGAGCTTCAGCTTCAGCATCAGTCCTTCCAGTGAATATTCAGGGTTGGCTTTCTTTAGGATTGATGAGTTTGATCTCCTTACTGTCCGAGGGACTATTAAGAATCTTCTCCAACAGAACAGTTCAAAAGAATCAATTCATCAGTGCTCAGCCTTCTTTATGGTCAAACTCTCGCATCCATATATGACTACTGGAAAAACCATAGCTATGACTATTTGGACTTTGTTGGCAAAGTGATGGTTCTCCTTTTTAATATGCTTCATAGGTTTGTCAGAGCTTTCCTTCCAAGGAACAAGCCTCTTTTAATTTCATGGCTGTAGTCACCATCCACAGTGATTCTGGAGCTCAAGAAAACAAAACATGCCATTTTTTCTACTTTTTTTTTCAACGAGCCTCTTGATGAGAGTGAAAGAGGAGAGTGAAAAAGCTGGCTTAAAACTCAACATTCAAAAAACGAAAATCACGGCATCTAGTCTCACCACTTCATCACAAATAGGGGAAAAGTGGAACCAAGTATATGTCCCAACCACTGATGCCAAAGAAGCTGAAGTTGAAGATGTGCAACACCTTCTAGAACTAACATCAAAAAAAAAAATTTCCTTTTCCTCATAGAGGATTAGAATACAAAAGTAGGAAGTCAAGAGATACCTGGAATAACAGAAAAGTTTGACCTTGGAGTTCAAAATGAAGCAGGACAGAGGCTAACAAAGTTTTGCAAAAAGAACACGTTGGTCATAACAAACACCCTTTTCCAACAGCCCAAGTGATGACTCTAGAAATGGACATCACCAGATGGTCAATACCGAAATCAGACTGTTTATATTCTCTGCAGTAACACAGATGTATAGAACAGTCTTTTGGACTCTGTGTTAGAGGGAGAGGGTGGGATGATTTGGGAGAATGGCATTGAAACATGTATAATATCATATATGAAACGAATTGCCAGTCCAGGTTCAATGCATGATATTGGATGCTTGGGGCTGGTGCACTGGGATGACCCAGAGGGATGGTACAGGGAGAGAGGTGGGAGTGGGGTTCAGGATGGGGAACATGTGTATACCTGTGGCAGATTCATGTTGGTGTATGGCAAAACCAATACAATATTGTAAAGTAACCTCCAATTAAAATAAATAAATTTATATTTAAAAAATAAATAAAATAAATTTAAAAAGAGAGAGAAACTCTAGACAGTGTGCCTGAAAAAATATGGACGGAGATTCATAACATTGTACAGGAGGCAATGACCAAAACCATCCCAAAGAAAAGGAAATGTAAGAAGGCAAAGTGATTGTCTGAGGAGGCCTTACAAATAGCTGAGGAAAGAGAGAAGCAAAACACAAAGGAGAAAGGGAAAGATATACCCAGCTGAATGCAGAGTTCCAGAGAATAGGAAGGAGAGATAAGAACTTCTCTAATAAACAATGGGAAGAAATAGGGGAAAACAATAGAATGGCAAAGACAGAGATCTCTTTAAGAAAATTAGAGATACCAAGGGAACATTTCATGCAAGGATGGGCATGATAAAGGGCAGAAATGATAAGGACCTAATAGAAGCAAAAGAGGTTAAGAAGAGGTGGCAAGAATATACAGGAGAAGTACACAAAAGTCTTAATGACCCAGGTAACTGCAATGGTGTAATTACTCACCTAGAGCTGGACATCCTGGATTGTGAAGTTAAGTGGGCCTTAGGAAGCATTATTAAAAGCAAAGCTAGTGGTGATGATGGAATTCCAGCTGAGCTATTTCAAATCCAAAAAGATGATGCTGTTAAAGTGCTGCATCAATACATCAGCTAATTTTAAAAAGTCAGCAGTAGCAAAAGGACTGGACAAGGTCAGTTTTCATTCCAATCTCCAAAAAGGGCAATATCAGAGAGTGTTGAAAGTACCATACAATTACATTCATTTCACATGCTAGCAAGGAAATGTTCAAAATTCTTCAAGCTGGGCTTCAACATTATGTGAACCGAGAACTTCCAGATGTACAAACTTGGTTTAGAAAAGGCAGAGGAACCAGAAATCAAGTTGCCAACATCTGTTGGATCATGGAGAAAGCAAGGAAATTCCAGAAAAACATCTACTTCTGCTTCATTGACTATGCTAAAGCCTTTGACTGGATCACAACATACTGTGGAAAAGTCTTCAAGAGATGGGAATTCTTTAAATTCTTACCCATCTCTTGAGAAACCTGTATAGGGGTCAAGAACCAACTGTTAGAACTGTACATGGAACAACAGACTGACTCAAAACAGGGAAAGGAATACATCAAGGCCCTATATTGTCACCTCGCTTATTTAACTTCTATATAGAGTACATCATGTGAAAAATTGCAAGGCTAGATGAATTATAACCTGGAATCAAGATTGCTGGGAGAAATATTAAAAACTCAGAAATGCAGATGATACCACTCTAATGGCAGAAAGTGAAGAGGAACTAAGGAACTTCTAGATGAGGGTAAAAGAGAATAAAAAAGCTGGCTTGAACTCAACATTCAAAAAACTAAGATCATGGCATCCAGTCCCATCACTTCATGATAAATAGAAGGGGAAAAAGTGGAAGCAGTGACAGATTTCATTTTCTTGAGCCCCAAAATCACTGCGGATGGTGATTGCAGCCATGAAATTAAAAGAGGCTCGCTCCTCGGAAGGAAAGCTATAACAAACCTAGACAGCATTTTAAAAAGTAGAGACAAAGGTACATATGGTCAAAGCTATGGTTTTTTCAGCAGTCAAGTACCAATGTGAGACTTAGAACATAAAGAAGGCTGAGCATTGATGAATTGTTGCTTTCTAATTGTGCTGCTGAAGAAAACTCTTGAGAGTCCCTTGGACTGCAAGGAGATCAAATCAGTCAACCCTAAAGGACATCAACCCTGAATATTCATTGGACGGACTGATGATGAAGCTGAAGCTGAAGCTCCAGTACTTTTGCCATCTGATGCAAAAAGCCTACTCATTGGAAAAGACTCTAATGCAGGGAAAGATTGAAGGCAAAAGAAGACGGGACAGCAGAGAATGAGTTGGTTAGATAGCATCACTGACTCAGTGAATATGAATTTGAGCAAACTCCGTGAGATAGTGGGGGCCAGAGGAATGGCGTGCTTCAGTTCATAGGATCACAAAGAATAAGACATAATTTAGTGACTGAACTGCAACAGTAATTCAATCTCTAAAAAAAATAATGTAGATTATTATTTACCAAATGTATTTTAAGTACCATATGCTTTTTAAAAGTTAAAAATAATATATGCAGTAAACTTTATTTAAAACTATCTTATATACAGTGCATAATAATGAGCAGCAATAGATAAACATCAAGGTTTACACGACAACTTACTGTGAATTATAGGACTGTGAGTGTTTTAAACTTTTTCATCTATTTACTTATCTGCTTTTCCTCATTTTTATACATGAGCTGTATAGCTAACATCATAAAAATAAATAATACTTTAATATACAAAATTTGGTCTCTATCAGATCTCTTGTATGGTTTAGAAGTAATATTACAGAGTAACATACATGTATCATCTTTGTAAATTTCTCTTCATCTTTTCCATCTTCATCTAAGTAAGCTCTCTAATAAATGTGGTCCTGACCTTTTCATGTAAGTATGGTGAGATTTGGGTGGTTCAATTTGATCTTCGTAATTTCAACATTCTAGAATCTCAATTACATTTCCTATTTCCCCCAATACTTTGAGATACACTAGTATTTTAACACTCATCTGCCCTTTGAAATTTCCTTGATTTTATTCCTAGTGCAGCTGGTATAACAATCTAAAACATCATTAATTCCAAGATTAGTTTTAATCAAACAATATTTTAAGTGATCACATTTCTACTTGCATTTTAAGATATCCTTTAAGTATTCACATCATGTATATATTTAATTCAGATACTGCTGAGAAACATAATTTCTGTTTTACTTGTACTGTCTGCTTTGCAAAAAATCACTAATTTACATCTCAGCATTATTATGTTAAAATGTTCCTGAGCAGAAATCAGATCCTGAACTGTCAACAAAGTCTTTTGCCTGATATTATTTCTAAAACTCACTTATTCTACCCTCTCTGTTAAAGGATTATGGAAATCAATACACACTGGTCAGTCACTAGATTTGAAAGAGAAACCCGGCCCAGGACTCTAGCATATAATTATGTAATTGAGTGAAAAACATTGATAACTGAGTTAATTATGACACATCTTCTGCTTATAGCATGGCATTTAGGAGAACAGGCCGTGGAGTGAGATTGCTTGGGTTCCAAATCCTGACTTACTAGCCAGAGAAAGTGGGAAACTTACCCTCTCTTGGCCTCTATTTCCTTTCTTTAAAATAAAGGTAGTGTACTGACACATATATATGGAATTTAGAAAGATGGTGGTGTTAAACCTGTACGCGAGACAGCAAGAGAGACACCGATGTGTAGAACAGCATTTTGGACTCTGTGGGAGAGGGAGAGGGTGAGAGGATTTGGGAATGTGGCATTGTAACATGTATGATATCATAAGTGAAACGGATTTCCGGTCTAGGTTCAACGCAGAAGGCTTGGGACTGATGGGTGGGGATGACCCGGAGGGATGGTGTGGGAAGGGAGGGGGAAGGGGGGGTGTCCGGATTGGGAACTCAGGTACACTTGTGGCTGATTCATGTCAATGTATGGCAAAATGAGTACAGTATTGTAAAGCAAAACAAACTAAAAAATAAAAATTTAAACTTAAAAAAAAAAATAAAGGTAGTGTAAATGAAAAGATGTCCCAGAATGGAAAAAAATAAAAATAAAATAAGGGTAATGCCAGTCTCTTCGTCAGAGGAATGATATATTGATTAAAGCACTACATTCAAAGCACTTAGAGTAGCGCCTGGCAGGTTTTAAGGATTCAGTAAATATTATCTATTATTTGATAAACTGGTGGTTTGAGGTGAAGTCAGTTCAAGATACAGATGAAATGAACAGTGGATTAAATTGTTGCTGTTGTTTAGCCACTAAGTTGTGTCCTATCCTGCACAGAGAAGATTGTTCCTTGGAGCTCTGCTCAAGACTGAGTGTTTGTGTCCCCCTAAAATTCATATGTTGAAATAAAATCTCCAGTGTGATGGTATTTGGAAGTATGGCCTTTAGAAGGTAATTATGTCATAAATACTCATAAATGGGATTAGTGTCCTTGTAAGGGGTTGAAGAGACCAGAGCTCTCTCTGTCTACCATGTGAGGATACATGCAGATAATGGCCTTCTATGAGCCAAAAAGTGAGCACTCACCAAACACTGATCTGTCAGTGCCTTGATCTTAGACTTCCCACACTCCATAACTGTGAGAAATAAATGTTTGTTGTTAAGTCATCTAGTCTATGGTATTTCTGTTATAACAGATCTAATGGGTATAAACAAGCTCCTCAATCATCTTCATAGAAAGATTTCCTCATGAGAGTGGATTTTGATGCTTACCTTTCTCTCTTTAGACATGACCCTTCCCATCCTTATACAGAGGAAGGCCAAGAATCAAATTTATCTTGCCTTTGGCTTGGATAGAAGAGCATTCCTAGTGCTTCTCAGTAATAAGCTTTGTGAGTGTATCAGATCATAGATGCTGTATACTCTTAGAGCAACTAGAAAAACTCAAAATAATTCACAAATCATGCAGATACTTGTACTTTGGGTCACAGTGCCGTATTTACTGGTATCCCCCTTTCAGTCTTGTATCTGTGCTGTCATGCTAAGTGCTTCCAGGAAAAGAATGCTCTTTGCTCAACTTTTGACTTAGACTATATAAATCTCTCCAGAAATCATTGTTTTTGTTTATTAGAAAAGAAAGACAAATTTATAGTATAGCAAGAGATCACACTGCTTACTTTAAAGATGAGGCTCTTGGGACTTCCTTCAGTGGCCAAAACTCTGGGCACCCCATGCAGGGGGACCAGGTTCAATTCCTGGTCAAGGAACTATTAATAGACCCCACATACCACAACTAAGAGCTTTCATGTCATAACTAAGGAGCCTGCATGCCACAACTAAGACTTGGTGCAGCCAAATAAATAAATAATTTTCTATTTTTTAATGAAGACCTTCACTGAAACCAACAAAGGAGAACTGACTTGCCATCACAAGCACCACAGAACCAGGCAAAGAATAGGAAATGGAGAATTAGACAGCTTTGTGGCCTGGGACTAGATATTTATGATAATCTGTTCTAGTAGCAATAATAACATCTCAGCAGTCTTGATCACCTATGTGCCACACATTGTGCTAAGACCTTAATATGTAGTAACTCATTTAAACCTCACAGTTACGCTATGATTCAGGCCTTTTGCTTAAATTGTTTCACACTTTAGATATGGGGACACTGAAACTTTGAATGTTTAGGTGATCTGCCCCAGATCATGTAGCTAGTGAATACTGGAGCCATGATTAAAACCCTGGAAATCTGATTCTCGATCTGAACTCTTACCACTGTGTTATGAAATGATATGGAGACGCTAAT
This sequence comes from Neotragus moschatus, assembly GCA_006410615.1. Classification (NCBI taxonomy): domain Eukaryota; kingdom Metazoa; phylum Chordata; class Mammalia; order Artiodactyla; family Bovidae; genus Neotragus; species Neotragus moschatus. The sequence goes on along the minus strand of SJYA01003319.1, from coordinate 133,323 downwards.
ACTTGTCTGATAAGATTACATTAAACCACATAGTGCTATGAGATAGCAATTAGCACAGGTATATGGAATTCAGTACTCAGTAGGTAAGTGTTGGTACATTTTGCCTGTTACATAGTCATCATCAGATTGATTAGGGCCCCTTCATGGATCACACCCTTCTCATGGTGAAGGGGCTTGCATAATTCAATGAAGCTATGAGACATGCTGTGCAGAGCCACCCAAGACAGATGGGTCATGTGGAGAGTTCTGACAAAACACGGTCCACTGGCGGAGGAAATGGCAACCATTCCAGTAGTCTCACTTCAAAAACCCCATGAACAGTATAAAAAGGCAAAAAGATATGATACAAGAAGAAGAGCCACCCAGGTAAGAAAGTGTCCAATATACTACTGGGGAAGAGCAGAGGGCAATCTCTAATAGCTTCAGAAAGAATGAAGTGGCTGGGCTAAAGCATAAATGACACTCACCTGGGGATGTGTCTGGTGGTGAAAGTGAATACTATAAAGAATAGTATTGCATAGGAATCTGGAATGTTGGGTCCATGAATCAAGGTAAATTGGACATGATCAAGCAGCAGATGGCGAGAATGAACATCAACATTTGGAATCAGTGAACTAAAATGAGTGAATTTAATTCAGATGACCTATATATCTACTACTGTGGGCAAGAATCCCCTAGAAGAAACAGAGTAGCTCTCCTAGTCAACAAGAGTCTGAAATGCAGTACTTGGGTGCAATCTCAAAAATGACAGAATGATCTCAATATCACAGTAATCCAAGTCTATGCCATGATCACTGATTCTGAAGAAGCTGAAGTTGAGTGGATCTATAAAGATCTACAACACCTTCCAGAGCTAACACAAAAAAGATGTCCTTTTCATCCTAGCAGACTGAAATGCAAAAGTAGGAAGTCAAGAGATACCTGGAATAACAGGCAAGTTTGGCCATGGAGTACAAAATGAAGCAAGGCAAAAGCTAACAGAGTTTTATCAAGAGAACATGCTGGTCATTGCAAACACTCTTTCCCAACAACCCAAGAGAAACTCTACACATGGACATCACCAGATGGTCAACATTGAAATCAGATTGGTTATGTTCATTTCAATCTTTGTTATATTTGAACAATGTGGTTAATTCTTTTCTGAAAACTTTGAACAGCAAAATTCAGAAGTCAAAAAGGTCATGAGAGACATTTTAGCAAGAATACCAAATGTGGTGAGACAACTCAGGAAAACAATGAGAGGAGATGGCTGAGTCTAATGGCTCTTTACTTCATTTTCTTCCAGTTTTAATGAGAAATAATTGATATTTTTTACTGTATAAGTTTAAAGTATACAGGATGATGGTTTAATTTACATATATTGTGAGATGATTACCACATTATGTTTAGTCAATATCTGTCATCTCATATAAATACCAAAAAAACCCTTCTTGTAATGAGAATTCTTAAGATCTACCCTCTTAACAACTTCCTGTACATCATACAACAGTGTTAACTATAGTCATCATGTTGTACACTATATCCCTAGTATTTATTTTATAACTGAAAGTTTGTACCTTTTGACTATCTTCCTTTAAATCACTCCCCTTCTTGCCTTGGGTAACTACAAATTGATCTCTTTTTCTATGAGTTTGGTGCTTTTGGTTTTCTTTTTAAATTAGATTCCACAAATAAGCAAGATCATATCCTGTTCGCCTTTCTCTGTCTGACTTATTTCACCTAGCATAATGTCTTCAAGGTCCATCCATGTTGTCACAAATGGTCGGACTTTCTTGATTTTTTACAGCTGAATAATATTCCACTATATCTGTGTGTGTGTGTGTGTGTGTGTGTGTGCATGTATATCACAAATTCTTTATCCATTCATCCATGGATGAGTACTTAGGTTGTTTCCATATCTTGACTATTATAAATAATGCATCTATGAATATGGCAGTGCAGACATCTTTTTGAGTTAGTGTTTTCATTTCCTTTTGACATATTCACAGATGTGGAATTGTTGATCGTTTGGTAGTTCTATTTTTAATTTCTTGGGGGACCTCCATACTGTTTTTCCAAAGTGGCTGGACCAACTTACAATCTCATGAATAGTACACAAGAGTGCCCTTTTCTACACATTCATGCCAGCATTTATTATCTCTGGACTTTTTGATGATAGCCATTCTAACAGGTTTGGGTTGTGAGCTCACTGTTGTTTTAATTTGCATTTCTTTATTAACTAGTGACTTTTCAGATACCTGTTGGTCATTCATATATAAGAGAAATTCCGAGAACAGAAGAACAAAGCAGGAGGCATAACACTTTTTAATTTCAAGGTATACCATAAAGTTATAGTTATTAAAATAGTATGCTATTGGCAAAAAAAAAAAAAAGACAAATAGACCAATGGAAAAGAACTGAGATCCCAGAAATAAACCAAAGCACATACAGTCAAGTAACATTTGATGAGTAAGCCAAGGATATTCATTGGAAAGAAGAGAGTCTCTTCAATAAATGATACTGGAGAAACTTGATATGTACATGAATAAGAATCAAAGTTAATCTCTACCTTACACTACGCAAAAAATTAACTCCAAATGGATTAAAGACTGAACTATGAGACATGAAAACATGAAACTCCTGAAAGAAAACAGAAGAAAGCTCTTTGGCATGGGACATAGTAATGATTTTTTGAAAATCACACCTGAAGCATAAGCAAAAACACACAAAAAAACACATGGACTATATTTAACTAAAAAGGTTCTATATGGCAAAAGAAACCACCAACAAAGTGAAAAGACAACCTACAGAAAGGGGTAAAGTATTTGTAATATATTTATCATATATCTGATAAAGGGTTAATATACAAAATATATAAAGAATACATACAACTCAACAGCAAAAAATAAAACCTCAAGTAATCTTTACTTCATTCTGAACCTTGTACCATTTATACTTCATTTGAATTGTCCTCTGAGAAAGCTATATTAAATGTTCAAATCTAAGTAACAATGCAATGTAATTAATCTATATTTATGTTTGGGGAAAATTCTTTGAAGCAAATTATGCAATAAGAGTTTAGCTTTAAATAAGTAGGACTAAGTACTGTAATGCAAAAAGCAGGTTAACAGGATTTTTATCTTTTAAGCTTTGATCTGGGATCAAGTGGACCATTAAGCCCCCTTACCAGCTTGCTGGTAGCTGTGCATATCAAACCAAAGGTACTCCTTCTCAAGATGGTGTACTGAGACAATAGTAAAAATGAATACAAAAGCAACCTTCTGCCTCAAACACAAAACAGATGTTAGATAAAATATGACAAAATCATTTTTAAATGCCTGGTCAAGATTAAAAATAGGAAGAGGAAATATCTTTATAAAAACCAAGAAGGAACTCAAAAGTTAGAATGACAAGAAGATATTGACATAGAACAGCTCTTAGAGGTGACAAGGACAGGTCTTGGAGTATTTGTATTTTAACATCTATTCAAGGATAGCAAATAAGGGCTCAGGACCATGTAGAAAGCTAGAATTGAGCTTCTTGCCTAAAGCTACATGCCCCTCCCTACCCCCCTCCCACACAAAACATGTCCTTTATGTGAAACAGAGAATCACAAAACCCTACCTAGGAGCCAAGGGAAGAAGCAGAATAACTTGTCATACTCTTGTCAGTATGGGTAAAGAAAAGAGTCAGTTGCAAGAATGGGTTCTCAAATCTGCATTATCCATGGAAGTGAGACTCAAATTCATGGTACTTGCATGGTTCAGGAAACTGAAGCAAGAAATAAAAAAATACATTTGAAGCAAGAAGATTCTATAGGTATCTGAAAAAAAGGGCCAAATTGA
>SJYA01003319.1:91296-105728 GCA_006410615.1 Neotragus moschatus | reverse complement strand
GCATGAGCGGCTCAGTCACCTACTAGGTGGATCACCTCGTTATTCTCGTCACCTGGGCAGAGTCACGACTCAAAAGCCAGCTCTGCCAGGGCAGATGGGATGGGTTGGGGAAGGGGACTGTGGAGAGATGAAAAGCCACCATGTTCCTGGGCCACAAAGCGGCTCGGCTCTTACACCCTAGCTTCCTGGCTGTTCAGAGGAAGAGGGTTGGCTGGAAGAGCTCAGTGGGCGCAGCTCAGAGGTGTAAGGCTACATCACTAACTACAACCACCACACGTGCTACAACACATGGAGCACTTCCTCTGTGCTAGGTCTACGCAGCTTGTGCTTTGAGCCTCTTGGAAACCCTATGAGATGGGTGCTCACATCATCTTCCTTTCACACATGAGGACACTGAGGCTCGGGGAGGACAAGTTCCTGGCCAAAGCCCACATGGAGAGGAAGTGACAGGAAAGCAGCATAGGCAGAAAATGATTGGCCTTGGACCTCCATTGGGGCCACTTTCTTTTTTTTTAACTTATTTATTTTTAATTGAAGAGTAATTGCTTTACAATATTGCTTTGGTTTCTGCCATACATCAACATGAGTTAGCCACATGAGTCCCTCCCTCTTGAACCTCCCTCCCACCTCTCACGCTTGGAGCCTCTTTTTAGAGGTGAGCTCTGTGATGCCATTTCCCTGAGGTTTGCTTTGCTCATGTATAAAGGATGGCTTCTCTCTGACAGTGTGATGGCAAGGATTCCATGTGGAGACACAAGGATGGCATTCAGCACATGTCCTGGCACAGAGGACACACATAGCACAGGGTAGCAATTCCTGCCAGGAGGCTGTAAAAATGTGACGCTGGCCATTGTTGGAGACAGTCAGCTTCCCTGTCAAGGTTGTCCCTTGACAACCTCCCAGCAACCTCGAGTGGGAGAATGAAGGCAGGACAAGTGGCTTGCCAAGGGAAGAGGGGACCTCCATCAGCTTGTGTGTGTGTGGGCGGGAAGGAGGGGGGTGAGTGAGGCAGAACTGTGAGTGTAGGGCCGAGGCAGCAGATGACCATCAACCCCACTCCTCGCAGCGGGAATGGAGCTGAGGTTCATGCAAGGTACCACGGCAGGGATCTCGGGGACAGGCTGATTGCACAGAACAATGAGACCCAGGAGATGACAACTGGCCCTGAAAAGGACTCAGTTCAGCCACTTCTCCCTGGAAAACAAGCTGTTGCTGCCAGATGGAAACACTAAGAAAGGCCCTTGATGGCACTCTTGTCCAAGCTCTTCACTGTCCACCTGGGGACACCAAGGCCCCATGAGCAGGAGTCTATTTTATGTCCAGAGAACAAGTGTCTACAATGGAGTTCAAGATGACACTGCTATATGACCCTGCCAAAATTACCTAATCTCGTTAGGCCTCAATTTTCTCACCTATAAAAGATCATGTATTGCACAGAGTTTTTCAAGGATGAAATTAAAGAATGCCTGAAAAACTCTCAGCACAGTGCTTGGCACGCCCTCTAAGCTGGCTCAGGAATTTCCAGGCAATCCAGTGGTTAAGACTGTGTGCTTCCAATGCAGGAAGCACAGGTTTGATCCCTGGTCAGGGAACTAAGATCCCACACGCTGTGCAGCATGGTGAAAGAACACGTGTATACCTGTGGCGGATTCATATTGATGTATGGCAAAACCAATACAATATTGTAAAGTAATTAACTTTCAATTAAAATAAATAAATTTATATTTAAAAATAAAATAAACAATAAATAAATAAATAAATAAAAATAAACTGGCTTGCACCAGGTCCTGTGACAGTGGGTCCTCCCTACTAGTGCTCACTCAGTCATGTCAGACTCTTTGTGACCCCATGGGCCATGGCCCTCCAGGATCCTCTGTCCCTAGGATTTCCTCAGCAAGAATACTGGAGTGGGTAGCCATTCTCTTCACCAGAAGATCTTCCTAACCCAGGATTGAACCTGCATCTCCTGCATTGCAGGCAATTATTTACCTACTGAGCCATCGAGGCCTGGTGGTACTAATGCTCTCACTAATGCTCTATTCTGGAGGACTCTGGAAAATGGCAGTCTTGTTTCACTTTTCCTACTCCAAAAGCCCCCAGGAGCCCTCTCCAGGGGGATCTTCCTCATCAGCTGTGGCTTCTCCTGCAGAGATGACTGAGCTGGACCTGCCACAGGCTTGGCATTTGGCAGCAAGTCCAGGTGTTCCTGAGGTGAGGCCATGCCCACCCCTAAACCAGACACAGGCATAGAACTGGGGGCAGAGACTACAGTGGTATGCAAGCTGGATGCTGGCTTGGCCCTCCGTGATCACAAACAATACTCAATTGGGCAAGAAATAACAATATTCACATATTTATTTAACCACTATGGATTGAGTAAAATTTCATGCCAAGTCCTATGCTCAGTGTTAGAGAGGTGCTAGTGATACAAAAGCAGACAGCATCCCTGACGATCAGGTGCTTACAACCTAGTGAAGGGGATCACCTAACTGAAACGATATGCTTCCTGTTTTAATTACTTGCTACGTATGTAGGTAATGGGAAGAAAAGAACCATGTTGCTAGGAGAGTAGATAATGAAGGCTTGGCTGGGCTTGGAGGATCATGAAGGCAGTAGCACTTGGTCTGAGCTCTAAATCATGTGGCAACCCACTCCAGTATTCCTGCCTGGGAGCTTGGTGGGCTACAGTCCATGGGGTCGCAGAAAGAGACACACATGACTTAGTGACTAAACAACAACTAGAGGGTGTGCAGTTTTCTAGGCAGAGACCACAGGAGGCAGGGTGGTAGGTGGGAGAAAGGCTTACAGGCCGAGGAAACTTTAAGGAAGACCCAAAGAAAGGAAGTTTGTGACAAATTGAAGGAGTTGATAGATTGTTAGTTAAGCTGGGGGTAATCAGGAAATGGAAGAATGGTACAGGATGAGGTGATGTCAGTGGGCCCATGTCACTCAAGGTCTTTGGTCCAGGATTAGGAGACTTGCTTTTAAAAAGGCCAGTGGGGAACAGTTGATGGATTTTAAGCCAAAGAATGACATGATCTGACTTAGTTGTTGTTTTTTTTTTTTTTTTTTACTTTTTATTTTTACTTTATTTTGCTTTACAATACTGTATTGGTTTTGCCATACATTGACATGTATCAGCCAGTGGTGTGCATGAGTTCCCAATCCTGAATCCCCCTCCCACCTCCCTGTCCATATCATCTCTCTGAATCATCCCAGTGCATCAGCCCCAAGCATCCTGTATCCTGTATTGAACATAGACTGGCGGTTCATTTCTTACGTGATAGTATACATGTTTTAATGCCATTCTTCCAAATCATCCCACCCTCTCCCTCTCCCACAGAGTCCAAAAGTCCATTCTATACATCTGTGTCTCTTTTGCTGTCTTGCATACAGTTATTATTACCCTCTTTCTAAATTCCGTATATATGTGTTAGTATACTGTATTGGTGTTTTTCTTTCTGGCTTACTTCACTCTGTATAACAACCTAGATGTCCATCAGCAGATGAATGGATAAGAAAGCTGTGGTACATACACAGCATGGAGTATTACTCGGCCATTAAAAAGAATACATTTGAATCAGTTCTAATGAGGTGGATGAAACTGACTTAGGTTTTTGAAAGATCTGGCTGCCATGCGAAGAATGGATTGTGAGGAAGCAGAGCAGAGTGAGGGAGCAGAGACCTGCGTGGATGCTATTGTCCAGGAAGAGGTGATAGCCACTCAGAGGAGGAGAGTGGGAGAGGGGATGCATGCAGGGGATGCGTGGGTTGATCTGAGAGAGATGTCAGACTTCTAACTGAAAAGCCCTGCCGATGAATTGAATGTGGGGTGTGAGGGAGCAGGAGGGGTCAGGAGTGACTCTTTCTCAGGCTGGCACCCTTGGTGGGTGCTGGGAGCTATTCATGGGGATGGGAAACCCCGGAGGAAGTGATGGTGTGGAGTGGGCTGGAAGGAAGGGGAGTTCCTTTTGAGATGAGTTGAACTGAGATGCCTGGGAAGCAGGGCAGTGGACAGTTGCATATATAGGTCAGGAGCTTAGAGGAAAAGAGCTGGAAATCTAAATTCTGTCAGCTCCAATATAGAGGCAGGAATTGAAGATGAGGCGTGAGTGAGCTCCTCAGCGGGGCATTGAATGTGAGCACGGAGGACAGAAGACATAACCCTGATCACCTCGATCAGATTAACGTCAGGGAGAGGACAGACTGAGAAGGCTAAGAAGAACAAGGCAGGCTGGGAGCTAGGAAAGTGAGGGTGTCAAGGAGGGAGTCATCATGGAACAAGATAGAAAGCCCAGAAATAAACCCATGCACCTATGGGTACCTTATTTTTGACAAAGGAGGCAAGAATATACCATGGGGCAAAGATAGCTTCTTCAATAAGTGGTGTTGGGAAAACTAACATTACATGTAAAAGGATGAAATTAGAACACTCCCAAACACCATACACAAAGATAAACTCAAATGGATTAAAGACCTAAATGTAAGACCAGAAACTATAAAACTCTTAGAGGAAAACACAGGCAGAACACTTGATGACATAAAGCAAGATCCTCTATGACCCACCTCCTAGAGGAATGGAAATAAAAACAAAAGTAAACAAATGGGACCTAATTAAACTTAAAAGCTTTTGCACAGCAAAGGAAACCACAAACAAGGTGAAAAGACAACCCTCAGAATGGGAGAAAATAATAGCAAATGAGACAACTGACAAAGGATTAATTTCCAAAATATACAAGTAGCTCAAACAACTTAATACCAGAAAAACAAACAACCCAATCAAAAAGTAGGAAAAAGACCTAAACAGACATTTCTCCAAAGAAGACATGCAGGTGGCTAACAAACACATGAAAAGATGCTCAACATTGCTCAGTATTAGAGAAATGCAAATCAAAACTACAATGAGATATCACCTCATACCGGTCAGAATGGCCATCATCAAAAATAAATAATACAATAAATGCTGGAGAGGGTGTGGAGAAAAGGGAACCCTCTTACACTGTTGGTGGGAATGCAAANACAAACAAGGTGAAAAGACAACCCTCAGAATGGGAGAAAATAATAGCAAATGAGACAACTGACAAAGGATTAATTTCCAAAATATACAAGTAGCTCAAACAACTTAATACCAGAAAAACAAACAACCCAATCAAAAAGTAGGAAAAAGACCTAAACAGACATTTCTCCAAAGAAGACATGCAGGTGGCTAACAAACACATGAAAAGATGCTCAACATTGCTCAGTATTAGAGAAATGCAAATCAAAACTACAATGAGATATCACCTCATACCGGTCAGAATGGCCATCATCAAAAATAAATAATACAATAAATGCTGGAGAGGGTGTGGAGAAAAGGGAACCCTCTTGCACTGTTGGTGGGAATGTAAATTGATGCAGCCACTATGGAAGATGGTGTGGAGATTCCTTAAAAAAAACTAGGAATAAAACCACCATATGACCCAGCAATCCCACTCATAGGCATATACCCTGAGGAAACCAAAATTGAAAAAGACACATGTACCCCAATGTTCATTGCAGCACAATTTACAATAGCTAGAACATGGAAGCAACCTAGATGTCCACTGACAGATGAATAGATAAAGAAGCTGTGGTACATATATACACAATGGAATATTACTCAGCCATAAAAGGAATGCATTTGAATCAGTTCTAATGAGGTGAATGAATCTGGAGCCTATTATACAGAGTGAAGTAAGTCAGAAAGAGAAAGATAAATATTGTACACTAATACATATATATGAAATCTAGAAAAATGGTACCAATGAATTTATTTGCAAGGCAGCAATGGAGAAACAGACAAAGAATAGACTTATGGACACAGGGAGAGGGGAGAGAGGGTGAGCTGTATGGAGAGAGCAACATGGAAATTTACATTACCGTATGTGAAACAGATAGCCAACAGCAATTTGCATTATGTCTCAGGGAACTCAAACGCGGGCTCTGTATTAACCTAGAGGGGTGGGATGGGGAGGGAGATGGGAAGGAGGTTCAAGAGGGAGGAGACATATGTATACCTATGACTGATTCATGTTGATGTTTGACAGAAAACAACAAAATTCTGTAAAGCAATTATCCTTCAATTAAAATACAAATAAATTTTTTTAAAAGGGGGAGTCATCAGCAGTAGCTCTGGGGCAGATGCCCTGTAAGATGAGGATGGCAAAATGTCCATTAGATTTAGGAAACTAGAGGTGATTTGGGACAACGAAGAATCAGCTCTGCTCCCCCTTGAGCTGACTGCATGATATGACCATAGTTAAATTGCAGAATCCAACCTCAAATTCTTCACACGTCCCCTTGCCCCTTTCCCAGACCCACCCACGTGTTGAGAACTCCAGTGTGTGAGTGGAACCTTCCTGCGTACAGTTCATCTCGTCCTTCAGATCTCAGGGTAACTCCCAACTGCTTGCTGTTCCAGGCATCATTTTTCTAACTGCCACTTAGTGCTAATGTGGTCTTCATGCTGGCTTCATGTTTGCCTTTTATTGAAGGCTAATAGTTAGGCATTAGCTACAATTTATTCCTACAATTACTTTTCAAGGGCTTAGAAATGATAGCCATTTTCAATTCTACACTATCAAATGTGTTTCTGACGCCATTATAATCATAGAATTATATAAATAAATGAACAAGCAAATTATCCAAAGCAAAATCTGATTAGACTCCAGGCAGCCCATCTTATTCTTTAGTATTCCAGATACCCTCTTTAGGTACCTCCCAATCACCTGCCTCACTCCCACATGGATACACAAAAATGAAGCATCAGGCTGGATTACTAAAGTGGCAGACACAAATTGTCAGGTCTATCCTAGGTAGGAAATTTGATGATGCAGATGTCATTGAGAAATGAGCAGTTATTTCAAACCACAGAGACTCATAATTAAGTAAACCAAATTCAGGATCACAATTCAATTTGTTTCCAAATTAGTTGTTATTTTCTTATACAGGAAAGCAGAGTGTAAGTGAGGGTGGATTTATATTTCATAGTACACAGATTCATCCATTAATGTCTCCTTTGAGGATTCTCATCAAGTTTAGTTTCAAAGATGTCATTAGTGACTACTTAACATCTGGACAAAATGGTTTCCTCTTACTTTCTAGTTGTGTTTGAATTTATTAGGAAAGTAACTGAAAATTGCCTACCCAGTTTGGCATCTCAAAAATACCATATAGTTTACAGGTAAGGAAGATAACACCAAATGTGATGAGTCTAGAGACTTCTTCAGAGAATTGTGCCTGATGTTCTAGGCTCCAGGACCTACTTAGGAATTTAGGAAAAATACCCTCTCAGTCAGCAAGGCACTTCCTCTGAAGAACTCATTAGCTCAATTCACAAATAGCTTTAAAGACCAATTATAATTTGATGCCACACCCTTAGAACAATCTACTTGGTCTCCATTATCTTTTCTGGGGCCTAATATGCCAGCACATTTGGAAAACTCAGCAGTGACCACAGGACTGGAAAAGGTCAGTTTTCATTCCAATCTCAAAGAAGGGCAATGCCAAAGAATGTTCAAACTACCACACAGTTGCCCTCATTTCACATGCTATCAAGGTCATGCCCCAAATCCTTTAAGCTAGGCTTCAATAGTACATGAACTGAAAACTTCCAGATGTACAAAGATTTAGAAAAGGCAGAGGAACCAGAGATCAAATTGGCAATATATGTTGAATCACAGAGAAAGCAAGGGAATTCCAGAAAAAAATCTCCTGCTACATTGACTATACTAAAGCCTTTGACTGTGTGGATCACAACAAGCTGGAAAATTCTTAAAGAGATGGGAATACCAGACCACCTTACCTGCCTCCTGAGAAACTTGTATGAAGGTCAAGGAGCAACACTTAGAACTGGACATGGAACAACAGACTAGTTCAAAATTGGGAAAGGAGTACGTCAAGGCTGTATATTGTCACCCTGCTTATTTAACTTATGTGCAGGGTGCTGTACTGTGCTTAGTCGCTCAGTGGTGTCTGACTCTTTGCGACTCCATGGACTGTAGCCTGCCAGGTTCCTCTGTCCATGGGATTTTCCAGGCAAGAATACTGGAATGGGTTGCCATGCCCCCCTCCAAGGGATCTTCCCAACCCATGGATCAAACCCAGATCATGCAAAATGCCAGGCTGGATGAAGCTCAACCTGGAATCAAGATTGCCCAGAGAAATATCAGTGGATTCTTTACCAGCTGAGCTACCAGGGAAACCCTGACAAATTTAGACAGCATATTAAAAAGCAGAGACATTACTTTGCTGACAAAGGTCTGTATAGTCAAAGCTATGGTTTTTCTAGTAGTCGTGTATGGATGTCAGAGTTGGACCATAAAGAAGGCTGAGTGCCAAAGAATTGATGCTTTTGAACTGTGGTGCTGTGAATACACTTGAGAGTTCCTTGGACAGCAAGGAAATCAAACCAGTCAATCCCAAAGGAAATCAATCCTGAATATTCATTGGAAGGACTGATGCTGAAGCTGAAGCTCTAATATTTTGGCCACCTGATGCAAATAACTGACTCATTGGAAAACACTCTGATGCTGGGAAAGATTGAAGGCAGAAAAGGGCAACAAAGAACGAGATAACGAGATAGTTGAATGGCATCACCGACTCAATGGACATGAGTTTGAGCAAGCTCCAGGAAACAGTGGTGTGCTACAGTCCATGGGGTCGCAAAGAGTCAGAAACCACCGAGCGACTGAACAACAATAACTACCCAGCTAGAGTGATCAATGCTATAGCTCAAACTTACTGTCCTTCCAATCTCATTTCAAAATTGCTCCTTTCTTTTTCAGAGGCCTTTACCCTCAATGTCAAGCATCTGGTCCAGATGCCTGGTTTCTGCCTCAGCTATCCTGAGGGAACCACAGGATAAACTAGTTGTCAGGTGAGCCAGCTAAGAAACAAAGAGGCATCAACACCCATCAGACATTTGAAGTTGAAAAAACAAAAAGCAAATCTTTCGGATTTTGAAAGTTTCCTTTTTACAAGATTTTGGTACCCTAACTCCAGCCTGAGAACTGAGAAAGAGAAAAGTCATTGTGCCACTACTTGTAATGCACAGACCACTTACTTCCTTTTTCAAAGGAAAAACAAAAACGAAAGCAAAACCAGAGATCTCAGTGTCATTGTCCTGATCCTTGACCTCTGCCTTCCCTTTTATTTCATGATCTGCTTGATTTTTGTCCTTGTTAGTTTTGAAAATCTCCTGCAAAGTCTCCAAAGCTTGATGTGACAAGGTGAAGGGGATCTAGAATACAGTCAGTATTTGGCAAGACTCATTAACAATAAAGAGAAACAATGGGATAGGAATTTCTAGGTGGGCTGTGTTCTCAAATGAATAGCTGATAACTAAACACAATACTTGTGATTTGGGGCATTACTAATACATCCTCTTTAAGAAAATCCTAAACACAAAACTCAGAAATAATGAGGATAGATTGGAGGGAGCTTATTTGCATGACAAAAGATCTCTTTGACGAAAGGATTCGCCATTCTCTTTTCTAATGAGAGCACATTTGTACAAGATTCCTGTTTACAAAAATAAAAACATCAATTTGTACCAGAGTTACAGGAACTCTCCAGTGGGTAATATGAGAGCCACCCTATAATAGATGATTTATCTCAGGTCAGCTGGGCTGGAAGGCCACTTCTGGGACTGTGACGGCTGACTCTGCCAGTACTCTGGAATCCACAGGGTAACTCTGGGCTCATTTTCCCCAGATGCTCCACTCTTCTGTTCTCTTTTCTTAATGCACATGTGTGGAAGAGTGTCCTCAGAAAGCAATCTTTGGGGACGTTTGACCCACATATCAAGGAATCACAACCCTCTTGCTCTCTATTTCCCTGACATCTGACCCCCCCCCTCCCAAATCAGGATGGGTGAGTTGGGTGGTCAGGACTCCCAGAGCCACTGGACTTGACCTGAACTCTAATCTCTGGATATCCCTCTGGATCTGAGGCCTGGATGAAGCTCCTTGAAGTCTCCATTTATAACAAAAAACAACTTTGTTGATAATTAGATTAAAATGGCTCCAAAGTTCTGTTATGGTACAAGCCTCAGTTCCTGTCTGGAAGCTCCGCCAAACAAGGCCGTTTGTTAGTTTCAGCAGTTATGGAAGGAAGCTTTAAAGTGTAGTTTAATGATGTTCCATCTCTTCACACTTGGTAGTTTCCAGACAAAGAAGCAGATAACAAAAAGAGGATCCTGCTGTTCTTACCGGAAGAGGAAATCAGTGAGCAACTTTTACCATTAAGGGGCCCAATCCTACTGTGATGGGCAGCTTCTTCTATTTTAACTGGGAGAAGAAACAAAGTAAACATCACATAAAGCAGGACTCAGTCCCCCTAATCTGGAGATGAGCCACAAAAGTAGCTGGAAGCAGACGAGCATATGATTAGAAAGAGCTTATGAGGCTTGGCAGCTCAGAAGACTTGGGTGTGAATCCTACCATCTATTCTCTGTGGAACCTGGCCAAGTGATTCCATCTCTTTAATGAGATGATTCTTCATCTCAGAAATTGGGAGGATACCATCAACCTTACAGGGGTGTTGTAAGTGTTAAATGAGATAATGTATGTAAAGGGCTTAAAAAGTATGGAGCCTGATACAAAGTAAAGTGAAGTCGCTCTGTTGTGTCCGATTCTTTGCAACCCCATGGACTGTAGCCTATCAGGCTTCTCCATCCATGGGATTTTCCAGGCAAGAGGGCTGAGGTGGATTGCCATTTCCTTCTCCAGGGGATCTTCCCGACCCCGGAATCAAACCCAGGTCTCCCGCATTGCAGGCAGATGCTTTACTGTCTGAGCCACCAGGGAAGCCCAAAGTGTCAGTCATTAAGTAGGCTCTCCAAAATGTGGAATTAATGCCCACTTATGAATATCAAAACTAAGGCTGTCCCTTTAATTCACTCTAAAGCTTAAGCAGGATCAAGAAGATACCGATAGTCATCAGTTAAATAAGAAAAAAAAAAACCCTGAATTTATTGCTATCTAGCATGGAGTAAGAGAACCATCTCATGAGAAGATATGTGGAGAGATGAAGACTCTGAATAATGCCCTGGAATTCAAGGTCTGGACTGGATAATGGCAGCCCCCAAATTAAAACTGACCATACTCTTTATCTACAGTCCAAAAGAATGATCAGAAAATATAATCAGATCTTTTCATAGTACTTTGGTGGAAATTAAAGAAATATCAGAGGAAAAAAAGAGAATACTGATGGTTGTGACAGAAAACTGCATTAATCATTAGGCTTTTGATGCAAATCCTAGGCTCAGGAAGATTTGGTTCTCAGATTTCATTTAGAGTTAACAAGGGTGGTCTCATCTAAGTCTGTGAGTAAAAACAGAACTTGATGAAATGTGAGAGATGACCATGAAGGAATGTTAAGTTTGTCAACTCTGCTTTGCTATGATCTAGAACTCTGGGTCATATACCAGGGCACAGGGTGTCGGTGTGACTTCTTTGCACACAACTTACCTGAAAGGAAAAATAGCACCAGTGCAGAACCTGCTGGGCTTCTGACCTCAAAAATGTGGACACACAATGACAATCCCTTCTAATCACTTAAAAAAAACTATTTATTTTCACTTAAATATTTCAAAAATACTTATATACTTATTATATACTTGGCTGCATCGGGTCTTAGTTGTAGCATGTGGGATCTAGTTCCCTGACCAGGGAGTGAACCTGGCCCCCTACATTGGAAGCATGGAGTCTTAACCACTGAACCACCAGGGAAGTGCTCTGAATCATTTTCGATGAATGAACTCAGTACTTTAGAAAAATGGAGAAGATTCAAATGTTTTTCCTTTCAAGCCTGTGGCTCCCAATCTTAGAGGTCTTTAGGGACAAAGTAGCCTCCTTCCAAGGATCTCCTTCTAATAGCATGAGGCCTCTTGTCACTTCTTTTTGTTGCCTTGGATTAATTCAGTGAGAAACATGGCTAAATAGAGAGTGACATCAACAGGTGTCCTACCAATAACCCAAAGCAAAACAAAGCTTGAAACTTGCTTTGGCTTAATGAATCTCTTTCTCTTCATCCACTTTGGTATGGGAGGAAAGAATTAGCTGATCCCTCTTATTTAAGCAGTATCAGTAATCCCTTGCCCTGACTGCCAGTTGAGTTTTCCCTGTCTCAGGGTAAAAGATGTTTTCCTATGACATCCTCTTGAGAAATCAAAGCAGCCTTTATCTGCTCTTATTTGCATGTGAGAGGATCCCAAGCCTAGTACTCCAGAAACTTACTGTGAGCTCCAAAGCGGTCTTTACACCAATACCCCATTCTGGCTACCCCAGGGCTCTTCAGGCCAACATGAAGAGCAGTCTTTGGGCTATACCAATTATCATAGGGAGCTTCCCTGGTGGCGCAGTGGTAAAGAATCCACCTGCCAATGTCGGAGACAAAAGAGACTCAGATTCGATCCTGGGTCGGGAAGTCCCCCTAGAGGAGGAAATGGCAACCCATTCCAGTATTCTTGCCTGGAAAATCCCATGGACAGAAGAGCCTGGAGGGCTACAGTCCATGGGGTCACAAAAGTCAGACACAACTGAGCGACTAAACAACAACAGCAAATTATCACAGCGGGTGCTTCTGACTTTTTGCAATTCAAGTTCACATTCCACCTTCCACAGGTCCCGTGCATGTATGCCTTCACAGAGTATTTCTTGAGCACCACAAGTGATGAATACTTACTTAATGGGTACATTTGGGTAGATTACTAGACAGGCTCAACTCAACACAGTCCTCCTTTCTCTTGGGAGCAATCGTACTCCTGGGAGTAGGTGTTCTCTGTTCCTCTGTGTGGGCAGCCCGCCCTGGTTCTGTGCTGCTTATATTGAAGTGGGCAAGTCTGTCTAACTTTTACAATTCATTTAACAGACACGTTTCACTTGCTCATTAAACTCAGTCTTCTAGGATGGCCTCCATCAGCAAGGAAGTGATTTTTTAAAGCCCATATTTACTGTTTTGTGTATTTCTCAACTTGCTCAGAGTCTAGATGATGAAATTGAAATTGGGACCCCCTTTGCTCCACTGCATAAGCATCAATCATGTGCCACACAGACTGTCTAAGTCACAGGGTAGAACGGTATCATAAACATAGTTCTTTCTCCATGGAGCTTATATGTCTAAGCCTCCCAGGGGACATTTCTGGTGTGAACTGCCTTTCTGCCACCATCACTTATGTAGCTTGCTCTCTTTGTGGAACAGGTGATTGGGACAGTCCCCCAGCAGAGGACATCAGGGGCATAGCCAGATGATGTTCTGACCTGCTTCCCTGCTCATGCCTTGTCCTGAGATATCTTTGCTCAGAGTTGTGTTCCTAAGGAATACAACTGTTGCTAAAACAGAGAAGGAATCTTACCTATTATAATGTAAAAACTTGGCACTTTTTTTTTCCTTTTTCAAATACAGCTGTCTTCTTATTTATAGATCACATTAATGCCTTGTAACAGTCAAAGCTTTTGAAGGCACACTGTTTAGGATTCAACATTACTTCAAAGCCCAGGAAACTTTAAACCTGACCAAACAGCAGATATAATTTTCCAAATAACACCGGAGAGTTTTCAAGAATATTCTGTGTGGCACACTGTGCTGAAAGTTTTGAAGTTGTTTCAATGTTTTTAGGTGTGCAAGTCCAGAACCACAACTTGGAACTAAATTCTATTTCTACTGGGTAGATTGGAATTACTTCCAATAAATCCTTTCAATCAACATGCTTTGACTGGGTACCAGTGATGCGCCCAGAAGGGTGATAACGGTCATCTCCTATTTGCCGAGCTCTACCAGCTTTAAGTATGAAAAGCCTATAAAATCTATGCCAAGTAGGATACCAGAAGCCCAATATCCACCACAGGTAGGCTTAGTCTCAGTCCTGCTAGCTGGCACCTGCTCTCTGAGAGCAGAGAGGAGACTATGGCTCTCTATGCCAACTAAAATATGGCCTCCATGCCAAATCTCATTGTCTGTGCCCAACAACAGTTCCTAATGACCATTCCAGCTCCCCACTAGTACTGGAACACTGCTCCGCCCCCACTAGGAACAGTTATCTCATGCTCAAGAGTTCATGTGATAACAAGCTTTCTAATTATCTCTTTCACACGCTATAAGGTTAGCCTGCCAAAGTCACAGTCACATGTCAGCCAAGGCTAATCGCAACAAGAGTCAGACCTAAAGATTCCAAAGGGGTGGGTGGAGAGAGAGCCAGATGGGGAGGTAGGGATGACTGGTTTGGAGGAAGGGAAGGAGACCCGCTCTGCTTTAGCATCTTTCCTTTCTTGTGTGTTGACTGATTTAGAGGTTAACTGTGGTGATCATTTTCTAAAACATCAATCTTCAAGACACATGGTCTGTCAGACTTTTGTACCACTTACAGTGCTAAAAACACTTAGAAGTTCTGACTCCAAAGATGAACAGGTCTT
>SJYA01003319.1:57912-77803 GCA_006410615.1 Neotragus moschatus | reverse complement strand
AACAGCATACAAAACCATGGATACAATCTATTCACTAAAAAAAATTATCTATATTCTCATCCAGGGTAAAGACTTGGAGAAAATGTACCAAATATAATAGGTATCTCCAAGTTAAAGTACTATAGATACTTTTTATTCTTATTGCTGCTTTCTTCATTATATTTTATCTTTTTAAATTTGCCATAACAGTTATGTATACAGGTGGGATTTGGTGGCAGTAAAGTGTGAAGTTTCCAGTGTCAGAAGACCCAGGTTCTAATTGTAGCATTACCACTTCCCAGCTCTGTGAACCTGAACAAGATGCTGGATTACTTGGGACTTCAGTTTCCTTCTAAGTTAAATGGAAATCACAATATTTACCACAGAAATTTGTTGTGGAGATCAGTTAAGGCATGCAAAGCACAGAACTCAGTACTGAACTCTTAGCATGTACTCAAAAGCATAAGTCATTGTTATGTATTACTTTTAGAATCAGAAAGAAAATGTTATTTTAAAAATAGCTCTGGATTTCAATACCTAAGGCTGGTCATAGGCCCCAGGCATTTTGTTTTCCTAGCAGCTTGTTGGATGAACAGAGCACAGAAACTACACAAATAAAAAAGTTAAGTTAGTCGCTCAGTTGTGTCCATCTCTTTGTGACCCCATGGATTGTAGCCTACTGGACTCCTCTGTCCATGGAATTTTCTAGGCAAGAATACTGGAGTGGGTAGCCAGTCCCTTCTCAGGTGTTCTTCCCCACCCAGGGATTGAACCCAGGTCTCCTGCATTGCAAATAGAAACACAACATGGAAAACTGATCCTGGGTGAAAAAGGGATTATACTCCAAAGGCCCTATGAGAAAGAAACAGAGTTTCTTTCAGGGTGAGTACAGAGCTAGCAAAATCAGACCCCGGTTTCCCAGGATATTTATTTAAGGATTGTTCTTTATGACCACATTGAATGTTTGCACCATATCCTGCATTTTTTATATTCTGTGGGAAAGTGATAGTGCTAGGTGTAATCCTTTTCAGATAAGCTATGTCAGCCTATACTGCATACATCCATCAGCTCCTTTATATGAACTCAGGCTACCAAAGGGCACTGGACAAGGAGCAGCATACACTGAACAGTAAGTAGTTCATCAATCACTCTCCAGAAACCAGAGCAGGGAAAATGATTCCCTCCTTCTCCAGGAAGTAATCAGCCATAGATAGGTAAGATGATACAGAGTCCTTTAGAGATGTCAATCTCACAACCCAGTGTCAGGTCAGGAAGCAGGAAATGAAGTGAGTTCAGACACAGAAAGAAATGTGTCTGACAGCTCACCAAACCACTGTACATAGACATAGTAGCAACCAGTATAGATGATGGTCAGATACTGAGTTAAATGACTGAAGATACCACATCAGAGCAGATGTAAGGTGGGGAGTCAGAGTGTGAGGATTCAACTTCAGATTGGAGGTGGCTCAATGCACAAGAAGGTTGAACATGAGTAATAAGATACCAAGAGATTTGCATGGGAGGGAGGCACACTTTTGCTTGTTTGATTATTCAAGGAGAATCTGGCTAGTCTCAGTAACTTTAAGAAAGCTCCTTGGGAAGAACACTCCCAAACCCAAATAATTACCCTGGAAAATGATGCAAAAACACTAGTGCAACTGTAAATGGTCACTAGACTCACTAGAGTCTGGGAGTGCTCACCAAGCTGCATGCTCTCTCTTTCCTAGGTGCACAGCTAGGTGACATTGCCCAGCCATGCTTGCAGTTGGATATAGTCATATGACTGAGTGTAGGCCAATGGAATGTGAGAGGAAGTGACCCTAAAACCAACTATATCCAATAGTTCACCTCTCTCTGCCCCAGTTTCTGTGGACCTGCGCTAGATCGTAAGAAAGAAATTTTTATTGTTTCTAGCCACTGAGTCTTTGAGGGCAGTTTACTACAGCAGTTAATCTGCCTTAAGCAGTTAGTTAATTATGTTGTTCCCTTTCTCCCTATCAAGTATACTCCAAAGTTATGTCTCTTAATTATGTCATCGACTTAAAGTTTTTTTTCTTCTCGATATAAAAATAATACATGCTTACTGTAAGAAATATGGGAAACACTAAAAAATACAAAGAAGACAACAAAAGATATTCAGAGTTGTCATCCATTCTGAGATAATCAAGATTGAGATTTTGGCTCATGTCTTGTCAATATGTTTCCTAGGAATCTTTATATTTGTCTACATTTCAAAACTGTTGGGTGTTCATCATGTAGACTCACTACACATGGTTTCCCATCACAATTTTTATAGCTGCATAGGAAATTCTTTAATAAAGATAACACCCACTTTCCTTTATATATGGGACTTCCCTGGTGGCTCAGACGGTAAAGCATCTGCCTACAATGCGGGAGACCCGAGTTCAGTCCCTGGGTTGGGAAGATCTCCTGGAGAAGGAAATGGCAACCCACTCCAGTATTCTTGCCTGGAAAATCCCATAGACGGAGGAGCCTGGTAGGCTGGAGTCCATGAGTCGCAAAGAGTCGGACATGACTGAGTGACTTTACTTTCACTTTACTTACTTTCCTTTATATATAGATAATGTTAGAAAATAAAATCACAGAAAACAATCCATTTAAAGTAACAACTGAAATGCTTCTTACTGAAACTATTCTTTCAAGAATATTTATAAATTTCAACAATTCAAAATAATATTCAAATACGATTATATTTTGAAGCAGCCCAACTTCTTCTTAAAGTTCAAATGGAAACATGACTTGTAAGAAACTCAAAGAATATTTGGAAAAAGAAGAGTTGTGTGAGGATGGCAGCAATAACACCTATTAAGATATCATAAGACTTGTGTAATTAACACAGTTTGATGCCATTAAATGAATGGACAAATCAATGGAACAGAAGAGGGGATCTAGAAATAGACCAAAATATAGCTTTTAAAAACCTGCTTTATTATTAAGGAGGCATTTAAAATCAACAGGGGAAATGAATTATTCAATAAATGGTATTGGACCAACTGGCTAAATATTTGAAAAAAGAATTAGGTTGGACACCTGCCCCATTTCTTATACTAAAATAAATACCAGATGGATAAAAATGTTAAATGTTTTCTTAAAAAATGATACCACTAAAGTAACAAAAGAAAACAGGAAAAATTTATTACATTCTTAGACATGTTTTGTGAGTATGACACATACACCAAGAACCATTAAACAAGAGACAACGACATTAAAACATAAAACATTCCATGTATCAAAATACCATGGATATTATGAATAAAATTGAAACATAAGTGGCAGATAAAATACTTTCAATGTCTATGGTAAAGAATCTAAAACATTAAAGAGGTTTTATATTTGCAGAGTACATCATGAGAAATGCTGGGCTGGAAGAAACACAAGCTGGAATCAAGATTGCCGGGAGAAATTTCAATAACCTCATATATGCAGATGACACCACCCTTATGGCAGAAAGTGAAGAGGAACTAAAAAGCCTCTTGATGAAAGTGAAAGAGGAGAGTGAAAAAGTTGGCTTAAAACCCAACATTCAGAAAACGAAGATCATGGCATCTGGTCCCACCACTTCATGGGAAATAGATGGAGAAACAGTGGAAACAGTGCCAGACTTTATTTTGAGGGGCTCCAAAATCACTGTAGATGGTGACTGCAGCCATGAAATTAAAAGATGTTTACTCCTTGGAAGGAAAGTTATGACCAACCTAGACAGCATATTCAAAAGCAGAGATACTACTTTGCCGACTAAGGTCCATCTAGTCAAGGCTATGGTTTTTCCAGTGGTCATGTATGGATGTGAGAGTTGGACTGTGAAGAAAGCTGAGCACGGAAGAATTGATGCTTTTGAACTGTGGTGTTGGAGAAGACTCTTGAGAGTCCCTTGGAGTGCAGGGAGAGCCAACCAGTACATCCTAAAGATCAGCCCTGGGTGTTCTTTGGAAGGACTGATGCTGAGGCTGAAACTCCAATACTTTGACCATCTCATATGAAGAGTTGACTCATTGGAAAAGACCCTGACGCTGGAGAGACTGGGGGCAAGATCACTAATTGTTGGAAACAGAAGGGTCATGAGCAGAGAGATACTGGGCTAGATAGTCTGCAAGCACCTTCTCATTTAGTCTTGCTGGCAAACTTGTGATGTAGGAGTTATCTCCACTGTACAGATGAAGAAACCAACTCCTAGGGAGGAATGAAATTGCCCAGGGTGACACGACAGAGGATGAGATGGCTGGATGGCATCACTGACTCGATGCACATTAGTTTGAGTGAACTCCGGGAGTTGGTGATGGACAGGGAGGCCTGGCATGCTACAGTTCATGGGGTTGCAAAGAGTCTGACACGACTGAGCAACTGAACTGAACTGAAAGTAAATTTAATAATCCATAAGAAAATGGGTAAGGAACATGTATATAGAAAAAAAATGACTCAAATATATGAAAAGATGATCAATCAACTCATAGCAGCAGAAAAACAAAATTAAACTAAAACAAATGATCCTCTTCCAACTAGAACTGAAAAGGATAAACTATAGTGTATTCTTGGATGCAAAGAAACACCCTCGTTCATTGTTAGTGGTAATTAAACTGAGGCACCCTCTTTGAAGGACAATTTGACAACATTTATCAACATTGTAAATGTATATACATTTTGATTCAGTGATTATAGTAATAGCCATTTATCTTAGGATTCTACGTGCACGTGCACAATGATGTGTGAGTGAAGATAATGCCTTCAAAATTATTTGTAACAGCAAAAGGCCATAAACAACTTTGGGGCTGTTTATATAAATTATAGGGTATCCATATGTTTGAATACCACACAGACATTAAAAATAATGAGGGAGATCTATTCATACTGAAATGGAAAATTGCCAAGACACATTGTTAAATAACAAAAATATGGCTCAAACAGTGTATAGACTATGCTATCCTGTTTGTGAAAAAACTATCAGGGAGATAAAAGTATACAGATATGCCTATATGTGAACAGAGTACCTCTCTTGAAAGGAACACAAAATATGTACAGTGGTTACTTCTAAGAAGAGTGACTAGGGGATTGAGGGTGTGAGAAAGAACAATTTATTCTTCAATGTATAACCATTTTAGTCTTCCCCCAAGTGCATGTATTATTAAAAATATAAAGTAAGAGAAAAAGTAAAATTTTGGAATCCTCTGTCATGTACATTCTTTGGGAAGCTAGCATTTCCATGTAAGCACCCAGAGAACAGAATTTTTGAATTTTGGGGGATGGGGAAAAATCAGACACAAAATTCTTCTAGCTTAATTTCCCCAATGTAACCAAATTCTAATGTAGAAAAGACACATATTCCTAATGTGAAAAGCAGTTGAGCTAAATTTCAGCCATGACTACTGCAAAGGCGAAACAGATACTTGTGAACCATCCACAGAAAGACAAGATCAATAATTGTTGGAAACAGAAGGGTCATGACCAGAGAGATACTGGGTTAGATAGTCTGCAAGCACCTTCTCATTTAGTCTTGCTGCCAAACTTGTGATGTAGGAGTTATCTCCACTGTACAGATGAAGAAACCAACTCCTAGGGAGGAATGAAATTGCCCAGGGTGACAAGGCTATGACTCTGAGGAAGCAAAGAAGTAGCACTCTGTGTTATTTCTCAGAGGTCTGCTGATTAAAAAGAACAGGGGATTTTGCCTTTCTTACCAGCTCAGGAGGTTTGTAATGAAATCCAGCAGTGCATAACCTTCATGCTACCCAAAGGCATTCTTACACTTACCATCCCTCCCCATCATGAAGGACATGAAATACTCCTCATCCATAAAATAAGAAGTATCTATTTAGCAGGGTGGTTACAAGGATACAAAATTAATTATATGCAGTGCCTGGCACATCAGGGATGCTCAATACATGGTGGCCCCTAGCACTGTTCTCACAACTCACTGAAACTGACAGTCACATGGGCAACAGTGGAATTCTGATTCCAGGTTATAGAAATATCTGGAAGTAGGATCACAGCCTTGTGTAACTTAATGAAGCTGTAAGCCATACCACACTTGGCCACCCAGGATGGATGGGTCATAGTGAAGAGTTCTGACAAAACGTGGTCCACTGGAGAGGAAATGGCAAATCACTCCAGTATTCTTGTCTTGAGAACCTCATGAACAGTATGGAAGTAGGATAGTAAAGGTTTTAAGAATGTGATCTCTGTCTGACTTATCTCATTTAGCACAATGCCATCAAGTTCCATCCCTGCTGTCCCCAATGGCAGGATTTCATTCTTTCTCATGGCCAAGTAATACCCAAAGATAGAATATATATATATCGACATATATACACACAAATACACACCACAAACACACCACATCTTCTTTATCCAGTCATCTGTTCATGGACACATAGGTTGTTTTCATATCTTGGCTACTGTGAATAATTCTGCAATAAATTCTGCAATATATGACATCATTTGTATGTGGAATCTAAAAAAAACAAAATCACAGGAATAGAGGGTAGAGTATTAGTTACCAGAGGCTGGATGGTAAGGGAATTAAGGAGATGCTGGCCAAAGGGTACAAACTTGCAGTTAGAAGGTGAGTGAGTTCTGGAGATTTAATGCACAGCATTGTGATCGTAGTCAACAATACTACATTATATGCTTCCAAGCTGCTAAGACACTAGATCATAATTGTTCTCATCACACACACACAAAAAGATGAAAATGTGACATGAGAAAGGTGTGGGCTAATGCTATGGTGGTAATCATACTGCAATACATAAATGTATCAAATCAACACATTCTACACCATAAACTTATACAATATTAAATGTCAATTATATTTCAATTAAAAAAATAGTAATGGGAACTCTGAAGTTAGAAATACCTGTGTCTGAATCTTGATTCCACAACTTCCTAGTGGTGTGATCCTGAATAGGTCATTTAGCCCTTCTTAAACCTTCATTTCGGAGAAGGCAATGGCAACTGACTCCACTACTCTTGCCTAGAAAATCCCATGGATGGAGGAGCCTGGTAGTTTGCAGTCCATGGGGTCGCTAAGAGTTGGACACAACTGAGTGACTTCACTTTCACTTTTCACTTTCAAGCATTGGAGAAGGAAATGGCAACCCACTTCAGTGTTCTTGCCTGGAGAATCTCAGGGATGGGACAGCCTGATGGGCTGCCGTCTATGGAGTCGCACAGAGTCGGACATGACTGAAGCGACTTAGCAGCAGCAGCAGCAACAACCTTCATTTCCTTTCCTTAGAAAGGGGATTAGTATTCACAGGCACCATCTCACAGGTTTGTGAAGTGAAGTGAAGTGTCAGGCACTCAGTCGTGCCTGACTCTTTGCGACCCCATGGACTATACAGCCCATGGAATTCTCCAGGCCAGAATACTGTAGTGGGTAGCCTTTCTCTTCTCCAGGGGATCTTCTCAACCCAGGGATTGAACCCAGGTCTCCTGCATTGCAGGAGGATTCTTTACCTACTGAGCCACCATGGAAGTCCCCACAGGTTTGTTGGGATTCAATGAGATGGTGAACATGACTGACTTAGCACAATATCTGGTGCCTAATAAGTGATCAATAAACATTATGTCCTATTTTTTCACTCATATGCTTTTCTGTGCTTAGATGGAAATCCCTATATTTTGTACCAGAACTTATTGATCTTGGCTTTGAACATCCAAGTACATAGACACTTATATAAAGAAAAGGAAAAACACATCAAAAGTTGTCACCTCTATTTAAGTCTTTCTCAAATTAATCCTTTCCATGACCCTCTCCCCACATCACTCCTAAGGAGGTGTAACTGGTTCTTCTTCAGGAGTCCCACAGTACTCTGATTAGACTTCTGAGTCAGCATATGTGAGGGCCCATATGGCTTAGTTCGAATGACCATATAATTTATTGTTCAAATCCAGACACTTTTGAGAGTGAAGAGGGTGCCATTAATCATTTCACTGGAATAACAAGAATAAACCAGGATTGTCCCAACAAAACCAAGATGAAAATAACTCTAGGTTTAACGGAATGAGAAAGTTTTGGTTCAGATACAGCCCTTGCACATAGTAGGTATTTAGTACATGATAACTGTTATTTTTGTGTACCTGTATTCCTAAGAAATCATGAGCCCCTTAGGATGGAGAGCTAGGCGTGTGTGCTCAATTGCTAAGTCGTGTCCAACTCTGTGACCCCATGGACTCTAGCCCTCCAGGCTACTCTGTCCATGGAATTTCCCAGGCAAGAATATTAGAGTGGGTTGTCATTTCCTTCTCCAGGGGATCTTCCCCAACCCAGGGACCAAACCTGAATCTTCTGGGTCTTCTGCATTGGCAAGCAGATTGTTTACCACTGTGCCACCTGGGAAGCCCTTGGGGGTGAAAAGACTAGGTTTTAATTACTTTTCCACCTCCCAAGAACCTCTGTTACATGAGACCTGGAAAACATGAAGGGCTTGTTGAACTGGCCAGCAAGTGACACCTGTTGCCACTTCCAGGACTGTTATCCCACTGTATGGAGGATAGCAAAGATTCAAACGATACCTGCCACCAGGAACCACAGTCCCAGGAGATCAACCATGGCTTGAGGCTGCCAAGATGACTCACACAAGCACAGGATGGAGCCACACTTCACTGGCATGGAGAAGAGATAGATCAGCTTCCATGGTGAGCATCAGTCCCTCCTGGCCAGCAGGTTCTGGCCCATAGGGAGATGATCTGCACCCACCACTCTCTTGCTGCAAGCAGGACCCCGTTCTTGCCCATTAGGAACAGACAGTGGAGTTGACCAGGCACTGTATGACACCCGTGCTAAGCAGAACAAAGGAATGCACGTGAAGTCTGAAACAGGAAGATTTCTCCTATGAGGTGTGGGGACCGCATCTGTGGTAAGGAAGTGTTCCAGGCCCAAGGCCCATTCTTATGTGGCCATATTGGGAGGCGGTGTCAAAAGACTGCAAGCACACACAAGACTGCTTTTCTCAATGATTCTTAATGAACACGTATTGACTGAGTACGGATGTGAGAGGTGGACAACAAAAAAGGCTGAGTGCCGAAGAATTAATGCCTTTGAACTATGGTGCTGGAGAAGACTCTTGAGAGTCCCTTGGACTGCAAGGACATCAAACTAGTCAATCCTAAAGGAAATCAGTCCTGAATATTCATTGGAAGGACTAATGCTGAAGCTCCAATACTTTGGCCACCTGATGAGAAGAACTGACTGATTGGAAAAGACCCTGCCTGATGCTGGGAAAGATTGAAGGCAGGAGAGAAGGGGATGACAGAGGATGAGATGGTTGGATGGCATCACTGACTCAATGGACATGAGTTTGAGTGAACTCTGGGAGATAGTGAAGGACAGCGGAGCCTGGCATGCTACAGTCCATGGGGTTGCAAAGAGTCAGACATGACTGAGTGACTAAACAAAAACAAAAATTGACCAAGTGAACTAGAGTCAATATCACATTCTCTTGTTTGAAGCCTATATCCTTAACTAGGACTTCCAGGGCTGTCTGAGATGGAGGAGCAGGTGTGNGATAGTGAAGGACAGCGGAGCCTGGCATGCTACAGTCCATGGGGTTGCAAAGAGTCAGACATGACTGAGTGACTAAACAAAAACAAAAATTGACCAAGTGAACTAGAGTCAATATCACATTCTCTTGTTTGAAGCCTATATCCTTAACTAGGACTTCCAGGGCTGTCTGAGATGGAGGAGCAGGTGTGAGCAAGTAGGTACTGGTGATGGGAATGTCAGGTAGCCCTAGGGGCTCATGGTCACCTACTGATTGATATTTCAGTTTAAGTATTCAAACATTCAATGGTGCTAATTACATGCTGGACACCAGACACATGGTAACTTAGATTCGATTCTTGTCCTCACAGAGCTCACACACATGGAGGGTACAGGCAAGGTTACTGATGATCATGGCAGTGCTCTGATACCCTCTCCACTGACTCTTCAGGAGAAGCCTCAACTGACCCCTGAGGACGGGTTCTGCTTTCACTGGGCATCCTTCCTGCAGCACAAAAAGCCAGAGTCATAGATAGTCCAGATGCCCTGAATGCCAGAAGCAGACAGAGTCTGCTCAGAGAAGCATGGGCTGACCATCCTTTCATTTCTGAAGCTTTTCCTTCCCAGGCTGGGAGTCAGAGGCTTGGAAATTCTTGAACAAGCTGGAGTGCATGTAAGAACTCAAGGATCACCCTGTATGGCTCCCTGAGAAATCAGTAAGCTGGGGCAATTCTCAGAGAAAGTCCTTATCTTCAGTGTGTCTGTCTGCTAAGTCACCTCAGTCATGTCTGACTCTCTGTAACCCTATGGACTGCAGCCCACTAAGCTCCTCTGTCCATGGGGTTCTCCAGGCAAGAATACTAGAGTGGGTTTCCATTCCCTTCTCCAGGGGATCTTCCTGACCCAGGGATTGAACCTGCATCTCTTGTGTCTCCTGCATTGACAGGCGGGTTCTTTACCATGAGCGCCACCTGGGAATCACCTACCTTCAATTATGGTTCCTGAAATGTACCTTGCTACTTTCATCTCTAACCATTCACCTCATTCTGTCACATCTTTAGTTAATGTTATTGTATCCATATCGGGAAGAAAAAACAAGGCAAGCTTCTGGACTGACACGCAGAAGAATTAGACTCTGATTCTTCCACCCATTGAAAATGTGGAATCATTGGCTCCCCTCTCTAGATCTCCATTTCCTCATGTTGTCAATTAGCTTCAGTTTTGTCAAACTCTTTGTGACCCCATGGACTGAACAATGCCAGGCCCCTCAGTCCATGGGATTCTCCAGGCATGAATACTGGAGTGGGTTTCCATTTCCTTCTCCATTCCTCATCTGTTAAATAAGGGCTAATGATGTTTGCTTTGATGAGCAGCTATGGGCACCTCATGAGGAAATGTACTTAAAATAGTTTGGGAAATGTAAAAAATGTAATAGGTAACCTAGTACCTGACGTATAGAAAGCATTCCAAAAATGTATAACTGTGATGAAATGTGAGTTAGGCAGCTCTCCAGTGATTGGGCAATTGGGCTGTTGAACAGTCAAATAAGAGCCCAAATGAATCCTCTCTTCAAAGGCAGCCAGTGGCTTTCTCTCGACACTCCACAGTATGCTATTTACTATCTGTTCTAACTTTTTGAAACCATAGTTGAGGTTGGCTAATCTCTAACAATCCTCTGTAATGGTAATCTTCAGTTTGTTTAATCCAGTATTTTATTATTAAGTATATAATAGACTGAAATAGAATTTCTCAAATTTATTCAAAGTAAACACAGCTTTGAAAATTACCCACTTTGCCCCTTCCAGATGGTGGTTAGAAAGGCTGGCCAAATGCAAGCATTTATCAGGGGCATTTATTTAGGTGCCAATTTGACCTCAAAATCCTGTTCCCTTTACTTGTGTGCAAATAAATGGAAATAGACTTTGACAATTTGAAAGCAGAATTTTAACACTGGCTGGCATATAAACAAGCAATAGCCAAAGTATTCTCAGTGTTAGCCATCTTCATTAGCATTTTAGCATGTAAAATGAGGTTGATAAATCCTACCTGTGATGAGCACCAAAGTCAATTATTTCTGCATCACAATGATGTGCAGTTCACTTAAGTGCTTCATCTGGAGCTTGAAATACTTTGATACCCTCATCAACAAGTGAAAGCAACTTTAAACCCATGATAAAGTGCTGGGCTCTGCCATACTCCAATCCAAGAGACTCACCAAGAAATTTAGGACCATTCCAATGGGGACCATTCTAACTAGCTAAACATAGTTGAATTACTCAAAGAATAATACAAAGATGTCGTTTTCATTACAGGAGACTGGAATGCAAAGGTAGGAAGTCAAGAAACATCTGGAGTAACAGGTAAATTTGGCCTTGGAATATGGAATGAAGCAGGGCAAGGGCTAATAGAGTTTTGCCTAAAGAACACACCGGTCATAGTAAACACTCTCTTCCAACAACACAAGAGAAGACTCTACACATGGACATCNTGAATGGATAAGAAAGCTGTGCTACATATTCACAATGGAATATTATTCAGCCATTAAAAAGAATGCATTGAATCACTTCTAATGAGGTGGATGAAACTGGAGCCTATTATACAGAGTGAAGTAAACCAGAAAGAAAAACACCAATACAGTATATTAATGCATATATATGAAATTTAGAAAGATGGTACCAATGACCCTGTATGCGAGACAGCAAAAGAGACACAAATGTAAAGAACAGACTGTTAGACTCTGTGGGAGAAGGTGAGGGTAGGATGATCTGAGAGAATAGCATTGAATCATGCATATTATTATCATATGTGAAATAGATCACCAGTCCAGGTTCGACGCATGAGGCGGGGTGCTCAGGGCTGGTGCATTGTGATGACTCAGAGGGATGGGATGGGATGTGGAGGGAGGTAGAGGGTNAAGAACAGACTGTTAGACTCTGTGGGAGAAGGTGAGGGTAGGATGATCTGAGAGAATAGCATTGAATCATGCATATTATTATCATATGTGAAATAGATCACCAGTCCAGGTTCGACGCATGAGGCGGGGTGCTCAGGGCTGGTGCATTGTGATGACTCAGAGGGATGGGATGGGATGTGGAGGGAGGTAGAGGGTGGTCAGGATGGGGAACACATGTACACTCATGGCTGATTCATGTGAATGTATGGCAAAAACCACCACAATATTGTAAAGTAATTAGCCTCCAATTAAAATTTTAAAAATATAAATAAATAAAGTTCCCAACTGTAATACTGGACTTGCTTATTTCTATTTTCAACTTCTTTAATTTTGCTCTATGTATTTTGAGACTCTGTTTGAGTATGCACACTTTTAGGACTGTAATATCTTCCTGACTGTTTGATCCTATTAAACAATGTCCCTCTTTGTAGTAACTTTTTAAATTAGAAGTCTATTTTATCAAATATTACTATAGCCACTGGTTTTTCAATATTTGCATTTGCATCTTTCCCCATTCTTTTACTTTCAACGTATTTATGCCAATGAATTTCCTTATGACATTGAAAAATAGTGCTGAGAAGGAAATTTAAGCCGTTAAATGCTTACATTAGAAATAAGCACAGGTCTCAAATCAATAACCTAAGTTCCAAACTCAAGAAACTATAAAAAGCATTAAAGTTGTTCTAAGGAGTTTATATTTGTGTCATGGTTTTTTACTTGTCTAATCTTTTTTCTTTTAATTGTTTTATTTACATCTTTTATATTTCATGTAATTATGGATATATTAGCATTTGAATTTATTATCTGTTTTCTTTAATTCCTCTGATTCTCATTCCTCTGTTCTTTTTTCTCCTCTTCCTGTGGACAGCTTAGACATTTTTTTTACTATCTATTTTGATGCATTTACAGTGTTTTTAAGTCTCTCTTTGTATAGTTTTCACTACACAAGTGTAGTGGTTGCTTGGTGTATCACAATATAAATATGTGCCTTAGAGACTTCCCTGGTGGTTCAGTGGCTAAGATTTCACACTCCCAATGCAGGGGGCCCATGTTCATTCCTAGTCAGGGAACTAGATCCCACAAACTGCAACTAAAGATCCTGCATGCCGCAACTAAGACCCGATGCAGCCAAATAAATAAATTTAAAAGAATAAATAAATATGTGCCTTATAACAGTTTACTGGTATCAACTTTTTACCATTTAAGATTTGGAAACCTTACTTACATTTAGGTCTTTCTACCCTCCTCATTTTTGAATATTACTGTTTTGAGTATTATATAATGTTATATTTGACTTAACCACTAATAATAATTATAAAACTCCTGAGAAACAGATAGTATATGTGCCCACACTTCTGTTCTTTCCATTCATTCTTTTATCATTATCTTTCTATTTGAAGAATTTCCTTTAACCAATATTTAATGGTATGTCTGATAGTGATAAATTCTTTATTGTTTTCCTTTGCCTGAAAACATTTTTATTTTTTCTTCATTCCTGAAAGATACCTGAAACAGTATTTACTGTTGACAATTCTTTTCTTTCAGCATTTGAAAAATGTTGTGTCACTTCTGGCCTCTATGTTTTCAGATGAGAAATACATTTTTGAACTGGTGTGCCCCTATAGGTAATATGCCATGGCTCTCAGGCTGCTTTTGAGATTTTTTTTTTGTCTTTATTTTTTAAAAGCTTAATTATGATGTATCTTATTATCTTTCTTTGATTTTCCTATTTATGATAGAGTTGATGCTTTTGAACTGTGGTGTTGAAGACTCTTGAGAGTCCCTTGGAATGCAAGGAGATCCAACCACTCCATTCTGAAGGAGATCAGCCCTGGGATTTCTTTAGAAGGAATGACGCTAAAGTTGAAAGTCCAGTACTTTGGCCACCTCATGTGAAGAGTCGACTCATTGGAAGAATCTGATGCTGGGAGGGATTGGAGGCAGGAGGAGAAGGGACGACAGAGGATGCGATGGCTGGATGGCATCACTGACTCAATGGGCGTGAGTCTGAGTGAACTGCAGGAGTTGGTGATGGACAGGGAGGCCTGGCGTGCTGCTATTTATGGGGTCGCAAAGATTCGGACACGACTGAGCGACTGAACTGAACTAGCTTCTTGGGTCTGTAGCTTTGGTGTCTTTTGCCAAACTGGAACTTTTCAGTCATTGTTTCTTGTGATACTCTTTTAGCCTCCTTATCTCCTTTCCTTCTGACGCACTAATCATACAAACATTGGGATATTTTATAATCCCAAAAGTCCCTCGGGCTCTGTTTCCTTTCAGTCTATTTTATCTCCTTTGTTCATAATGGATGACTTGTATAGTTTGTCCTCAAGTTTATGTCCTCTGTCATCTTCAGTCTACTATTAAACCCATTCAGCAAGTTATTTATTTCAGTTATTGTAATTTTCAGTTCTGCAATTTCCATTTGGTTCTTTCTTATGACTTTACTTTTTGCTGAGATTTTCTATTTTTCTATTTGTTTCAAGAGAATTTGTAATTGATTGCAGAAGCATTTTTATGAGAGCTGCTTTGAAATCCTTGTCAGATAATTCCAACATCTGATTCATCTCAGTGTTGGCATCAGTTGATTGTTATTCCTCACTCAAGTTGTGATTTTCTAGTTCTTGTGATGATGGGTCATTTTCAAGCGTATCCTGGACATTTTGTTCATTATGTTAGGACTCTGAGAACTATTACTTCTTTGATTTCAGCAGGCATTCACCCTGTTTTAGTTTAGCATGCAGGTCTTGACCTAATTTTGTGGGCTGTGGTTCCAATGGCAGTTTGATTTCAGAGGCTCTGTGGTGTTATTTTGGTCTGCTTCATTCATCTTGTGCCCCTAGGGCTTCCTGAGTTTCCTGCTAGTGATGACTGAGGGTTTCAGAAGGTCAGGCTGCAAGGTGTCCCCAGTGGGGGAAGGGAAGGCTGTGTTGAGATCCACTTATTGATGCCTCCAACCTCTCTGGTGTCTCTGGGTAGGGGTAAAGACTTTTTTAACTATGAAGATAAAGAGGTTTCCAAGATCTAACCGTTTGCGATTGTCTGGATTGTTTTCCAGTGCCTCCCGCCTGCTCTGGTGTCTCTCAGCAGGGGAGAGTAGTCTCCGGTGCATTAGGGCAAAGATGTTTCCCAAACTGGGCCTCGTCAGCCTTTAAAAAATGTTAATTTTAATTTTAACACTTCTATTGTGGTATAATTTACAAATATAAAATTCTTCTATTGTAAGCATTAAAAATGACTTTTTTGTAAAGTTACAGAGTTTTGCAACCAGAACCACAATCCAGTTTTAAAACACTTCCATCACCCCAAACAATTTGCTCCTATATGTTTACAACTAAGCTATACTCCCACCTCTAGCCCTAGACAACCACTGATTTGCTTCAGATCTCTGTAAATATGCCTTTTAATAGCATTTTAATAAAGGGAATCATACAATATGTAGAGTTTTTTGGTACCTGGCTTCTTCCACTTATCACAGTGTTTTTCAGGTTCAGCTACGTTGTTGCATATACCAATTATTCATTCCTTTTATTGATAATTGCAAATAATATTCCATTGACTAGGTAAGCCACATTTTATGTACTATGTACATATTGGTGGTCATTTGGATTATATTCAGTTTCAGACATTAGGAATAATGATGGTAGGAGCATTTGAACTTATATGTTTGTGTGGGCACATATTTTTCATTTATCTTTGACAGATTTCTAGGAGTGAAATTGCTGCATCATATGTTAAGAAATTGATAAGCTGATTCTAAAATGACTGAAGCAGTTTTACATCTTTACCACAACTGTATGAGGATTCTCGTTTCTCTGTTTGATGAGTTATTTTTGTTATACCATATTTTAATCATTTAGACATCATTCCTTTTAGTTCTTTGAACATATTTATAACAGTGGCTTTGAAGTCTTTGGTGCTAAATCTAACATCTTAAGCTAACTCAGAGTCAGCCTCTTTGACTGTTTTATTTTTTTTTCCTAAATATGGGTCACACTTTGCTGTTTCTTTGAAAGTCTCACCATTTTTATTCAAAACTGGTTTTTTTTCACTTTTAAAAATTAAAATTTTATTGGAGTATAGCTGATTTACAATGTTGTATTAGTTTCTAGTGTACAGCAAAGTGATTCAGTTATATGTGTACATATATTCATTCTTTTTCACATTATTTTCTCATATAGGCTATCATAGAATATTGAATGGAGTTCTCTGTGCAATACAGGAGATCTTTGTTGGTTATCTAAAAACTGGATATTTTTAAACAAAAGTGTAAGACCTCTAGATTGATTCCCCAGAGGCTGTTATTGGCCATGTTTTGTTACTTAGTTAATGGATTTTCTAGACTCATTGTGTAAAGTCTGTTGTCCCTAAAGCATGTAGCTACGGATGTCTTTGCTCAGGTTTTAGAAAATTCTGTTTTTAATTTTTAAGCCTGTCTCTTAGGGGTCAGCGCTATGTCACCATATCTTTTTGAGTAGGCAAGGACTGGTTAGACTTATGCTTAAAAATTCTGAGAAAGTTAAGTATTCCACCTTTTTGGATGGATTTCTCTGTGGGTTCGATATTGCATTCAAAGTTCAGGTAGTTTACAAGTATGTTTCAGCTTCTATTTTCTATCAGGCCCTCTCATATCTCCTCTGTTGCATTTCACCAGGAACTTAAGGGGAGCAAGGACTCTCTCTGCTGTCTCAGCATTCAGGCAGCTTTGAGCATGAGCACTACCAGGGACATGTGGGAGTTGGGCAAGGCCCACCACAGTTGTTTCATTTCCTGGATTTTCTGGTTGCGTTTAAGGCTAGTCTGTCAGTCTAACTAGGCTGGCTGTGCTGTCTCCTCCCATTGATTTGTCACCAAGATCAGCTCTGTTTCCTACAAGTCCTAGGAGCACAGAGTTTTTTTCTGCTGCACTCCAAACCAGTTCAGCCACCTCTGACCACAAAGTTGTTACTTGTATGGCTTCTGCTACTGCTAAGTCACTTCAGTCATGTCTGACTCTGTGTGACCCCATAGACAGCAGCCTTGCAAGCTCCCCTGTCCCTGGGATTCTCCAGGCAAGAATACTGGAGCGGGTTGCCATTTCCTTCTCCAATGCATGAAAGTGAAAAGTGAAATTGAAGTCACTCAGTCGTGTCTGACTCTTCATGACCCCATGGACTGAAGCCCACCAGGCTCCTCCATCCATGGGATTTTCCAGGCAAGAGTACTGGAGTGGGGTGCCATCGCCTTCTCCAATGTATGGCTAGTCCTACCCTAATAGAATTGCTGTGCTAATAGATGGAGGGGAGAGAGAAGCAGCCCCACACTAAGAACATTGAATTCCTACTGTTCTGGCCTGAGATTCAGTTGTTTTCTTAAATAAACAATAAACAATTCTAAATTTATTATATGCTCTTTGTCGATTTCCATGGTCCAGAGATGGGTGTCTTATTAGTTTGGGCCTGAGCTATAACTGCTTCTGCACATGCATGCTCAGTTGCTCAGTCATGCTCAACTCTTTTGCAGCCCCATGGACTGCAGCCCACCAGGCTCCTATGTCCATGGGATTCTCCAGGCAAGAATACTGGAGTAGGTTGCCATTTCCTTCTCCAGGGGATCTTCCTGACCCAGGAATGGAACCCAGGTCTCCTGTACTGCAAGCAGATTCTTTTCTGTCTGAGCCACCAGGGAAGCCCATAATTGCTTTAGGAAAGATTATTTGCTGATCTCCTTTGGCCATCACTCATCATAGCCTTTTAATGCTGCATTCTTGCACTATCACATTTCAGTCCTTACAAAGCAACCAGATCATATTGCTTCCCTACTTACATACAACACAGCACTGGTTTTCCATAACACTAAAAATAAAATCTAAACTCCTTGATGTGACCTACAGGGTCCTGTATGATCTGGCCCTTACTAGCCCCTCAAATCTCCTCCCACTTCTCCCACACTGCTGTCCCCAGTCCCCCCCGTTACGCCTGAGCCCCCATTCCCTTCTTTCCATCCCAGCTGACATACATGTTTTCCACTTCTCTCTGTACTTGTACTTGCTGTCCTCCTTGACCATGAAATGCACAATGACTGCCTTCTTCTCATCACTTAGATCTCACCTCCTTGGAGATGTCCTTCTACTCTACTCAAGCTGAAACATCCCCTCCAGTCACAGAGCTCCAACTTATTGTGTTCCCTGCACTTACTGTGGGCAGGAATAACAGAGTTGATGCTAGGTTATTACTTAAGTCAAATCTTGCTGCAACAGGCCCTGGGAGGACAGGATATTTGTATTCTCTAGCACCTAGAACTGTGGCTGCCACATAGTAGGTGAATGTTGGACATTTTTAATATATAAATAGACACAAATATATACTGGATATCTTTCCATATTTTTATCACTTTTGTAATGGCTGCATATTTTCCCATTGTAAAATGCACCATTGTTTGCTCCCTTGAACATCTTATTATTATAACAACTCAGTGTTGTGTCAGTTGTGAGAATGGACCTTGGAATCAGATAGACTTGGGTTTGAACCCTGGATTAACTACTTACAACCTATGAAATTTCATAACAGTTCTTACTCTCTCTGTGTCTAGCCCAATTTCTTATCTAAAATAATAGTATCTGTCTCACAGAGTTGTAGGGAGGAATAAATGACAAGAACTAAGGGGCTTGGGATTGTGCCATGCTCCTAAGAAATGGAAGTGAAATTGCTTTATTTTGCTTTTGTGTGAAGTGGCAAAGTCACTCCCTAAAGCTTTCCCTCCCTGGCAATACTTCATAAGAAGCACATATCCCAACCCAATCAGACTTAACTGAACCTCTCCCTTCTTTTTCATGTGACTATCCCACTGCACAGACTCTAACAGAATCTGGGACCCTGGCACTCTGTCAGCAGCCGCACGTGCCTGGTGAAGAGGAATAAAGATGCGCACAAGCACATTAGCTGAATAAATGACAAAATGGAGGCTGGAAAATACCTTCTGTTCCTCCTGCCAAGACTAGCAGACTGCAGAATTCCTAGAACCTCAGGAAATTGTGAAATAAAGTGACAGGCTGTGGTTTGATTGAAAATTGTCCATGTAAAAAGTCAACCACACTCCAGCCACCACTGTGGCTTGTATCTCTGGTGTCTGGAAACTTGGTCTTAAATCAAGAAAATGGTGAAGCAGCAGTGGACTAGCTCACTTACCAAGAAGAAAAGAAGCATGTTCTCTGAACTCTGAAAATCAATATTCTTGGCTTTTGCCCATAATCAACACTTTATTGAAAAATTGATACCAAAAGAGGAGGTCACTGCTGTATCCCTTACCAAAATTAAACATAATTACCTTATCTTGATAGATTAAGTAGAATTATGGAACTAATAAGGAACTGATACAGAACTGATTTCTGTGATATCACTCAAATTCAGGAAATTGTGTGGGTCATTAGCGTTGCTTTCTTCTAAATGAACACCCTCTGTGAGCCAGGCCTTCCCTCCCATAGG
>SJYA01003319.1:30027-51519 GCA_006410615.1 Neotragus moschatus | reverse complement strand
GGTATCTGCTTATTAGGGTCAGCCTGGGAATATAATCTGCAGAAGCTGCTATAGATCAATGTAGCCAGAGATCAAGAATTCGCTGAAAATTCATCATCTATGATTATATCAAGTCCCAGTTACCCACAGAGTCATGTGAAGACTAGGACCAAACACTGACACCAGGAATCAAATACAGCACTGCCAATGAGTTTCCACGAATCCTCTGTCTCCAAGAATGTAATGGAATCCACTGAGTGATGCTAGTCCTATAAACCTAAAAGCAAACACTGCCATCCCAAAGGCTAAGCACAGACCCAGGTGAGAATACTGATTCTAACAGATCAGATGCCATGGAAACTGAGACAGACCTAATTTAAGCAGAAGCTATTGTTATTTTTTTTAATTTATTTAGATCAGCCTTCTAAACCTAGAGTGAGTAAGAGTTTGGGGGCCTCTAAAAATA
The DNA here is from genome assembly GCA_006410615.1 of Neotragus moschatus. Classification (NCBI taxonomy): domain Eukaryota; kingdom Metazoa; phylum Chordata; class Mammalia; order Artiodactyla; family Bovidae; genus Neotragus; species Neotragus moschatus. The sequence continues at coordinate 51,074 of SJYA01003319.1, read as the reverse complement.
ACAGCTTGTAATATTTAAAACCACTAGTTTTTCTGAATATAAGGACTGCTGCTGCTAAGTCACTTCAGTCATGTCCGACTCTGTATGACCCCATAGATGGCAGTCCACCACGCTTCCCCGTCCCTGGGATTCTCCAGGCAAGAACACTGGAGTGGGTTGCCATTTCCTTCTCCAATGCAGGAAAGTGAAAAGTGAAAGTGAAGTCACTCAGTCATGTCTGACTCTTAGTGACCCCATGGACTGCAGCCCACCAGGCTCCTCCATCCATGGGATTTTCCAGGCAAGAGTACTGGACTGGGGTGCCGTTGCCTTCTCTGGAATGTAAGGACAACAAATACCAAATTCTACTTGCCACTGGCTTCTCCTTCATGGTTAAACACTGGGGTTCTGGACTCTGAACTTGTTGAAGCTGAGCTTCAAATTTTTTTGGCAACTGGTGAAAACTGCAAAACTGCCTAGGGGTCCCGATCTTCACCTACATAATCATATACTTTTGCTAGCTGAAAGTTCTTGGGACTGTTCCAATTTAGAGATGATATGACTACCTACACAGCTGATGAATGGGTCCGCTCACTTTTCTCCAGAGATAAGACATAACAAGGTATCAGTTTTACCTGCATTTCATGTGAATTGGTTGATTTGGTTTACAAAAGAATCAGCCAGAGTAGAACCCACTGACTACGAAAAAGGGATCAGTTTCCAGTTTTTCAGGAAAAGGAGGATAAGCCCAGAGTGTTAATTTTTTGGATGTTGACCGTTCTTACTCTTGGTAGCCCTGAATGAGCCGCAGGACAGAAAGGGCAGATGAACAAACAACCATACATACATCAGGGTCAGTGCACCACACTCCAGTCTCTGTCAGTGACCTGCCAATGCCAAGTCAGAGTCAGGGCACAGGTGGCCTGTCCTCAAAAGCTGTGCAGCCTCACACTTAGGCCACATTTTCTGTCCCTGAGGTACACCAGTGTGATGATCATGGGCACATACTCCAAAGTCACACTGCCTAGGTTTACAAGGCTGACTTCACCACTCCCTAGCTGTGTGAACTTGAGCAAGTTACCTTACCTCTCTGTGCCTCAGTTTCTAAAAGTGGAGTGGGTAGCCTTTCCCTTCTCCAGGGGATCTTCCCAACCCAGGGATAGAACCCAGGTTTCCCGCTTTGCAGGCAGATTCTTTACCAGCCAAGCCACAAGGGAAGCCCAACAACAGTGGAGTGAGTAGCCTATTCCTTCTTCAGCGGATCTTCCCAATCCAGGAATCGAACCAGGGTCTCCTGCATTGCAGGTGAATTCTTTACTAACTGAGCTACCAGGGAAGCCCGCTAAATCTGTAAAATGGTAATGATGATAATAATAAAAGTATATTGACCTCTTAAAGGTCGTCCAGTCAAGGCTATGGTTTTTCCAGTGGTCATGTATGGATGTGAGAGTGGACTATAAAGAAAGCTGAGCGCCGAAGAATTGATGCTTTTGAACTGTGGTGTTGGAGAAGACTCTTGAGAGTCCCTTGGACTGCAAGGAGATCCAACCAGTCCATCCTAAGGGAGATCAGACCTGGGTGTTCATTGGAAGGACTGATGTTGAAGCTGAAACTCCAATACTTTGGCCACCTGATGTGAAGAGCTGACTCATTTGAAAAGCCCCTGATGCTGGGGAAGATTGAGGGCTGGAGGAGAAGGGGACGACAGAGGATGAGATGGTTGGATCGCATTACCAACTTGATGGACATGGGTTTGGGTAGACTCTGGGAGTTGGTGATGGACAGGGAAGCCTGGCATGCTGCGGTTCATAGGGTCATGAAGAGAAGGACATGACTGAGTGACTGAGCTGAACTGAACTGACCTCTTAAGGTCCTTGTGAGGATTAAGCGAATTAATGGCTATATAATGCACTAAAGTTAGCAACTGAATATACTATGTGTTGTATAAATATTAGCTATTATCACCAGACTTTGCCCAGTTCTCAAGTATCAGGAAAGATAGCTTCATTCAAGAACATATTTAGAAGAGACAAACTTAATTCTTATTTTTCTTCTTCATTATATGGTTGAAGGAAGGAAGAGGATGAGATCTAGCTGGTATGGACAAGCATTGCAGCCTCACACACTCCTTAGTGTGAAGGGGTTTACAGTGTACATCATTTGTGGAGTAACTGCAGTAGGCCATATGCCAGTGGGTCACCTGGGGAAATGATCAGTTACTTGGGGACAAAGGGTTATGAAAACCACTCTCCTTCTGTCACTTCCTAGGGTCCATAGTAAGGCCTGGTTGCCAGCCAAGGCACGATTCTGAGATGCTACTACTGATTCTTTCAAATAAAATGGGCAAAGTGCTATCAGATTAGTGAAAGGGGGCATCGAGGTACACTTCCAGGTGCATCTGAGAGTCTCATACTGTGGCCAAGCAGTCATGTGGCTCAGTGTTTAACACACAGACTGTGACATCAACTCAGTATGAATCCTGAGTCTGCAACTACTTGCTCTGTGACCCTTGGAAAGACATTTAATATCTCTCTGCTTCTGTTTATCATCTGTAAAATAAAGATAACAGAACCAACCTTGGAAGATTACAATGGGGCTCAAGATGAGGTAATAGAGCTGAGATAGTTAACCCTTTACTGCTTCGCAAATTGAGCACATGAGCACACAGCACATCAGCTGACCTAGAGATGGGGGCCTGATGGTTGGTATCTATTATTATTTCTTCTCTTTAGCGTGGGTTACAGCTTTTTCTTACCTGCTCAGAACCCTCACTAAATCATGTGGTCCTCTGAACAGTAGTCTGGACTTTGCTGCCAAGCGTACTGTTTAGGAGGCCAACACCAAAGCACACCAATATCTTGTCCATGTAAATGTGGCTCATTAGTGTCATAGCCTTGACTTAGGGTCATAGGTCAACCCTCAACAGCCATCGTATTCACTTCCACTTCTGGGAACACATCCTCCCCTAGGCTGCAGGTTCCTTGTGTATAGAATGAAGGAGTTTGGGGAAAAAAATCATCTCTAAGGGCCCTCCCAGCTCTAATACTCTAAGTCCTCATGGTATTATACCTAGAGACATAAACATGTAGAAACATTAAGTTCTTGAAATTTTTAAATAAGTGATACAGACATAGACAGGGATGAGGTTAGTAGAGGCAGTGATGAGTTCAACCCTTAAGAATAAAAAGTGATAGAGAAAAGAGTTAAAAATTCCCATAGGAACATGGGAACATCTAAGTAGGGAGTAAGGAAAGGGGTATATATGAATTAATAACCCAACTTTGATCAGTTTCAGTGAAGACAAAAGATGCCTGCTGCTGCTGGGGTATTGACTTGTCTCCACTCATCTCACCCAAAGACACAGCAGACCCCAGACATCTCAGAGCCATGGGCCACATCTGCCCTGAATGCTCCCTGACTGGAATCTTGGATTAGGGAGATCTGACCAAGGCCAAGGGTTTGTTATAGAAGAAACAACATTCCATGCATCAAGGCCAATTTGAATGCAAGTTTACTCACTGTAGTTCTTGGCATGAAGCAAGAAACAGATTTGTTTGAACAGAGCGGTATTTCTATTTGCAATCATACCACTGTGTGCTGTGATCCTATTAATTCTCACAAGCAAAGCAGCTCCGTGGGGCTGGCTGCCTCCCTCTGTGTGCATGCATGCACAACCTCCAAGGAATGCTCAAAATGGGATCGCGGAGGCAGTAGGTGGCAGTCAGCTACTTTCTAATTCAGGAAGAGTCCAGGGCCAGAAGGCCATCTTCTGCCCAAAGCAAAACCATAGTCTCTAAAACTCCTTGAAAAACCACTACCTATTTTATGGTTGAGGGAAGGAAACCAGATCTGCTTCCTACCAAGAGGAGGGTGAAAGAAAATCATTCATCCACGAATGGGAGGCAATCTGTTATGGTGGATAAAAGTAAGAGCTCTGGAGCCAAATTGCCTGGGTTTTCCTTCCTAGTCTGCTGCTTATTAGCATGTGACCTTGGGCACATTATTGAACTTCGCTGTGCCTCAGTTTCTTCATATGTAAAGTGGAGGAAATAATTGAGCCTAGCTCATATAATTTTGGAGAAAATTTAATGCTAATAATTATGAAGTATTTATAACAGTGCCTAGTGTTTCTTAATTGTTTACTAAACAAAATAATCTTTATATGCTTGGCACCAACTAAAGTATCTGAAGATCAATAATAATTTAAGTGCTTTTCTCCTTTATTAAAATCTTCCCCTCCTTGCAGATGGTGACTGCAGCCATGAAATTAAAAGATGCTTGCTTCTTGGAAGAAAAGCTATGACAAACCTAGACAGCATATTAAAAAGCAGAGACATCACTTTGCCAACAAAGTCCATCTAGTCAAAGCTATGGTTTTTCCAGTAGTCATGTAAGGATGTGAGGTTGGACCATAAAGAAANGAAAAAAATCATCTCTAAGGGCCCTCCCAGCTCTAATACTCTAAGTCCTCATGGTATTATACCTAGAGACATAAACATGTAGAAACATTAAGTTCTTGAAATTTTTAAATAAGTGATACAGACATAGACAGGGATGAGGTTAGTAGAGGCAGTGATGAGTTCAACCCTTAAGAATAAAAAGTGATAGAGAAAAGAGTTAAAAATTCCCATAGGAACATGGGAACATCTAAGTAGGGAGTAAGGAAAGGGGTATATATGAATTAATAACCCAACTTTGATCAGTTTCAGTGAAGACAAAAGATGCCTGCTGCTGCTGGGGTATTGACTTGTCTCCACTCATCTCACCCAAAGACACAGCAGACCCCAGACATCTCAGAGCCATGGGCCACATCTGCCCTGAATGCTCCCTGACTGGAATCTTGGATTAGGGAGATCTGACCAAGGCCAAGGGTTTGTTATAGAAGAAACAACATTCCATGCATCAAGGCCAATTTGAATGCAAGTTTACTCACTGTAGTTCTTGGCATGAAGCAAGAAACAGATTTGTTTGAACAGAGCGGTATTTCTATTTGCAATCATACCACTGTGTGCTGTGATCCTATTAATTCTCACAAGCAAAGCAGCTCCGTGGGGCTGGCTGCCTCCCTCTGTGTGCATGCATGCACAACCTCCAAGGAATGCTCAAAATGGGATCGCGGAGGCAGTAGGTGGCAGTCAGCTACTTTCTAATTCAGGAAGAGTCCAGGGCCAGAAGGCCATCTTCTGCCCAAAGCAAAACCATAGTCTCTAAAACTCCTTGAAAAACCACTACCTATTTTATGGTTGAGGGAAGGAAACCAGATCTGCTTCCTACCAAGAGGAGGGTGAAAGAAAATCATTCATCCACGAATGGGAGGCAATCTGTTATGGTGGATAAAAGTAAGAGCTCTGGAGCCAAATTGCCTGGGTTTTCCTTCCTAGTCTGCTGCTTATTAGCATGTGACCTTGGGCACATTATTGAACTTCGCTGTGCCTCAGTTTCTTCATATGTAAAGTGGAGGAAATAATTGAGCCTAGCTCATATAATTTTGGAGAAAATTTAATGCTAATAATTATGAAGTATTTATAACAGTGCCTAGTGTTTCTTAATTGTTTACTAAACAAAATAATCTTTATATGCTTGGCACCAACTAAAGTATCTGAAGATCAATAATAATTTAAGTGCTTTTCTCCTTTATTAAAATCTTCCCCTCCTTGCAGATGGTGACTGCAGCCATGAAATTAAAAGATGCTTGCTTCTTGGAAGAAAAGCTATGACAAACCTAGACAGCATATTAAAAAGCAGAGACATCACTTTGCCAACAAAGTCCATCTAGTCAAAGCTATGGTTTTTCCAGTAGTCATGTAAGGATGTGAGGTTGGACCATAAAGAAAGCTGAGTGCCAAAGAATTGATGCTTTCGAACTGTGGTGTTGGAGAAGACACTTCAGGGTCCCTTAGACAGCAAAGAGATCAAACGAGTTAGTTCTAAAGGAAATCAATCCTGAATATTCATTGGAAGGATGAACACTGAAGCTGAAGCTCCAATACTTTGGCCACCTGATGCAAAGACCTGACATTAGAAAAGACCCTGATGCTGGGAAAGATCAAAGGCAGGAGGAGAAGGGAATGAAAGAGGATGAGATGGCTGGATGGCATCACTGACTCAATGGATATGAATTTGAGCAAGCTCTGGGAAATGGTGATGAGCAGGGAAGCCTGGTGTGCTGCAGTCCATGGGGTTGCAAAGAGTCGGACACAACTGAGCAACTGAACAACAACATGCAGAGCACAAGTACTAATGGCCAAATTCAGTAGAGAATGTTGTAGACAGCCTCACATTACTGTGAGTTCATGAGTGCCAGATAGAATATTTTTGTCTTCAAAATTCATATGTTGAATCTCCATATGTTGGAATTAGAATGTGGGGGTCTTTGGGAAGCAATGAAGTCATGAGGATGGAGGCTCCCTGAATAGGATTAGTTCACTCTCTCCCCTCCCAACACTTGAGGACACACTGAGAAGGCCATCTATGAACCAGAGAGGTGGCCCTCATCAGACATCACATCTCCCAGCACATTGCTCTTGGATTTGCCAGCTTCCAGAGCTGTGTGAAATAAATTTCTGTTTCCTATAAGCCTCTAGTCCATGGTAACTCTGCTACAGCAGCCTAGATTAACTAATAGAACCACCAGACTTAGGGAGTGTTCTAATCTAAATGATAAATCATGAAAGATGCATCTCACCTAGGGTAATTGTATTAGAGTAAGATGTGCGTGTGTGCTCAGTCATGTCCAACTCTGCAACCCCATGGATTGTAGCCCACCAGGCTCCTCTGTCCATGGGATTCTCCAGGCAAGAATACTGGGGTGGGTTGCCACTTCCTTCTCCAGGGGATCTTCCTGACCCAGGGATCAAACCTGCATCTCTTGTGTCTCCTGAACTGGCAGGCAGATTCTTTACCATTGGTGCCACCTGGGAAGCCCCAGAATAAGGTAACTGATAAAGTAAGCAGACTCAGATATGTGATGGGCTCAAACACAATAGAACTTTACTTCTCATGCATTTAAAAATCCAAACACGTGTTCATGTTAGATAGGCAGCTTTTTTCTAAGCAGTGACTCAGGGACCCAGACTCCTTATACGTTGTGGCTCCTTTATCTTCAATATGCAGCTTCCTCGATCACTATACTCCTTTGTATCAGGACAGTGAAAAGAGAAAGTTGGGTGGAGAAAATGCACGATTGCCTAGAGATGATACACACTCTTTACTCACACCCTATTTGTGAGAACTAGCCAGATGACATCATCAAACTCTAATAAAGACTAGGAATGTAGTTCCCAACAAGACAGCCACTTTCTTTTGACCACTCCACACAATGGAAGGGGAACATGAATTTGGTTGGACGATTAACCATCTCTACCATTGGCTAATAGCTGTGAAAAGAAGAGAAGCGAAAAACAAAGGAGAAAAGGAAAGATATAAGCATCTGAATGCAGANTGCTGGGAGGGATTTGGGGCAGGAGGAGAAGGGGACGACAGAGGATGAGATGGCTGGATGGCGTCACTGACTCGATGGGCGTGAGTCTAAGTGAACTCCGGGAGTTGGTGATGGACAGGGAGGCCTGGTGTGCTGCAGTTCATGGAGTCGCAAAGAGTCGGACATGACTGAGCGACTCAACTGAACTGACCATTGGCTCTAGGGTAACAAGTATAAAATTGGCAGAGTAAGGGTGGGGTAAGATTCTGAGCTCCTAGAGGTCAGAGGCTGTCTTTTATTCTTCTCTATGTCCTCAGAAGTAAACACAGGGATGATATCTTTGTAGGGGACAAAAGAATCAAGTTGGCTATATGCCAATAGAGTGCCCAATTCTTCTTTTAAAAAAATTGTTTTATTCTTGGTTGCTCTGGGTCTTCATTGCTTTGTGCAGGCTTTCTCCAATTGCAGCAAGTGGGGGCTACTCTTCATTGTAATCCATGGGCTTCTTATTGCAGTGGCTTCTCTTGTTGCAAAGCATGGACTCTAGGGCATGCAAGCTTCAGTAGTTGCAGCACAAAGACTCAGTAATTGTGGCTCACAGCCTCAGTTGCTTTGCAGCATGTGGAATCTTCCCAACCCAGGGATCAAAACCATGTCCCTTGCTTTGGCAGGTGAATTTTTGCCCACTGCACCATCAGAGAAATCCCCATTCTTCTTTCTTATCAGTTATCTCTACTGGGTCTACCTGGTACTCTCAATCCTCAACCTTCACATGTGGGCTGAACTCTGAAGTTTTAATGAAGACAGTAGGCTGCTCATTTGCATATTTTTTGAAAGAGGTTGAAAGTACAATTTATCTTCTCTAGTAACACATTTAAAAACTCCTTTATCTAAATCTTAAAGGTCTCCTCTCTAATTTGGGGCTTCTCTGTCTGTTTTTGTGATTGGTTTTATTCATACAAATTCCCCTTCTCTTTGAATTCTAGTAAGGGATCAACTGTTCCAAAATTAGACAGTGGAAACAATTCCCAGAAACACTGGTCTGTCCCATGGAATCAGGCTTTGGTGATATAACCCAAGTCCAAATACCTCCTAGAAGTTAAGGATCTGAATATGAACGATTGATGTCACAAGTCTTTTCTGAGTAGGTAATATGGATAAATGGTTTCAAAGCAGTATTGAATCTGCCAATAATGATTATAAAATGCTTCTAGTGTGATCAGATGTTTTTCTCCAGTGGCGTCAAGTGTGCTATGGTCTGAGGACTGATCTAGTCTAAACATGGTCTGCAAAGGCAGACCTGAAATCTAGAATCTGATTTTCATGCCAACAGAAGAGTACTGTATGTATTATATAGGTATATGTGTGTGTGTGTTTGTATTCAAGCNCCCCCAGTTTTGCACTTCAGCCAAATATCCAGGACTCCAGGAAAAGTCCCCTCATGTACCTCATAACATTCACTTTATCTGATTTTATTTGCGTGGATGGAGCAGAGTGAGAAAGGAGGAGAGAGGAGATGAGGCTTAAGAGGTCAGTAGCTGTCTCTTATACACATCTTATATAGGTATATGTGTGTGTGTGTTTGTATTCAAGCACGTGGTATATATGTTGCGTGTGTGAATGTATATCTATACATATATGTGTGTATCATCACATGAGTGAACAAGTATCTCTGAATGTATCTTTGTGCATGTCTAAATATGTGTGTATTCATTTGCATTTTTGTGTGCATATATACATCAATGTGTGTATATATGGCTTTACATGTGTTATGAGAGTGTTTACATTTATTAGTACATTATGTGTTTGTATATGTATGTGTATATACATGAATATGTATCTGTATATATGTAGGTGTACATGTGTGTGCATGTCTGCACATGCATGCTTTTGTATCTGTGAATGCATATGCCAGTGTTTATGTGCATGCATGTATGCATGTGAGTAAGTGTTTTTATGGGTTTGTATAAGTACATGTATATATTTACACATATAAGTATATACTATTTTAACATACGCCCATATATGTGTAAAAGTATTTATGTGTATACAGTTATGTTATACATGCACATAAACCCCTTAAAAAAGTTTCATGAAGCCTTTACAACACTCAAGGCATTCATTTTTCATGCAATGTTATTTTATTAAAGAAATACCCAAGTCATGACTACTTAAATGATTTTTCTCATCTATTAATGGGTTGAAACCACAGTGTGAAAAAAATGGCAAGAGATAACAATCATAGCAAACACTTTGTTAAGCACTAGCTCAATGTCAAAGACTTGACATACACTATTTCATGTAACAATCACGACAATCCGGTGAGGTAGGCACTGTTAACAGTTCCATTTTATGGACAAAAGAACAGAGGCATATAGGGGTTAATCAACATGCCACATGCCGGTGCCAGAATGAATAAGCTACTTGTAGTCATGACTGAAGCGACTTAGCAGCAGTAGCAGCAGCAGTCACTAAGCAGAGTCAGAATCTGGAGCCAGACAGTATGGCTCCCAGGGCCTCGCTCATAAACAAGTCGGCACAAACCTGCTCCCTATTTGTAAAGAGGCCTCTCTAATCCCCTTGCCCAGCGCTCTGGTTGAAAGTTCATCCCTCTCCACCTCTTCACTCCATTTTCTCAGATCCAGTGCCTGCTGCCAGGCCCATCACTGGCAGCCTCCCTATCTTGGGCTCAATTACTCAAGTGACTCTGAGTCGATGGGAACAAATGCAGTGGAATCAGATGCAGCTATAAGACATAGTCACGATTCTCTACTAAGTTTCATTATCATGGTTTTTCCTGCAATAATGATCCTATGTCTTTGAGCCCCAGTCACTCATAAGAACTGGGAGACGGGCCCCAGCAAATCAAAGTGACTGAATCTTTCTGGCGTGTCTGATTGCACAATGGATTTAAATCCATGCCCTTCATCGTCTTTCTGTATCTTGTTTTGACATCTACTAAATGAAGGTAGTAATAACTTCAACCTTTATGAAGCCCTTCTTCCAGATGGCCTTCAGTTTTCATACTTGGCAACTGGAATTTTCTCTTTGTCCTCTTGTGCTGGTCTCTCTTTTTTTTCTTCTTCTTTTCCCAGTTGCTCTCTGCTCTCCATCTCCCTGTCTAGATCATAAGAAGGTCAAAGCCCAAACCTTTCATCTCCTTTCTGGGTGTTCCTCAGCCAGTGGAAGCATACAAAGGAAGGTTCCTGCACAGCTAGGAGTCCCTCACTGGTGCACAGAACTCTCACTCTGTGGCTAGCACAGTTTTAGAATCTGCAGATCCAGAGACCCCCAGACACAGCCCCTGCCAGTAAAGAGCTCAGTTCAACTGCTCCTATAGGACATATCAGCAGTCCTATCTCATTTAGCTTGAAGGAGTCCTTTGATCCCCATGAGGAGGGAAGGAAAAGGTCCTCAAGTTGGCCTGATGACTCTCGACTAATGCAAATTCCCTCTTCCAAGACAACCCTACCTTCAAAAACCCCTATCTGTGGCTTTTGTAGGTTGAATGGAGTGGGGGTAAGGGTCTAAAGGGGCAGAGAAGGAATTAGAGAAGGAATACTTTGAGAAGTATTAGAAAGGTGTCTTTGGTAACTCCTTTGCTGATCCCTTGAAACTGTGTGGTTGGCCCCAGCATTCACCATTGTGTTGTGAATTGGGCTTCCCTGGTGGCTCAGACAGCAAAGAATCTGCCTATAAAGCAGGAGACATGGGTTTGATCCCTGAGTTTGGAAGATCCCCTGGAGAAGGGAATGGCAACCCACTCNGGTAACTCCTTTGCTGATCCCTTGAAACTGTGTGGTTGGCCCCAGCATTCACCATTGTGTTGTGAATTGGGCTTCCCTGGTGGCTCAGACAGCAAAGAATCTGCCTATAAAGCAGGAGACATGGGTTTGATCCCTGAGTTTGGAAGATCCCCTGGAGAAGGGAATGGCAACCCACTCCAGTATTCTTATCTAGAGAATCTCATGGACAGAGGAGCCTGGTGGGCTAGAGCCCATGGGGTCTCAAAGAGTCAGACACAACTGAGAGACTAACACAATACACCCTGTCATCTCTGTACTCCGGTCTCCTCTTCTGTACAATAAGAATGATAATAGTACCTACTTCGAGGAGGTGTGTTTGAACGAGTCCATCCATGCCAAAGTGCTTAGATGCGTGCCTGGCACATAGTCAGTGATGAAGGATTGTAAGCCTCCATTAATATCAAATTACTTAATACCCATAGCCCCCAGTTTTGCACTTCAGCCAAATATCCAGGACTCCAGGAAAAGTCCCCTCATGTACCTCATAACATTCACTTTATCTGATTTTATTTGCGTGGATGGAGCAGAGTGAGAAAGGAGGAGAGAGGAGATGAGGCTTAAGAGGTCAGTAGAGCCCAGACCATGTAGGGCCTCAGGGGGTGTGGCAGGAGGTATGGATGTAATCAGAAGTGGTTAGAAGCTTCTGAACCAGAGAGGGACACGATCTGATTTAGATTAATAAGGGATTATTCAGGCTGCTATTAGAGAAGGAATGGATTGCACAGGACAAGAGTGATCACTTAGTGTGACCAGAGACTAGTTCGGAGGCTATGGTTGTGGTGCAGGCTAGAGATTACACACACACACATACTGAATAAATGTAATCACATCCTGGAATTTTTTTGAAGGTGAAGGCAACTGGAATTGCTGGTGAATGTTTTACATAAATATTTGCTTGGTGGGCTTTTCAGGTGGTGCTAGTGGTAAAGAACCAGTCTGCAATGCAGAAGACATAAGAGGCTTGGGTTTAATCCCTGGGTCGGGAAGATCCCCTGGAGGAGGGCATGGTAGCCCACTCCAGTATTCTTGTCTGGAGAATTCCACAGACAGAGGAAAATGGTGGGCTACAGTCCATAGAATCACAAAAAGTCAGACACAACTGAAGCGACTTAGCGCACACACGTTTATTTGTACATTTATTATATATACATATATTTCTTCTCTCTTTCATGAGAGTCAAAATAGAAGAAAAGAGGCATACACTAGTCCAAAAGAACATACTATCACTCAATTTTGAATGAATGATGGCAAAAAACTATCAGAGTGAAGAATTCTGAAGTGTTTTAGTTAAAGGTCCTGAAGAAAGCAGGCTTAGGGGAGAATATTCAGTTGGGGGTTTGAGCGTTTTCTATGATGATAATGATGATGATGATGATGATGATGATGATGATGATATAGCCTGCAGACAGGGAGCTAATGATGCGACAGTGGCTGGCTGACTGGAAAAAGTTAGCACTTCTGTGCAGAAATGAAGAATAGGGCACACATCCACACCCCTGCCCAAGCTTCAGTTGCCAGGAGTAAGAGTGGAGCTGTTCTCATTATCTCTGAAGTATGGAGCCACAGAGCCGGTGAGTCTTCTTACAGCACAGGAAAGCTAAAATTAGCAGAAAATGCTTGTTTTTAAAGCTCCTTACACTTTCCTAGCATGTGCGCTATCGTACTGCTGCCAGTTCAAGGTTTTTAATACTCAGCTATCGTCTTTAGCTATTTCATTCATCAATCAAAGTTTAATCTCAGCTGTGAGTCCAGATGAAAATGAGCATTATATAACATGACATCATGATATCAAAAGTACATGACATCGTGGTCCTGAGATTAAAGATGAAGATCCAGGGCTGGCTGTGCATTTGAGAGCCCTGGGCCAGGCTAATCATGACCTAGTTCCACCTGGCAAGATGGAGCGCCATTTTGACAGATTTAGGATTCAATGGCCCTAGGAGAGGAAGGAAAACGAAGAGATCCAAACTGACTTTTTGAGTGTCTTAAAATCAGTGTTTCACAGGAAGGTATTTAGTGGACTTGGTGAATGGAGCATGCTGGTAGGGTTGGGGTCATGGCCTTTGGAAGGGCCATTTTGCCTAGACTTCCCTCAGCCCACTCCATTCCCCAAGCTACCAGCAAGCATCAGGAGAAAGCTATGGATGAGTGGAAGCAAAACTTGGGGCAGTAGCAAGATGTGCATTTTAAAGTGTGTAAAGCCTCTGATACCCACACTCATTTTAGTGTTGGCTCACAGCTACGATTAAACTTTGACTGGTGAATGAAACTTCTCCCTACACCTTTGACTGATTTCTTGCTATATTATCAAAAGTCAAAGACTGCTCTTTGAAAAGACAGAGGAGTAGACTGATCCTTCAGGGTAAGGCATGTATTTTCACAAGAGTCTGAAGAACTATCAAATTTCCAGCAGCCTCAGCCTTTGAAAATGAGAGTGCTCTGCTCTGAAAAGGTCAACCATGGCTTTTCTTCTGACAGAAAATTACTCCCTGATCAGTACCTCAGTGTGCTGACACACATGGCTGAAAATCACAAGCTGCATGTGGGAAAGAGCGCAGGTTTCTGATGCACAAAGATCTGGGCTCCCATTCTGGTTCACCAACTTCCTGGCAACATGACCTTCCCCTTTCCAAGCTTCAGTTACCTCACCTGTAAAATGGAAGATACTCATAGGATTGTTGCAAAGATTACATGAATTAACGCAAGTGTTTAGTCCATAATAATCACAAAAGCCAGCATTCATTCTACACCAAAGTTTTTGATTCATTCATCAACATTCATGCACACACCTGAATGCTACCTCAGAACCAGATGTTCTTGGTGCTGGGGACATAGCAGTGAACAACTGTTCATAATTATCTTATTTGCTTTAAATCTCAGAACAAGCATGTGGTAGGTGTTTATGATTCCCATTTTCTAGAGAACAAAAGAGGCTTAAAGAACTTATATTACTTCAAAGCTTCTCTCACCGATGTTTCTGCACAAGCAAATACGTGCTGGCCAGCCAGTGAGTGGCAGGGCAGAGACTTTCACTCATCTCCTTCCGACCCAACAGCACACTCTTCCCGCTGTGCTCTGCTTTCATACCTATGGTTTGAACTCCTCTGCTCCACAGCAGCTTTGTATATTTGGATAATGTGAGATGACTTTAAAAAAAAAAAAAAAAGGAAAGAACATGTCACCAGAACATGGACCAGTGTGTTGGATCTTGCTGAAAATGAGGTACTGGTCTCAGAATCATTGGGGTAATAAGACTGCTCTCTGCTTGGGAGCTTTTGATTCATGAGACAGTTCACAACCTGTAGGCAGTGCTGATGCAGATGATCAAAATGGTGGAGGAGGTGGGAGACAGGGACACACTGGACAGATTCTGCTTCCAGGAAGACCCCGCTGCCCCTGCAGGGTGCATGGTTACATGCAGCCACCAGCTCCCTCAGGGTCTGCCACCAGCGCTGAGAGCTGCCTCTGCCAAGGTCAGGTCTGCAGAGCAGAGGGACCCGAAGTACTGCCTTTCCTGAGTCTGCCTTCAGCAGGTGGCTGGGCCAAGTGGGCAAAGGATGATGGATAAAAAGGCGTGGACACTTTCGCCTACCCCAGGGCAACTGTGAAGGGCAGCACTGGCTCCAGAGCTCCTGGAGAGGTGGGCCGAGGTGCAGTCAGGTCTGCCTTGCACTTGGATTCCTTCCTCTCCTCAGTCATGCTTCCTTTCACAGGTGTTAGTCTCTAAAAAATATTATGTCCTCTAAATTCCATCTCAGTGTCTGCTTCCAGAAAACCCAGAGGTGTGAGGAGTAATCAGGTCTCCAGAGTGG
Source organism: Neotragus moschatus (assembly GCA_006410615.1). NCBI lineage: Eukaryota > Metazoa > Chordata > Mammalia > Artiodactyla > Bovidae > Neotragus > Neotragus moschatus. The sequence goes on along the minus strand of SJYA01003319.1, from coordinate 36,057 downwards.
AATCACTGGCTGCCAGGCTGGCATTGAGAATCCACTCACTAGTGACAGGTGGAGCGCGCAAAGTGGTGATTCAGTTGTTAGAATAGTCACCAGAATCTGAAGACTGGGTCCTGTGGAGAGGAAATTGCCAGCGGGCAGGAGGTCTCAGGCTATCACAGACACTTCTGAGCCTACAGAAGTGTTTTGCATCAGGTTCAGGCTTTAGTGTAAGCAATGCTGCTTCTTGGTTCAGCAGATGCTATGATGCTGGAGGGGTCCATGGTGAGAACAATGGCCACCGACAGATTTTGGCAAGCTCCAGGAGAAGAGCCACGAGACAGTCTGCTGGGGTTCGAGTGCAAGACCATGGTGAGAGACCTGAAAAACTTAAAAACTCCTCATGGGTGCTAATGGTACAGACAGAATGCCCAACCCTTAGACACCAGAAGTCCATGGGTCCAGAATCTCCCCAATAGTCTGTATGCTGTCAGGGGCCCCAAGTCACAAGATGAGGTGAGCCAATCAATAATCCATAAGAAGCTGGAAGGAGTACATTTTAGATTAAGTATGAACAAGGCCACAGGGTAGAAGAATGACGCATGAATAAGTAGTCCAGATCCTTGTGGCATCCACCAGTGTTGCCCTCAAGCCCTCTGCGAGATGACATTTGAGGCCATATGCGGGATCCCACAACACCAGCTGGTAGGGGAGGAAAAAGCCTGAGCTTGATTTATGGAAGCATAGGCATCTATGTGTGGGTGGGTGTGGTGCCAGGGAAACATGGACAGTACCTTTGTGCGGCCTCTCTCAATGACAGCCTTGACAGTGGGCAGGGAAGAGATTGTAATGGGCTAGTTTTGGACAGTGTACCTAGGCAACTACTGTCTTTGGAAAAAGAAGAGGTAAATGGTCTGGCCAGCTGGATAGGGTCCATAAAGGAGAAAGACAGGAGTACGGAGAGCAAGGAGCTCAGCAGTAGAGGCACGGGGATGGGCACCTGGGAGTGGGGCCCAAATATGAAGACCTTTGTAGCCCATGTTAATCTCCACCAGCAAGCATCTGTTGTGAGAGAGTCGCTGAAGAAGCAAGTTGACAGAATGACTCAGCCAGGTAACCTCAGTCAACCTTTACCTTCCGGGGTCCCCAAAACAGCCCGATGGGGACATGAGCAGAGTGGCTCTGGTGGCAGATACGAAGCCTGCACGTGGCCCAACAGCATGAACTCCCACTTCACAAAGCATGGATCTAATTACTGTGGCCTTTCAATATTCAACTTGTCAACAGTGGAGACCAACACTGAGCCCCAACCATGGCACTAGGCCTTAAGGAGTCCTCCTGGCCACCTGGAAGGCACATTGACCACACTGAGCTTTCCTTACTTGGAAAGACCAGTAGTGTCTCCTCATGGAGAGAGGCCTGGAACAGATCCTTCCCTCATGGCCTTCAGAGGAACCAGCCTTGCCAACACTTTGATCTTATATTTTTAGGCCCCACAACCATGAAAAAATACATTTCTGCTAAGCCCATGTCTGTGCTGCTTTATTTAAAAGAAAAAAAAATTATTTATTTGGCTGCCACTGGGTATTAGTTGTGGGGATCTTTGGTTGTGCCATGTGGGATCGAGTTTCCTGACCTGGGATGGAACATGGGCCCCTGCACTAGGTGTGCAAAGCCTCAGCCACTGGACCACCAGGGAAGTCCCTGTGGTGCTTTCTTATAGCAGCCCTATCCAACTAACACACTACTTACTTATCATCACTCACAAAACCCATTGGGAGAATCTATACTTTCCATTCATGAACCTCAGGGCTTTGTTAGCTTCAAGGCTGTGATTCCCAAAGGGGAACACCTCTTCCAGAGGATACAACAAGAATCACATTGAATTATAGAAGGCACAGCTGCAACCTGGGCACTTTGGACTTCTTACTAGGGACACCTGAACAAGAATGCGCCACTGTCTTGACAGGACAACTGACATGGTCACTAGGAAGCAGTCAGGATGCTATCACACAAAGGGTATAGAACAAAATACCAGTCATGGTCCTGAGACCAACTGTAGTAGCAGGGACTGTAGTTCATCCAGTTAACCTCCCTCACCTCCTCTGTTTTCCCTCAGGAAGAGAGGCCCACTGACTCCCCTGGTTCCCAGAAGACCTGTCCTTTGAATTTGTGTGAAGAAGTGAATCCGGATGGCACAATGGATAGACTCTGATAGACGTGGGAATGTGCTAATTCAGATCCCTCTCCAAGGAAGGACTTGTTGCCCAGTTGTGAGCAGCACAGTCAGCAGACAGACTCAACTGCAGAGAGCTGTCACCCAAGGTGACATGTCCCACAATGAGAACTGAGGGAGGCAGGGCATATCGTCCACTGCTGGGCAACTCTGACAGATAACTCCCTCTCTAGAGCTCCTGTGCCTGGTTAGCTGACACTTTGCTGAGCCTGAATTGGAGTTCAATTTCTTCCTCTCCCCTGTCTGATTTTTCCCCAATCCCTCTGTAAGCACTGACCCATAATAAACACCTTGCACCCTCCAGTCTGTTCGATGTCTCCTTCCACAGAACTCAGTCTGTGACTGTGTGGGGAAATGACGTCCTCTGAGGAACAGCCGAAACATTTGGGGATTTTTCTGAAAAGAGCAAATTTCAAAATGACAGGAGAACTCTTTTTAAATATATCAAGGCTTGTCATGAAGTATTAGGTACAGGAGATTCTATTTAGCTTACTCTGAGTGGCTCCATGAGGTGAAACTAGGCAGGCCTAATGGAAGGACATCCCAGGCAGACAGATTTGGGCTCAATATAGAAAGAGATAACTTTCCAGCATTTTGAACTATATGAAAAATGAAATGGCCTGGACATGAAACCCTGCCCTGGAGAATGTGCAGTGGAAATTGAACAAGCCTTCAGAGGGTGATAGTAGCAGAGATTCTTGCACTCGTGAGGGCCACAGTCTGGATGACCTCTGAGCCTCCTTGGAGACTTTCTGGGGTCATGATAGGGGGTCAGCTTCTTTTGTCCTTTCTTGGCACTTTCAAAACTTACAAAGGTAAATTATGCCATCTATAAACTTAATACAGAAGGGTAAAAAGTAAAATGTGAAAATCTTCCATTTCCTCTACCCTCCCAAGCCCTGAGGTGACCACTGAAGGTGCCTGATGTGACACCCCGTCTCCAGACATTTAGGTGGATCTAGGCACTGTGCTATACTTAACAGATATTTGCTGATTTCACCCTCACCTTCAAATGGCACCCCACTCCAGTAGTCTTGCCTGGAGAATCCCATGGACGGAGGAGCCTGGTGGGCTACAGTCCATGGGGTNCGTGGGGTAACTCCTCTCGGACAGGCTGAGTGCGCTGGATGTCGCAGCCACCCGTGCTGAGTGCTAATCAATCAGCGGCTCTTCCCAGTCCCTGACCCTGGCCTCAGACGTAGGGTGGCCCTCCTGGCCCCAGACCCTGGCCTCGGACGCGGGGTGACTCTTCCTGGTCGCCGCCCCTGACCTCGGACATGGGGTGGCTCTTCCCGGTCGCCACCCCTGACCTCGGACATGGGGTGGCTCTTCCCGGTCGCTGCCCCTGACCTCGGACACGGGGTGGTTCCTCTCAGCTGTTTCCGCACTGCCACAGCCCGGGACTCTCAGCCGCTGTCTCTGTCCTCCGACATGGGGTAGCTCCTCTCGGCCGTGCTGAGTGGGAAGTGGGGTGGCTCCTCTCNTCCCGGTCGCTGCCCCTGACCTCGGACACGGGGTGGTTCCTCTCAGCTGTTTCCGCACTGCCACAGCCCGGGACTCTCAGCCGCTGTCTCTGTCCTCCGACATGGGGTAGCTCCTCTCGGCCGTGCTGAGTGGGAAGTGGGGTGGCTCCTCTCAGCCGTTCCTGTGCCATCACAGCCTGGCACTCTCGGCCGCTGCCCCTGACCTCGGAAGTGGGGTGGCTCCTCTCAGCCATTCCTGCACCGTCACAGCCCGGGACTCTCAGCCGCTGTCTCTTGGACGTGAAGTGGCTCCTCCCGGCTGCCGCCCCTGTCCTCAGATGCGGGGTGGTTCCTCTCGGCCACGCTTAGTGAGTCGGCTCTGCAGCCGCCTGCGCTTAGTGAGCCCTTAACTTTCAACTTTCAACTTTTCTCAACAATAATCCTGTTTGTAGAGATGAGGATGGACCTAGAAACTGCTGTACAGAGTGAAGTAAGTCAGAAAGAGAACAACGAATATTGTGTATTAACACACATGTGGAATCTAGAAAAATGGTACAGATGTCTAGAACAAATGTATTGATACCAAGAGGGATGAAAGGGATGTGGGATGAGTCAGGAGATTAGGACTGACATATATACAGTTCTGTGTATAAAGTAGATAACTAATGAGAACCTACTGTATAGCACAGGGAACCCTACTCAGTGCTCTGTGGTGACTTAAACAGGAAGGAAATCCAAAAAAGAGGGAATATATGTATACATATAGCTGATTCACTTTTCTGTACAGCAGAATCTAAGACAACATTGTGAAGCTACTATACTCCAATAATTTTTTTTTTAATCCCATGAGATAGGTACTCACATCCCTGTTTTATAGGTAAGGAAACTGAGGTTCAGAGAATGTCACAAAGTTAGGACACATGACAGTGACAGAGCCAGGGGTCAAAATCAGCTCTTCTCTAACCATAGACTCTTAATCATGACATTGTGCTCCAGAGACAAAATGTGGAGAGGGGACCAGTGATGAGCAAATATAACCAACACAATTACATTTTAGCGAAGGACCATAGTTTCCAAAACTTTTCAAGTTGTCGATGGCTATGCACAACACACTGCAAATCAAAAGATTTATTATATTCCAGTGGCTCATCAGATTCTAGGAAGTCACCTGGAATTTCTGCCACCCTGACCCCTTGAGGATCCATCTCTAGCAACAGAAGTCTCTGGTGATCTATGATGGTCACAAGTGCTTATGTTCAGCTCTTGAAGATTCAGATTATTCAACAGCAAGAGGCACTCAACTCTGGCTATACATTAGAATCATCTGGAGAATTTCTCCAAATATCTAGGCTGCTACCTGCCCTATAAATTCTGAATTAATTGACCGAGGAGACAGCTTAGACACTGAGATTTTTACAAAGGCTCCTCCAACATCCTCAAACATGGAGGCCACAATGAGGAGAAACCAATAACATTTGCATCTGGACAAGCTTACAAAGACATGATTCATACAAAAAGTAGTACGGGGCTGCCTTCCTCTGCTAGAGTTCCAAAATAGTCTGTGGTGGTGGTTGCTTAGTCATTCAGTCATGTCCGACTCTTCGCAACCCCATGGACTGTAGCCCTCCAGGCTCCTCTGTCCATGAATCTGGATTTCCCAGACAAGAATACTGGAGTGAGTTGCTATTTCCTTCTCCAGGGGATCTTCTCGACCCAGGGATCAAACCTGCCTCTCCTGCATTGGCCACTGAGCCACCAGGGGAGCACCATAGTCTGTGGTACTTCTCCCCTAAAATGGTACTAGGATTCCTTTCTGTCTCTCACAAGAGCTGAATGTCTTGTGACTGCGACCAAGAGAATCAGAATCCAAGACTAATCCTGACCTAAGGGAGGCAGAATTTTAGAATACCAAGGTCTGCCCCTTTGATGACGCAGGGATAAAGTGAATTTGCATATAAACTCATCCTGAATCCTATTTTAACAATCCTTTGTTTACTATCATTTCTCCAACACTAAAACAATGCCAAGTACATGTGTATGCCTGTGCTTAGGTTGCTCAGTCGTGTCCAACTCTTTGCGACAGTAGTCTACCAGGCTTACATACATAATTGATGTTTATTAAATACTTACTGAATGAATTAGTGAGTGAATGGACTTCTGTGACCAGCCTCCAGTTCACAGTACTTTTCTCCAGGTCTGAGCTTCTGATCAGTCTCCTTACAGCCCCAAGCCCACAGCTTGGAGCAGGGTTCTGAGATTTTGATCCCAGGCCAACAGTATCAACATCACTTGAGAACCTGTTAGAAAAGAAAATTTGCGAGCTCCAACCCAGACTAGAAAGTCAAGGAATGGGGC
>SJYA01003319.1:5275-22385 GCA_006410615.1 Neotragus moschatus | reverse complement strand
CAGGACTAACGGATCTATATTAATTCAATGATCATGCATCCCACAGATATTTATTGAGCCCTTGTTATGCCCCAAGCTTGTGCTAGGGGATGCAAATGTAATGATGAACCAGATAGACACAGTTTGGACTCTCAGATTGAAAAACAGCAATAGGTAATCTTAGGCACTTAAGAAGGCTGATGTTCTATACCTCTGCCTTCCTGCTTTATAGTATCTACTTCACTATTTATCCTAAGTGGGGTGATTACAATTAATCAAGGTCCAGGGGAAATAAATTACTATTTCATTTTTGTCCTTTGAGTTGATTTTTAAAGTAACCCACATGCCCTCAATTACAGATTTTCTTATTTCTGCCTACATTATTGAATGTTCTGAGAAAGTGAAGAAAAAAAGAAAGATGATAGCTTCCTTCTACCATGAAAGTAAAACTTCATTCTGTGTATAACCTCTAAATTTACTCCTAGCCCCAACCACCTTTCTGACTCCTAGTTCTAAATTTCCAGGTTTCTGCTGGCCATCTTCACCTGTCTCTGATGTTCTGTGACAAACTGTCATTCTCCCAGACTTGCATGCTTTGTGTGTGCATTCTCAGTTTTCTTCGACTCTTTGCCATCCCATGGATTATACCAGCCAAGCTCCTTTGTCCATGGGATTTTCTAGGCAAGAGTACTGAAGTGGGTTTCCATTTCCTCCTCCAGTGGATCTTCCCGACCCAGGGATAGAACCCACCTCTCTTGCATTGGCAGGCAGGTTCTTTACAACGAAACCGTCAGGGAAGCCCTATTCTCCCAGTCATCCAGGCCCAAAGACTCATCATTGATTCCTCCCTTCTCCATGCTTTGTTGTTGTTGTTTAGTCACTAAGTCATGTCTGACCTTTTGTGACCCCATGGACTGTAGCATGCCAGGCTTTCCTGTCCTTTACTATTTCCTGGAGTTTGCTCAAACTCAAGTTCATTGAGTTGGTGATGCCATCCAACCACCTCATCCTCTGTTGTCCCCTTATCTTCCTGCCCTCAATCTTTCCCAGTGTCAGGGTCTTTTCCAATGAGGTGGCTTTTCACATCAGGTAGTCAAAGTATTGGAGGTTCAGCTTCAGCATCTGTCCCTCCAACAAATATTCAGGGGTGATTTCCTTTAGAGTTGATTGGTTTGATCTCCTTGCTATCCAAGAGACTCTCAAGAGTCTTCTCTAGCACCACAGTTTGAAAGCATCAATACTTTGGCATTCAGCCTTCTTTGTGGTCCAAATCTCACATCCATACATGACTACCAGAAGAACCCTATTTTGACTATACAGAAATTTTTGGCAAAACAATGTCTCTGCTTTTTAATATGATGTCTAAGTTTGTTATAGCTTTCCTTCCAAAGAGCAAGCCTCTTTTAATTTCAGGGTTGCTATCATCATCCTTCTTCCAAAAACAAAAGAAAACTCTAAACATGGACATCATCAGATGTCCAACACCGAAATCAGATTGATTATATTCTTTGCAGCCAAAGATGGAGAAGCTCTATACAGTCAACGAAANAAAGATTGAAGGTGGGAGGAGAAGGGGACGACAGAGGATGAGATGGTTGGATGGCATCACCAACTCAATGGACATGAGCTTGAGTAAACTCTCAGAGTTAGTTGGTGATGAACAGACAGGCCTGGCGTGCTGCAGTCTATGGGGTCACAAAGAGTCGGACACAACTGAGTGATCGAACTGAACTGAACTTGAACATTCTTTGGCATTGCTTTTCTTTGGGACTGGAATAAAAACTCACCCTTTCCAGTCTTGTGGCCACTGCTCATGTTTCCAAATTTGCTGGCATATTGAATGCTTGAATGCAGCACTTTCACAAAATCATCTTTTAGGATTTTAAATAGCTCAGCTGTAATTCCATTACCTCCACTAGCTTTGTTCGTAGTAATGTTTCCTAAGGCACACTTGACTTCACATTCCAGGATGTCTGGCTTTAGGTGAGTGACCACTCCAACATGGTTATCTGCATCATTAAGACCATTTTTGTATAGTTCTTCTGTGTATTCTTGCCACCTCCTCCTAATCTCTTCAGCCTTTGTTTGGTCCTTACTGTTTCTGTCCTTTATCATGCCCATTCTTGAATGAAAATTTCCCTTGATATCTCCAATTTTCTTGAAGAGATCTCTAGCCTTTCCCATTCTATTGCTTTCCTCTACTTCTGTGCATTATTCATTGAAGAAGGGCTTGTTATTTCTCCTTGCTCTTCTCTAGACCTCTGCATTCAATTGAACATATCTTTCCCTTTCTCCCTGGCCTTTTGCTTCTCTTCTTTCCTTGGCTATTTGTAAGGCCTCCTCAGACAACCACTTTGTCATCTTGTATTTATTTTTCTTTGGGATGATTTTGGTCACCACCTCCTGTACAATGGTAAAAACGTTTGTCCATAGTTCTTCAGGCACTTTGTCAACCAGATCTAATGTTTTGAATCTATTTGTCACCTCCACTGTATAATCATAAGGTATTTGATTTAGGTCATACCTGTATTGCCTAGTGGTTTTCCCTACTTTATTCAATTTAAGTCTGAATTTGGCAATAAGGAGTTGATGATCTGAGCCACAGTCCGCTTCCACTCTTGTTTTTGCTGACTATATAGAGCTCTCCATCTTAGACTACAAATAACATAATCAATCTGATTTCAGTATTGACCATCTGGTGATGTTCATGCATAAGATCATCTCTTGTGTTGTTGGAAAAGGGTGTTTGCTATGACTGATTTGTTCTCTTGACAAAACTCTGTTAGCCTTTACCCTGCTTCATTTTGTACTCCAAGGCCAAACTTGCCTGTTACTCCCGGTATCTCTTGACTTCCTACTTTTGCATCCTGATCCCCTATGATAAAAAGGACATCTTTTTTGGTATTAGTTATAGAAAGTATTGTAGGTATTCATAGACCCTTCATAGCTGAAGGTCAATTTCAGCTGCTTTGGCATTGGTGGTAGGGGCATAGATTTGGATTACTGTGATGTTGAATGGTTTGCTTTGGAAACAAGTCAAGATCATCCTGTCATTTTTGAGATTGCACCCAAGTGCTGCATCTTGGACTCTTTTGTTGACTATGAGTGGCTACTCCAGTTCTTCTAAGTGATTCTTGCCCACAGTAGTAGATATAATGGTGATCTGAATTAAATTTGCCCATTCCCGTCCATTTTAGTTCACTGATTCCTAAAATGTCGATGTTCACTCTTGCTACCTCCTGCTTGATCATGTCCAATTTACCTTGATTCATGGGCTTAACATTCTAGGTTCCTATGCAATATTGTTCTTTACAGTATCAAACTTTACTTTCACCACGAGACATATCCACTACTGAGCATCATTTCTGCTTTGGCACAAGCCACTTCATTCTTTCTGGAGCTATTTCTCTGCTCTTCCCCAGTAGGATATTGGACACTCACTGACCTAGGGGCCTCAGTGTCATATCTTTTTGCCTTTTCATACTGTTCATTGGGTTTTCGCGGCAAGAATACTGGAGTGGTTTGGCATTCCCTTCTCCAGCGGACCACATTTTGTCAGAACTCTACACCATGACCTGTCTGTTTTGGATGGCCCTGCATGGCATGGCTCACAGCTTCATTGAGTTACTCAAGTTCTTTTGCCACGACATAGCTGTGATCCATGAAGGGGCTTCTCCTTGCTCCCCACCTCTATTTAACTGCCACATCTTTGCTAGTATACCTTCAGAGTATCTGACTCATTTGTTCCGTCTTATTCATCTCTAACATCTGAATGGACTTTTGTGGCTAATGTCTGTCAGTTGACTGGGTTAAGGGATGCTCAGAGAGCTGGTAAACATGATTTCTGGGCACATCTGTGTTTCTGGAAGAGATTAGCACTTTAACCAGTAGACTAAAGAAGATCGCTCTCCTTAATACAGGTGGGCATCATCCAATCTATTGAGGGTCTGAATAGAACAAAAAGGTAGAGGAAGGATGAATTGGCTCTCTCTAATGAGGGACATCTACCTTCTATTGCCTGTGAACATCTGATTCTTGAACTCCTGACTCTTGGACCTTCGGACTTGGACTTCAACTTACATCATCAGCTCTCCTGGTTCTCAGGCCTTCAGATCAGAGCTGAATCACACCACTGGCTTTCCTGGTTCTCCAACTTGCAGACAGCAGATTGTGGGACATCTTGATCTCTAAAATCACATGAGCCAATTCCCGTAATCAATCTATTTATCTATCTATTGAGTCCTGCATAATACTAGGACTGAGATTCAAGACAAGACTAGTGACCTGCCCAGGATCACACTGTTCATGGACAGCAGAGCTGGTGTTATACACAGTCCGTATATATCTGACATCAAAGCACATATTTAGGCACTATGGCAGCTAAAGACCCTTCTTAACTCTCTCTTGTCCAACTTCAATGCCTTACTGAAGTTTCTCTTCAGTCTTTAGTACAAAAAGTTTTCAGATTAATCTTGCTAAAGCATGGCTTTTACTAAAAGCTTCTTCACTGCTCTCTAAATCTTAGCAGTTTCACTTTGCTTGGCATATCCCAGGAATAAAAACCAGATCAAAATGGTTTAGCCATAGTAAGTGTAAGAATATGTTTTCATCATCCTGGTATCTTCTTGTGCCTGGATTAGTGTTCAACTCATAAAAGGTATGGAGAAGGCAATGGCACCCCACTCCAGTACTCTTGCTTGGAAATCCCATGGTCGAAGGAANAGGAATAAAAACCAGATCAAAATGGTTTAGCCATAGTAAGTGTAAGAATATGTTTTCATCATCCTGGTATCTTCTTGTGCCTGGATTAGTGTTCAACTCATAAAAGGTATGGAGAAGGCAATGGCACCCCACTCCAGTACTCTTGCTTGGAAATCCCATGGTCGAAGGAACCTGGTAGGCTGCAGTCCATGGGGTCGCTAAGAGTTGGACACGACTGAGCAACTTCATTTTCACTTTTCACTTTCATGCATTGGAGAAGGAAATGGCAACCCACTCTAGTGTTCTTGCCTTTAGAATCACAGGGACAGGGAGCCTGGTGGGCTGCCGTCTCTGGGGTCACACAGAGTCAGATACGACTGAAGCGACTTAGCAGCAGCAGCAGCATAAAAGATATGCCAATAGTTTTACTTATGTAGCACCCCTGCAGTCAGGATGTCTCCACAGGTGTGCCTCATCTTTCCAGCTGGCATGTAAGCTCTTTGAGGTCAGGTGCCATGGTTTCTGTGCCTTTCTAGCTACCTCTTAGTGTCCATGGAGAAAAAGAAATATTTAATACTGAGGAGAGAGAGGTTAAATAATGCACAGAAGAGCTGCTCCTTTCTTCCAGCTGTTCTGAAGTGTTCTTGTGTATAGAACAGACCAATGCTGCCCCAAACATTAAAGTTGGAAAATTTGCAAGTGCTTATTTGCCCACATTCAGCATTCTGTTTGCTCCCATCGACCCCCAAAATTTACTCCACCCTTACTTTTATCAATTGCCTTGTACATTACTTAAAATAAGTTCAATGTTACCTTCTTGAAGGCAAGCACTACATCTCATTGATCTTGGTGCTTGCCATCCCTCAAAGTACCCAGTGTATTACTTTTGGCACATACTAAGAGAGCAATAAACACTTTAAAACAACAACAACAACAACAACAGTGATGGGTCAACAGCAGATATACCACACGCTGTGGATGTTTGTGCTGGTTTGTCATTCTTCCAAATGGATCATATCCCTAATGGAATTCTTCATATCATATCCCAAATGGAACTCTCCTACAACTGTTGGTGGGAAGGTAAGTTGGTGCAGCCACTATAGAGAACAGTATGAAGGGTCCTTAAAAAACTAAAAATAGAACTACTATAAGACCCAGAAATCCTACTCCTAGCATATATCTGGGGAAAACCATAATTCAAAAAAATGCATGCACCCCAATGCTCATTGCAGCACTATTTACAACAGCCAGGACATGGAAGCAACGTAAATGTTCATCAATAGAGGAACTGATAAGGAAGATGTGGTACATACATACAATGGAATGTTACTCAGCCATAAAGAATAACAAAATAGTGCCATTTGCAGATAGTGGATGGAGACTGTCATACAGGGTGAAGAAAGTCAGAAAGAGAAAAACAAATATTGTATAATATTGCTTATATGTGAATCCAGAAAAATGATACAGATGAACTTATTTGGAAAGCAGAAATAGAGACACAGATGTAGAGAACAGACTTATAGTTACCAAGGTAGGGAGGGAATGGACGGGATGAATTGGGAGATTGGGATTGACATATATACACAGCTGCTGCTGCTGCTAAGTCGCTTCAGTCGTATTCGACTCTGCTAAAATAGATAACTAAGAAGAACTTACTATATAGCACAGAGAACTCTACTCAGTGCTCTGTTGTGACCAAAATAGGAAGGAAATCCAAAAATGAGTGGACATATGTATATGTAGAGCTGATTCATTTTGTTGTACAGCAGAAACTAAGACAGTACTGAAAAGCAACTATACTCAAAAATTTTAAATATGTATAAAGGACAGAAGCAGTATGGACCTAACAGAAGCAGAAGATATTAAGAAGAGGTGGTAAGAAGACACAGAACTTAGAAAAAAAAAAAAAAAGATCTTAATGACCCAGATAACCATGATGGCGTGATCGCTCACCTGGAGCTAGACATCCTGCAGTGTGAAGTCAAGTGGACCTTAAGAAGCATTACTATAAACAAAGCTAGTGGAGGTGATAGAATTCCAGCTGAGCTATTTCAAATCCTAAAAGATGCTGTTATGAAAGTATTGCACTCAATATGCCAGCAAATTTGGAAAACTCAGCAGTGGCCACAGTACTAGAAAAGGTCAGTTTTCATTTCAATCCCAAAGAAATACAATGCAAAGAATGTTGAAACTGCTGCACATTGCACTCATCTCACACACAAGCAAGTAATGCTCAAAATTCTCCAAGCTAGGCTTCAACAGTACATGAGTTGAGAAATTTCAGATGTTCAAGCTGGATTTAGAAAAGCCAGAGGAACCAGAGATCAAATTGCCAACATCCTTTGGATCATAGGAAAAGCAAGAGAGTTCCAGAAAAAACATCTGTTTCATTGGCTATGCTAAAGCCTTTGACTGTGTGGATCACAACAAACTGTGGAAAATTCTTCAAGAAATGGGAATACCAGACCACCTTACCTGCCTCCTGAGAAATCTGTATGCAGGTCAAGAAGCAACAGTTAAAACCAGACATGGAACAATGGACTGGTTCCAAATTGGGGAAGGAGTATGTTAAGGCTGTATCTTGTTACCCTACTTATTTATGTGCAAAGTACATCAAGAGAAATGCTGGGCTGGATGAAGCACAAGCTGGAATCAAAGTTGCCAGGAGAAATATCAATAACCTCACATATGCAGATGACACAACCCTTAAGGCAGAAAGCAAAGAAGAACTAAAGAGCCTCTTGATGATGGTGAAAGAGGACAGTGAAAAAGCTGGCTTAAAACTCACCATTCAAAAAAAGAAGATATGGCATCCAGTCTCATCACATCATGGCAAATAGATGGCGAAAGAATGGAAACAGTGAGAAAGTTTATTTTTTGGGGCTCCAAAATCACTGCAGATAATGACTGCAGCCATGAAATTAAAAGACTCTTGCTCCTTGGAAGAAAAGCTATGACAAACCTAGACAGCATATTAAAAAGCAGAGATATCATTTTGCCTATAAAGGTCCATCTAGTCAAAGCTATGTTTTTTCCAGTAGTCATGTATGGATGGAGAATCAGACTGTCAAGAAAGCTGAGAGCACCAAAGAACTGATGCTTTTGAACTGTGGTGTTAGAGAAGACTCTTGAGAGAGTCCCTTGGACTGCAAGGAGATACAATCAGTCAATCCTAAAATAAATCAGTCCTGAATATTCGTTGGAGGTATTGATGCTGAAGCTGAAGCTCCAATACTTTGGCCACCTGCTGCAAAGAACTGACTCATTTGAAAAGACCCTGACACTGGGAAGGATTGAAAGCAGGAGGAGAAGGGGACAACAGAGGATGCGATGGCTGTATGGCATTGCTCACTCTATGGACATGAGCTTCAGTAAGCTCTGGGAGTTGGTGATGGACAGGGAAGCCTGGCGTGCAGCAGTCCATGAGGTTACAAAGAGTCGGACATGATTGTGTGACTGAACTGAACTGATAGAGGCAACAATGAATTGAGGTGGAGAAAAGAGGATATTCAAGGGACTTAGTCTTAGCAAAGTAGGAGAGGTCATTTGCTAAGGATGTATTGGGTGGCTGGAGTTTGAGAAGAGGAGAGGAGATCTCCAATAACTGGTGTCAGGAACTCCCTTGGGTGTTGACAAGATTAAACTCTGCATTAAGGATCCTGAATCAACATGACATCCCTAAATAAAAGTCCCATTGTTTGTAGTTTTTGAAAAATGACTATAGTGGCTGATTAAATTAAAAATTTATCCTGCACGATTCATGGCTATCAAGATGGATGTTCTTTTAGTAGAGTGGCCCACTTATACAGATGCCTCTTATAGCAGAATTAGAACACATTTCCTCTTCAAAAAAACATCGTAATTCTAGATACAGTATGAGGTGACTCTCCTTTGCAGTTCTTCCATTACAATATCCTGTAGGATGGGATAGAAAGTTAATTTGTAATCTTTAGTCTTTATCATTATTATTAACTTTTCTTAAAGAAATAGGCCCACAACCCATATTTTTGTTCTTTTAGTCTTTTTCAACCTACAGGTTTGCATAGGTCATTTTTTAACCTTATTTTAAAATGAAGACATATAAAACCACAGAAAACAATGTAGAGCTTCAGTTCAGTTCAGTTTAGTCACTCAGTTGTGTCTGACTCTTTACGACCCCATGAATCACAGCACACCAGGCCTCGCTGTCCATCACCAACTCCCAGAGTTCACTCACACTCATGCCCATCGAGTCAGTGACGCCATCCAGCCATCTCATCCTCTGTCGACCCTTCTCCTCCTGCCCCAAATCCCTCCCAGCACCAGAGTCTTTTCCAGTGAGTCAACTCTTCCCATGAGGTGGCCAAAGTACTGGAGCTTCAGCTTTAGCATCATTCCTTCCAAAGAAATCCCAGGGCCGATCTCCTTCAGAATGGACTGGTAGGATCTCCTTGCAGTCCAAGGGACTCTCAAGAGTCTTCTCCAACACCACAGTTCAAAAGCATCAATTCTTCGGCACTCAGCCTTCTTCACAGTCCAACTCTCACATCCATACATGACTACTGGAAAAACCATAGCCTTGACTAGACTGACCTTAGTCGGTAAAGTAATATCTCTGCTTTTGAATATGCTATCTTGGTTGGTCATAACTTTTCTACCAAGGAGTAAGTGTCATGTAGAGCTTAGGGAATTATTATACAAATAATACCTTCATAAGCACCATCCAGGCTAGAAAACTAGCCATGCCAGAAGCTCCTCCAAATTACTAATCCTCATACAGCCCCCCTCTCTCTCCAAATATAACCTCTATCCTCAATTTTATAGTAATCATTTCCTTAGATTCATATGGTTTACCACCCACCTTCTCTCCCTCCTCCAGTCAGTAACTCTTTTTGTCTGTTCACTTGATGTCAGCCTCTGTATGCCAGATGTTATACTGTACTACTGTACTTTTCAAGGTACTGTGCAGTAGGATTAAAATATTTTATTTTTGTGTTTGTTTTTAGTGTGTTATATAAGTGAAAAGCATNAATCAGCAACTCTTCTTGCCCGTTCACTCGATGCCAGCCCCTGTGCACCAGCTGTTGTACTGTGCTTCTGTGCTTTTCAAGGTTCAGTACTGTAAAATTTAAAAAGTCTTACTTTGCTGCGTTTTTTAATGTATTATTTATGTGAAAAGTATTATAAACCCATTACAGTACAATACTATATAGCTGATTCTATTAGCTGGGTACCTAGGTTAACTTTGTTGGACTTACAAAATTGGACTTGGGAATCCACTGTCAGAACAGAACTTGTTTGGATGTGGGGACTTACTGTATCTGTTTCCCTCTCCAACTTTTATTTGGACCTTCTCTTTCCCTCATCTCTGTTATTCCTACATGTTTAAATTTTATTCAACTACCAGGAGTTTCTCTTCAATACCACATTCCATCATGGAAGGAGATTCTTAGTGCGTCAACTTAATGAGGCATAGGGAATATAGAGCTCTAGCCCTTTCAGACCTTCTTAACATAGGCTCTTATAACTTATTTCATTTTTAAATTTTTACATATACTTGTCCATGTATCTCATAATCTTCATATCCATCATTTTCATTAGTTTCAAGCAATTCCATTAAGTTGAAATACTATGATTCTATAACTATCCCTCTATTAATGGTTGTTTGGGATGTATCCAGTTTTCCATGATAATAAATAACACATAATGCATTTCTTATTCTTAATTATACCCTTAAAATAAATACTCTGGAGTGAGATTATTCAGTAAAAACATAGGAACATTTTATGACTCTTGATAAAAACTGCCAGATTATTCATCAAATTGACTGAGACAATTTACAGTGTTGCTAGAAATGTAAAAATGTTTCAATTTCCCCAGTAGTTCTATCACTAGTTTTACTAATGTTCCTTTATTGCTGCTAATTCTAGACTTATAAAGTGACATTTCATCATTTTAATTTGCACCTCTTTTATAGCTGGCAAGATTTAATACTGTTTCCTATATTAATTTACTAATGGTGTTTCATCTTATGTAATGATTCTTAGACCACTGTCCATAGTGAAAAGTGAAAGTGAAGTAGCTCAGTCTTTGCAACCCTGTTGACTGTAGCCTACCAGGCTCCTCCCTCCATGGGATTCTCCAGGCAAGAATACTGGAGTGGTTGCCATTTCCTTCTCCAGGGGATCTTCTCAACCCAGGGATCAAACCAGGTCTCCCGTGTTGCAGGCAGATGCTTTAACCTCTGATCCACCAGGGAAGCCCGTCCATAATGAACTTAACATAAATTTATAAAACTCAATATATTTTGGAAATGTCATCATAGTATTAAAAGTAATTTTCTATCTTGTCACTTGACTTCTATCTTGGTTTTTTGTGGTTTAGTTTTATTAATTTTTATTGTATAATCACACTGCTTATCTTTTCCTCTGTAATTCATTTTTCTCCTTTAATCAAACATTATCTCCCTCCCACGACTGAATAAGTATTCCATTTTCTCTGTTTCCACCATAATTAAATTTTTCTAAATAGTTGACATGAATTTTTATTGTGTTGACTGTGATATATTGCATGAGGCATAAGTTTAAGTTAATGTTTCCCCATGGTAATGTCACATTATTTTAACAGCATTTACGCAGATGAACCCTTCCTTGTTGTTTGGTTAAATTTATTTGGACATGTATTGAACTTTTATGTATGTTGATTTAAGTCTATATTCTTGTTTGCCAGAGAGTACCTAACTGGATTTAAACAGGCTACATTAATGATGTATTATTTCAGTTCAGTTCAGTCACTCAGTTGTGTCCGACTCTTTGTGACCCCGTGAATCGCAGCACTCCACGCCACATTAATGATATTGCTGTTTTAGAAACAAGGGCCATGCTGCAGTGTCATATGATCAAATCTTACAGTGACAAGTGCTCAAAAGTAGTTCTTTATCTAAACTTTATTTCACTCCCTTCTTTTCCTATTTTCTATAGTCTGTCTTATGGAGAAGGCAATGGCAAGGCATTCCAGTACTCTTGCCTAGAATATCTCATGGACGGAGGAGCCTGGTAGGCTGCAGTCCATGGGGTCGCTCCTAGTCGGACATGATTGAGTGATTTCACTTTAACTTTTCACTTTCATGCATTGGAGAAGGAAATGGCAACCCACTCTAGTGTTCTTGCCTGGAGAATCCCAGGGACAGGAGAGCCTGGTGGGCTCCCGTCTATGGGGTCGCACAGAGTTGGACATGACTGAAGCGACTTAGCAGCAGCAGCAGCATAGTCTGTCTTGGAGAAGGAAATGGCAATCCACTCCAGTATTTTTGCCTTGAAAATTCCATGGACAGGGGGACCTGGTGGCTTCAGTCCATGGGGTTGCAAAGAGTCGGACATGACTGAGCACACAGTACATAGTCGGTCTGTCTCTCTCTAGAGAGAGAGTTTATAGGTGTGTAGATATCTATAGCTATATAGATATACATCTCTTATTGGTTCTGTTTCTCTGGAGAACAGCTGACAAGGTGGTTGTGTGTTCCTGATGGAGCTATCAGTCCCACTCTGCTGGTTGTCCTTTGTCCCCAACATGCTTTTCTTTGAGCCTTAGCTTAAATGTTACATACTCAGTGAAGTATCACCTTTTTCTATGCTTGATGGATGGAAAATAGGTGGAGGATGGGTAGAATCAGTATTTTCACCCCAAATCCCTTTCTAGAAATTTCCTTTTGCTGTGCCTACCTTGTTCTCCAGCATCCAACCCCTCTCTGACAGGAGTAAGGAGATGGCGCTGACTAAAAGAATGCTTTGGAGAGCTTGGCCTGACAGCACACTTCCACATGTCCCTTACACTAGGCAGTAGATCTGTTCCCAAAGTGTGAATTGAGTCATCATAAATTTAGCTGTGTTTTCCCAATGAGTGCAGTCATAATATATACCTTCCCTGTGGCATCGTTGACAAGTAATTTTGTAAACCAAAATGTTGGTAAAGCAAATACGTTACACGTGTTTCAGAGTCATCTATGATTTTTTGGAATTTTTAAGCTACTCATGCCTCTCCCTGAGCATTTGGATGCCTTATTGCGAGGATATTTAAAGCAACTGTAAAAGCAGAAAGGAGGAATCTTGGAATGTGTGTAGTTTCACAACGCCCCACAGGATAATCTTAAACCTGCCCCTTACACACACACATCACACATCACACATCCACATACATACTCACTCACTCACTGAAAACCCCTGAAGCAACTAAGGTACAATGATTACGTTCTGTAAGTTCACTGTTTTTTCCTTTATTAGGTTTTCTTAAAGCAGAGACCATCTGTGAAGGATACAGCCAGCCAGCCAGCCCCTCTGGTATGCCAAAGTATGTAGACAAATATATAGAGGGTCATCAATAATTTTTAAATTAAATTGAGTCTTCAAAAAATATATTTCCAAATGGAAGGCTTTGTCTATTTGGCAGTCTTTGCAGTTGAACTAAACTGGCACACTTTTGAGTTTTAGATGGCAATAAAATAAATGATAGAAAAACTGCTTCAGAGGCAACTTAAGCTTCAGATATTCAGGCTAAGACTCGTGAGACATAATTTCCTACCAGGCAATGGGCCTGCAATTAAGGTAAATAGCAGCTATGTGAACACAGTGTCATCTCTTAAGGACCAAGTATCCAGAGATACCTCAGACAGGGAAATCTATATTTACTGAGCTCCTACTATGACTCAGATACTATTCTAGACGTTTTTAAGCATTCTAGTTTTCACAGAAACCTTGGCAAGTAGGGAATATGTTGGCAGATTAGGAAACTGAGGCATGAAGTTTAGAAACTGTCCAGTTCAGTTCAGTTCAGTCACTCAGTCATGTCCAACTCTTTGCGACCCCATGGACTGCAGCTCGCCAGGCCACCTTATCCATCACCAACTCCCAGAGTTTACTCAAACTTACGTCCATTGAGTCAGTGATGCCATCCAACCATCTCATCCTCTGTCGTCCCCTTCTCCTCCTGCCTTCAATCTTTCCCAGTGTCAGGGTCTTTTCAAATGAGTCAGTTCTTCGCATCAGGTAGCCAAGGTATTGGAGTTTCAGCTTGAGCATCAGTCATTCCAGTCAATATTCAGGACTGATTTCCTTTAAGTTCATATAAATAGTAGGCTATAAAGACCTGGAGTCCAGGTCTTTCTGACTCAAGGCCCCTGCTTTTAACCATTAAATTGCTAGGTAACCAAAGCCATTTAGCCCCATTGTCAGCTAGAGAGCAGAGGGCTGGCAGCAAATGACACCAGGGTTGGTTGTGGGGGTGGTGATGATCAAGTTTATTATTGCCTTCTTATCAGTGGCAGAAGCATGGCAGTGGTGGTGGTGGGCCAAGAACACAGGTAGTAGAGCAGAGAACAATCACGGCCCGTGGTGCGGTTGTTCTCAAGTCTATGATGATATTAAGAAGCAAGGAGTATTCAAGCATTGTTGCTGAATTTGTTCAAGCAGTGTTGAATATGTTGATGGCCATTTCTCTTGAGAGAAAGGAGAGGAGTAACATACAAAGTAAGTAAATCAGCCTTCTCAGAACAATCTCTTATCATCTGCCATTTGTCTTAAGAATTAAATCCAGGGAATTCTGTGGGGGTCCAGTGGTTGGGGCTCCACGATCCCTGGTAGGTTAAGTAATAAGTAAGATCCCACAAGCCACGTGGTGTGGCCAAAGGAAAAAGGAATTTAAATCCATCTCTTGCATCCTCCCTTTCAGCACTTTAGACATCCTCTTTTTTTTGGGGGGGGGGCATTCTCAACTAAATATGAGCTTTAATCTTCCTGATTCCTGATTTTATCTTCCTTTCTAGAGTTGTGGGCCATGGATTCATACTTGACTTTATATTGAACTTTTTGCAATTATACTCTATGATAGGCTTTTGTGCACAGCCTCCCCTTTCTTTGCTTTTATCAACACTATGATAATCTCTGTCTTTTATGCTTATCAGTGCTTCTCTTAATTCTAGTATGGTATTTCCAAGCTGAGGCTCCTTGAATCACTGATTTTGTCCCATTGTCTGTTGCTACCATAAAAGGACAGAACATTAATGGTAAATGCCCAATGTTATATACAGTTGGAACACTGGTTTGCAATCCGCGTGTGAGCTCTCTTATGTGCCATCACTGCTCTATCTTGCTTTTCTTAGTTTTTATTGGTCTTATGAAGCATCATCCAAAACAGTCATCTATCAATTCAAGAATTTCATAGTATTCTGCCAAAAACATCATCTCCCAGTTGTATTTTGTCACCTATTTCTCCTTTGATCTACAGATTCAGATTGTAAGGAACTTGTGACATTTAGCCCTTACAAAGATGAGATTTTTAGATAAAGCATCTATTACAGCATTCTGCTCATGAATTCAACTCTATATGCCTCACCAGAACCTACGAGATAATATTAATTTCGTATATGACATCTTTAAGATCACTTTGCTCATGACTCCAGATATTGTAAATTAACATCTGAAGTAGTGAGAAACTGCCTTCATGTTTTTACTTTTAGGATTACTGGGAAACTTCTTCCATTTTTTCCTTCTACAGTGCATAAGCTCAAATGACAAATGGATAAAAATCACATTTGGTCCAGTTAAGTAAGGGGAGGGGATCTGAAGCTTCACCTATACCATTCCCCTCCCACTCCTTCTCCGCCATCTGTGTTAGTCCCAAAGGTATTTCTTCAGACTCAGAAAGCACATTTGACACATAGCACAAATGTGTCACATAGTACAATTTGACATTATCTTATTCTTCCTCCAAAGAATCTAATTCATGACATTTGTCTCCCTTGTCATCAACTTCAGTCCAAAACCTTCCCAGTCTAATCAACATGACTGTCTCCAACATCTTGGTGACTTAAGTATACAGAAGAATTGGCAAATGTAAATATTCCTACAGTGTAAAAGAGTAATTTACCAGGTCACAACCGCTGTTGGAATATGCACTTTAGGATTACTCAAATCCATTTGCCATGACTCTGTTTTAATCATGCATCCTTCTGCTCTTACAAAATTTCCTAAGTGAAGTACAATCTCCCTTAAAACAAGCTCCATTTCAATTACTTGGAAAATTAATCATGTACTTCAATCCATCTGTAAAATGTTCTGCCCAATGGTCATGGTACACTGAATCCCCAGGGATAATAAACTGTATTCTAGCACATCCACTCACTCTGCTTCCACCATTAAGCTGTGCCCATACTAAGTATAAATTCCATTTAATACCAAACTTTTTTATTCAAATTTTACTTGTTAATTATAACTAATAGCTTTAGCTAAAATATTAGTTGAACCAAATGGAAGTGTGAGTTGTTCTTTGTATAAAAGTTAAGTTGAATAGTTCTGGGAAAGATAATGTCAAGAAAATGGAAAGCCAAGTCATAGATTCAGTTCAGTTCAGTCGCTCAGTCGTGTCCAACTCTTTGTGACCCCATGAATCCTAGCACGCCAGGCCTCCCTGTCCATCACCAACTCCCAGAGTTCACTCTGACTCATGCCCATCGAGTTAGTGATGCCATCCAGCCATCTCATCCTTGGTCATCCCCTTCTCCTCCTGCCCTCAAACCCTCCCAGCATCAGAGTCTTTTCCAATGAGTCAACGCTTCGCATAAGGTAGCCAAAGTTCTACAAAACCACAGTTCAAAAGCATCAACTCTTCAGTGCTCAGCCTTCTTCACAGTCCAACTCTCACATCCATACANCAGACAGCCATTTTGCCTTTTTGCATTTCTTTTCCATGGGGATAGTCTTGATCCCTGTCTCCTGTACAATGTCACGAACCTTATTCCATAGTTCATCAGGCACTCTATCTATCAGATCTAGGCCCTTAAATCTATTTCTCACTTCCACTGTATAATCATAAGGGATTATCAATGCATATTACAGGTCAAAAGCACATGCCTGTTTAACACTTTATTTGATCCTAATGATAGCCCTGGGAGGTAGACAGAAAAAGTGATATTATCCTCATGTTATGAATTAGGAAGCTGAATTCATATACCACAAGATACCAGAGAGACTAAGTGATATGCCCAAGTTCATATAGCAAGTCATAAGCAGAGTTGAAAAACATATATCATGGTTTTCCCAAGCTCTGAGGCCAAACACTTTCTACTCACCTACTGTGCCTTGACAGACCTCTGTGATTTCGGGGTAAACCTGGAGGGTGGTTGGGGATGAAGCACCTCATGGCATCCTTTTCTACCTGGGACCAAATTTCCCTCTCCAACCTAAATGAAATGATGAAGTGACAGATAAGAGGGCCATGGCTTTTGCCTCAAATCTAAGCCATGCTGGTTTATCTGATTGTGGCCTCATGCTGACTTTCACTTCTTGAGCTACCAGATATCATGGTCACTGCCATGACCTGACCTTATGGAAAACCCTAAAACACTGCACAATGTACCTCTGGCTACTCCCTTCCTCTCTACCCCTGCCCCAAGTTCCCT
>SJYA01003318.1:834692-862406 GCA_006410615.1 Neotragus moschatus | reverse complement strand
GCGGCGGGGCCGGCTGCGGCGGGGGCGGCGGCGGCTGCTGCGGGGGCGGCGGCGGCGGCGCCTGCTGCTTGGACATCCACACGTGGCCCGCGCCGGCCGGGCTGGCCGCCGTGCTGCTCACGCCGTAGCTGCCCGTGTAGGTGACCTGGCCGTGCGTGGCCGGCACCCCCGGGTGCCCGTTGGGCGGCAGGTACTGGTCGAACTCGTGGACGTCGAAGGTCTCCATGTTGGAGATGACGTCGCTGCTCAGCTCGCCGATGTCGACGTCGCGGAAGTCGATGGGGGGCTGCCGGCCCCCCTCTGGCAGGGGGCGCCCCTCGCGCTTCAGGTCGGCCTTGCCCGGCTGCACGTCGGTTTTGGGGGTGGTGGGCGGCGTCGGCGGACCCTGGGATTGCCCTGCGGGGCGGCGAAAGAAGCAGCACAGGGCCATCAACCAAGGCTCCGCGGAGGCTCGGGTCCGGGGGCAGGGGGCGGGGACAGGGAGGTGAAGCTCCGGTCTCGGCGGAGGGGTGGGGGCACCTGCCCACCCTCCCTTCTCGCATCTGCGAGGTAGGCGCGCTGCGCCCGAGATAAGGCGTCGAATGATTAACCCGCGGGTACACACTCGGCAGCCCCCTTTTATCAGGGGAGGGTCCGAGGCCCCGGAGGGTCNGACAGGGAGGTGAAGCTCCGGTCTCGGCGGAGGGGTGGGGGCACCTGCCCACCCTCCCTTCTCGCATCTGCGAGGTAGGCGCGCTGCGCCCGAGATAAGGCGTCGAATGATTAACCCGCGGGTACACACTCGGCAGCCCCCTTTTATCAGGGGAGGGTCCGAGGCCCCGGAGGGTCCGGAAGACCACATTGCTACTTGTAGAAAAGCCCTGTGTGTGCTTTTGGGGCGGGGCAGCAAAGGGAAAAAGGGGAGAAGCCCGGTAAAGTTGTAAAGGCATTTTGCCTTGCAATAAAAATTAATCTGTTAGGATGCAAGTATTAGGGGGTGTGCTCTGGGTGTCCAGGGACTCGTGGGGCCCTGGGGTCCTGGGCAGGGAGGCGCGGAGAACTGGGCGAATGGGCGCAGGGCTTAGTTTGTCTCCCTCCCCGGGGAGCGCCCGGTCCCTAAGCTGAGCCTCCCAGGGGGAGGGTGCCGCGTGAGGTGGGGGGTGGCGCTCGGCCCGGGGGGCAGGGGGACGCTTACCCGAGTGCTCGCCGGGGGAGTGCACCTCGCTCATGCCGGAGGAGGAGTGCGGGGAGTCGGCCTGCAGCGCCTTGAAGATGGCGTTGGGCGAGATGTGCGTCTGCTCCGGGGCCTCCTCAGCCTCGGCCTGGCCGTTCTTCACCGACTTCCTCCGGCGCGGCTGGTACTTGTAGTCCGGGTGGTCCTTCTTGTGCTGTACGCGCAGCCGCTCCGCCTCCTCCACGAACGGCCGCTTCTCGCTCTCGTTCAGCAGTCTGGGGGCGGCGCGGGGAGGAAGAGAGAGGGGCTGAGCTAGCAGGTCGGTGAGACCCGGAGGCGACCCCCACCCCGCGACATCCTCGAACACTGACCCTCGCCTCCCTCCCGCCTCCCTGCCTGCCAGACGCGACTGCAGCTCACCGCTTTTCTTTGAAAAGCAAGAACAGCAAAACTTCGTCCTCCTGGTGCGACCTGAGCGTCCCTCCCCGCCCCGCCCTCTCCCCTTCTCTTCTATTTTGGAAACGCTGCGGATGAAAATAGCTCCCGCTCTCCCGGCCTTTGCTACTGGATTTATACCCGCCCCGCTTCCGTCCGCAACAACCTCTGAACATTTTCTAAAAAACCATTTAATCTGCAAGGGGCCGCTCCTGCGGACCGCCCCCCCCCCCGCCGCCCGCTAACGCACACACGGCACCCACCTATTTCCAGCAGCTTCCAACCGCCACCCCTCAAGTCCGCTTCCTGCCCGGGGACCCTCGGGCCTTGGTTTGCTCCCGCCCCCTGCATCCCATTCCGGTGGGCGAAGTGCTTGCGCAGGTCCAGGGAGGGGGCAGCACACTTCTATTGCCACCGCGGCCCCCCACTTGGGGCTGACCTTCACAGTCGGAGGCGGGAGATGAGGCTGGCAGCCGGGTCCCACCGCGTCCCCTGCGAGTGTCCTCCCCTCCTCTGCGACGTGCCCCNTTATGACCAACCTACACAGCATGTTAAAAAGCAGAGACATTACTTTGCCAACTAAGGTCCGTCTAGTCAAGGCTATGGTTTTTCCAGTGGTCATGTATGGATGTGACAGCTGGACTGTGAAGAAGGCTGAGCGCTGAAGAATTGATGCTTTTGAACTGTGGCGTTGGAGAACACTCTTAAAGTCCCTTGGACTGCAAGGAGATCCAACCAGTCCACTCTGAAGGAGATCAGACCTGAGATTTCTTTGGAGGGAATGATGCTGAAGCTGAAGCTCCAGTACTTTGGCCACCTCATGCGAAGAGTTGACTCATTGGAAAAGACTCTGATGCTGGGAGGGATTGGGGGCAGGAGGAGAAGGAGACGACAGAGGATGAGATGGCTGGATGGCATCCCTGACTTGATGGGCCTGAGTCTGAGTGAACTCCGGGAGTTGGTGATGGACAGGGAGGCCTGGCATGCTGCGATTCATGGGGTCACAAAGAGTCAGACACGACTGAGAGACTGAACTGAAGTGAACTGAATCTGATTTAGTGCTTGTAGTATTGCTTCATCTTACCTAATATTAACATTGCTACTAGACTTTATAAATAATAAAGCAAACACTTGCTTGGTCTAATTATACTAGGCACTGTTCTAAATGCTGCAGGTATGTTAACTCGTTTAATCCTCACAACACCCTATGAAGGAGGGACTGTTATTATCCTCATTTCACAGATGGTGAAATCTCTAAGTGGTCAAGTAACTTGCCCAAAGCCACAGTCAATACATGAGGGAGCTGGGATTGACACCAGGAGTCTGGCTCCACTGACTGTGCTCTCACTCATGACATTATGCTGCTTTCTGTCTTTGTTTGTCCCTCTATCTCACTTAAAAAAAAAAAATTCATCGTAGTTGATTTACAATGTTATGTTCATCTCTGTTGCACAGCAAAGTGACTCAGTTATACATACATATATACATACTTATACATATTAACACATACATATATATGTACATTTTCATATTCTTTTCCATTATGGTTTATCACAGGATATTGAATATAGTTCCCTGTGCTATACAGCAGGACCTTATTGTTACGTCTCACTTTATATTTACAACGTATGTTGCTTTTTGTTGTTTCCTTTCTCCTTTCCCCTGTTTTGCCTGGTTTAATCAGGTTACCATGCATCACCTTTTCTCCCCTTTGTTATCTGGGGAGTGTCCCTGGCCATCAATGGTCCATGAATGGCTCAGCTTACCTTTCCCAACCTTTATAACCATATCTGCACCTACTCCTGGCTCTTTCCCTGCACAGCACTGCTCTCCTCCACATAAGGCACTTCTACCCAGGATGACTTACGTGGAAGGATTTTTACTTTTGTCTCCTCTTGCTCTTCCCCACACCAACCATTCTTTGCTAAAATAACCTAGTACTTCTAGTTGAGATACAATTAGAATTTTGCTTGAATGGCCCTTCTTATCTTTTTCTTTTCTTCTTTCTTTTTTTAAGGCTTCTGTTAAATTTATTGATATCCATTTACATGAAATGATAGGGTTTTGGGGGGGTTTTTTGAGTATAGTTGCTTTATAATGCTAGTTTCTGCTGTATAGCAAAATGAATCGGCCACACCACAGAGCAGTGAGTATTGTTCCCTGTGGTATACATTTAGTTCTCATTAGAAATGATAGGTCTTTTTCTAAAGATCACATGATTGTGTTTCGTGTTTCTCCTTTTCCTTTCCCCTATCTTAGGATCTCCGGGCACCATCACTGTGTTTTGGTTAGAGTCCTTCCTCCACCATTTTTCTTAGACCAGACACTTGGATAAATGACCCTCTGGATCCCTGCTGTGTCTGTTCTCTTCCTCCCTCACGGTGAAGAATGGGTGATAAACTGAAAGGGTATGAAATTCTTGACAGAAATGCCTTTCCTCCTGGTGAACTGTGAAGTTGACAGGAAGTCTGGTGCTTCTTCCCCTAAAAGTACCTTGCCTCCTTATGCCTGCTGCTGCTAAGTCCCTTCAGTCGTGTCCAACTCTGTGCGACCCCATAGACGGCAGCCCACCAGGCTCCCCGGTCCCTGGGATTCTCTAGGCAAGAACACTGGAGAGGGTTGCCATTTCCTTCTCCAATGCATGAAAGTGAGAAGCGAAAGGGAAGTCGCTCAGTTGTGTCCAACTCTTAGTGACCCCATGGACTGCAGCCCACCAGGGGGGATTTGCCAGGCAAGAGTACTGGAGTGGGGTGCCATCGCCTTCTCCCTCCTTATGCCTAGATGCTTGTTTTTCATCTTTGGAATTGAGGATTTTTATCAGGGAAAAAACTGTGGATTTTTTTAAAAATTCATTTCTACCTAGAACTCATTGAACATTTCAGATTTACCTTCAACTCAGGTAAACATTCTTCTATTATTGTTTTTTCTCCCTCTGCTTTTTGTCTCATTCTGCAATTCCTATTATTCACAAGCTGGCTGCCCTGGATCCGTCCTCCAAATCTTGTATCTTCCCCCTCATGATTTTTCTCCTCTTGTGTCTGGCACTGATTTTTCAGCACTTCATCCACTTTCCCTTGCAGGCAACTAATTCAATTCATACAAGCAATCATCTGTGTCTCTACTGACTTTTACAAATTTAAGTTCAAGGAAGAAATTTTATGTTGTATTCAGATCTCCTTAATCTGTCTTATTACTCAGTTGAGGCTGTTACAAAGAAACACCTTATAAATAATAGACTGAGTAAATAAACAATAAATATTTATTTTTTTGCAGTTCTGAAGGCTAGGAAGTCTGAGATCTGGGTGCCAGCATGTACTATGAGGGCTCTCTTCCAGGCTTCTTGACAATTACCTTCTCACTGGGTCCTACATGCCAGAAGAAAGGAGCTCTACCTCTTCTTATAAGAGCACTAATCCCATAAGGGCCCCACACTCATGATCTCATCTTAAACCTAGTTACTGCTCAAAGGCCCCACCTCTAAATACCATCGCACTGAGGTTAGAGCTTCAGACATGAATTTGGTGGGGGTGGAGGTGGGGGGGCCACAAACATTCAGTCCATACCATGCCTCAGTTATTTTTTACTCAAGGGCCACCTGTCTCCTACTTCATTAGGTCTGTTCTAGTGGCTGTGCTTATTCTTCCTCCCTCTGGCTGCTGGGCCCCCTTAGGTGGGACATCTCTTCCTGTTCTCTACTCACTGGAGTAAGATTAGTGGAAGAGTATGGTGGAAGAAGCTGAAGAGCTGGAGGTACAACCAGGACCCTCACAGAGCCAGCATCAAGGTGAGGAACCAGGAGGGAGCACCTCTGCACCCTCCTCTCCAAAGCCTGCCCAGCCTGTGAGGGCAGAAGACAGCTCAGGCACAGGGTACATGAGCCCAGGGAGACTGGCCTTTTCTCTCTGACTCCTAAACCACCATGTCCAGGACCTCACTGTCATGCTGTCTCAGACCAGGTCTCTGCCGGCTCCCCCAGGCCTTCCCATCTGCCCATCCCAGCTGATCAGGGAGGTGGCCCTAGAACTGGCGATAGGAAAGAAGGCACACCAAGCCACTGACCTTCCTATGGCCTCCTGCACCAATCTAGACATTTAAGGATACATTCATGTATAACTACTTGATTCCTACCATTTCTGGAAATTTGATGATTTCTGGTATCCTGACAATTTGCAGTCCAATTTGCACATAAACAGGCAAGCTCCATTAGAAAATATGTTTACGCCTTGCATACACTGCTTCTGTGCTCCCTTCTATCAACTATGTTTAAAATTTAATTTAGTTATTTATTGGCCACACCGTGCGGCATGGGAGATCTTAGTTTCCCAACCAGGGATCAAACCCATGCCCCCTGCAGTGGAAGCAGAGAGTTTAGCCATCGGACTACCAGGGAAGTCCCACTATCAACTACTTTTTAAGTATAACATATAGGCAGAAAAGTACACTTACATATATGTTTTTAAGGATTTTCAAATTTCCTTATAAAAAACAGAAATGAAGAATATGAGGATTCTACATTTTCTTTATTGGAAATCTGGCTGAAGTCACTATAGACTGAGTAACATCGATAGTGACAGTAAAAAAAATCTCACTGAAAGGAATTTGGAACTGCGAGACCCATCTTACTTGCTGCAGTTTCCAGTTTTTTCTGAATGAACCTGCTCAATGGAATAGAAGAATGCAAACCCAGTTACGATCACCTGTGAATAATAAAATGTTAGTCATCAGAACATAATCTTGCAAGAAAACTTGAGATCTGACTAATCTGGTTCTGACACTCTCCCACTGATGAAAATGTGCTGGTGAGCTCTTTCTCTTTTAATAGGAAATAATGCTTATTGTTACAGTTAATAGAAAGTTAATACTTATTTTTTGGTACATAATGCTTCAAATCTTTGTTTCTAATAAAGCTTATGACTACGGATTCTCAGCCATCTTTGGGGTGTGTAAGGACACTCACGTGGCCTTTAAACACACAGGTTTCTGGACCCCACTCCAAGGGAACCAAAGCAAGGGCCCAGAAATGTAGAAAAGTCATGGTTCACAGACCCCTCCTGAAGAAACACTGCATTAGACACTTCACAAATGACAAAGGCTCCAACCAATAATTTCATTTGTTTCTCAATCAAAAAAGTCACCAAGCAGGGCTTCTCTGGTGGTCCAGTGGTTAAGAATCTGCCTTGCAATGCAAGAGACACAGGTTCAATCCCTGGTCTGGGAAGAGCCCACATGTCACAGAGCAACGAAGCCCCTGCGCCACAACTACTGAAGCCTGTGCTCCACAACAAGAGAAGCCACCGCAAGGAGAAGCCTCCACACAGTGAAGAGCAGCCCCTGCCAGGCAAAGTTAAAGACAACCTGCAGGCAGCAATGCAGATCCAGCACAGCCAAAAAATAAAACACATAAATAGATCTTTTTAAAAAATCACTAAGCAAAGAACATGAGTGCAATTCACAAAACAGGTGCTAAAAATAAACGACACTCTTTTTTAAACATCCAGTCTTTCTATAAGCAAAGAACAGGAAATAAAACCATACCATTATAATGTACCACTATGCTGCAGATAAGGACAGTGCAGGAGGCTGTGCTTATGTGGGGACAGGGGGTATGTAAGTCACAACTCTGCACTTTCTGCTCAAGTTTGCTGTGAACCTAAAGTGGCTCTAAAAAGTGATGTCTATTTAAAAGTAAAAAATTTTAAATCATACCATTTCCATCTATTAAAGAAGTAAATACTTTAGTAAATTTATAATTTTAAAATGTATATCAAAAATTGAAAATACACGGTTGGCCCTCATGCTACAACGCTTCCAGAGCACAGTCCTTCAAAAATATATTCATAATGTTCATAACCTTTGACCAGTTCTTGAAACAAATCTTAAAACAAACAATAAGTACTATGACAAAAATGAATGCACAAAGATGTCTTCCTAGTGTGATGCATAGACCAAGTATTTTACAAGGTGTCTACATGGTATATTATTATGCAACCAGTAAGAGGTTCATGGAGTGCTCTTAGAAACCAGAGAAAATGTGTACAATTTACTATTAAGCAAAAAGAAAGAGTATAAATAAATACACAGCATGATTCCTGCTGTGTATAAGGTACATAAAAAGTAATACTAGAATATTAACGCCTCGCTTATCTCTAGGGTTAGATTACGGTTGATTCCTTTTTTGTATTTTCCACAATGTGCTTACTTTTATAACCAGAAAAAAAGTGAGTGTGTGTGTGTTAATGCTTAGAGTATATGTGTGTGTGCTTCAATGCTCAGAAAAGCCCATTTAACTTTCAGAATTCTTATGCAGGTGAATGAGATATTATATTAGAAGTATTTTCTTTGAATAATACAGAGAGAATTATGTCTGAATTTAACACAGCATTCACATTACTGAAAAGTTACATGAAAACAGAAGGCATTCTAGAGCTTATTACTTAAAGAAATTCTATGATGAAGTCTAAGTGTCAGACATGACTGAGCAAGTGAGCACCCCCACATGAGCCTTAGAAAAACAATCCTTCTGTAAAGCCAGAAATGTTCTCTAATTTGTCATTTGGGGACAATATATCATCATGATGTGTTTACTTCAAAAAGCACATCATCAATTCTCCATTATTGCCAATTCAATTCAAGAAACTCTTTTCTGCAGACCTACTATGTGCTGAGCACCAAGCATGCCTTCAGGAAGCTCCGTTGTAGCAAGTAAGACTACAGGTGGGAAGTACATGGTCTAAATCCACATGAGTAGAGAGAAGAGGCCAGTCACCTTGAAAAAGTGATGTCCTGAGTCTTCATGTATTTTTTCTAATATGTGGCCTATCTTTAAGGATGATCCCTTGCCAGAGGCAGTAGGAAAGGCCAGCCCTGTGTGAGCCTCACAGCATTCTATCATGCCTTTTATGCAAAGGAGATATAGACCCATGCCCAGGGATCTCACCACAGACAGGCTAGGGGTGCCTAGGAATGACCAAGAAGAACAGCCCTCCATGTTTCTCTTTCTTCAACTCTCCTCAGATTTGTGAGCACTTGGAAATGAAAATATAACCCCGAAATCCCATGAAGAAGGAGCCAATCATGGCAGCGCAGGGCCTTATACGACAGCATCTCCTGACAACGGCTCTTTAATTTTCACACTAGGACTTAAAAATCCCGAGTCCCAGCTTCATATGTCAACTGCCTTCTTGGCATGTCCACCTGGATATCCGATGCGTGTGTGCTCAGCGGCTCAGTCATGTCTGACTCTTTGTGACCCCATGCACCGCAGCCCTACAGGCCTCTCTGTCCATGGGATTCTCCAGGCAAGAATACTGGAGTGGGTGCCACTTCCTCCTCCAGGGGATCTTCCTGACCCAGGGACTGAACCTTCGTCTGCTGCGACGACTGCACTGCAGGTGGGTTTTTTTTTACCACTGAGCCACAGGGGAAGCCCTGATGGACCCCTAAAACTTGCCAAGTCCTAAGCAGAAGTCTCTCTAACTCTAACGTGCAGGAAGTCCTATCAGCGCCACTTCCAAGACAGATCTAGCACCCATCCACTTCTCTCCATCTCTAGCCTGACTCCGGAATCCAAGCCACTCTGCATGCCCTCTGCCTCGATTCTAGCTTCCCTACATTCTCTTCTCCAGGCAGCAGTCAGAGTGATCTCTCTGAAACACAAATCAGTCTGTAAGCAACATGAGGGCAAGGGTTGTTTATCTGTTTTATTCACTAGTGTATCCTCAGTACCAAACATATGAATGATTTCTCTAAATTCTTTTGTTTAAAATTAAATAATGAAAAAATAAATAAATAAAAGTAAATAATGGCTTCCCATCACCCACTTCCACCCCTGCCCACCCATGACACTCCAGTCCCACTGGTCCTCTTTCTGCTCCTCTAACATGCCAAGCTTCTTACACTCGATGCCTTGGAACCTGCAGTACCTCCTCTTCAGAATGTTCCCTTCTGTGTGTCTCTCCTCCCCCAACCCCATCACCTTGGCTTGGCTGGCCCTTCTGTCACTCCAGTCTCAGTGTACATGTCACCTTATACCCCCACCTAAAACAGCCCCACAGTCACTCTCCATCAAATTACCTTTTCAGAGCCCTAGACTTAGGCTGAAATTACCCTGGCCACTTAGGGTTTACACCTATAAATCCCACTAGAACATGCAGCAGGCCTAAAAGCAGGGGTCTTGTATGCCTGAGTCACAGCTTTAGCCCTAGTGCCTCGTATAAGGACTGGCTCCCAGTAGATGGCTGAGTAATTTATTATTTTACCTCCATGTTCCAGGATTTGATCGTCTACACTCAAGGCTCAAAGACTCTATCTAGCTGGTGCCTGGAGCTGATCAGGCCCTCAAAGATAGAGACAGACAAGCTAAAATGTATTACAGACAGGGCAGACACCAAAACATCAATTTGTTAACTTACATGGAAAATCTTTATCAAATACTCAGAACTAAACAAATATTCAAACTCCATTCACTATCTTCTCCCCCTAGAGTCAACCCACATGACAAGCCAAGTCTAGTGGGTAGAATTAAAAAAAAAAAAAAAAAAAAGAATTTGGATAATGCGATAGTTAATTATGTCAGCTTAACTAGGCCATGGGATGCCCAGACAGCTGGATAAACATTATTTCTGGGTGTGTCTGTGAGAGTGTTTCCAGAAGAGATTAGGATGTGGATTGGTGAAGTCAGTAAAACAGAAGGTCTCCCCCAACTTGGGGAGGTATTAGCTGATCCACTAAGTGTCATAATACCAAAAAAGAAAAAAGGAGAAGGAAGGTGGAATTTGCTTTCTGCCTAACTGAGCTGGGATACTGTCCTGTCCTCAGCACTCCTGATTGTCAGGTCTTCAGACCTGGACTGAAGTGAATCCACACTGTTGTCTCTCTGGCTCCCAAGCCTTGGAATTACACCACTGTCTTTCCTGTACTCCAGCTTACAGATGGCAGATTGGTGGAACTTCTCAGGCTCCATAATCATGTGAGCCAATACCTTATCGTAAATATATGCTATTGGTTCTGTTTCTTTGGAGGTCACAGACTAATACACATGACAATCATCAATGTTATTCTACTAATATGTCTGTTCCAATGGGACAAGACGACAGAGCTACAAGCTGAAATTCCCTTTTAAGGTAAC
Source organism: Neotragus moschatus (assembly GCA_006410615.1). Classification (NCBI taxonomy): domain Eukaryota; kingdom Metazoa; phylum Chordata; class Mammalia; order Artiodactyla; family Bovidae; genus Neotragus; species Neotragus moschatus. The sequence goes on along the minus strand of SJYA01003318.1, from coordinate 851,691 downwards.
TATATGAGGTCCAATGGCCAAGGTTCTCTCCTCACTGATGGTGCCCTAGATTCACGACAAACCAGGCTCCTGTCTGTTCATCCAACTATACGTTAACATCATGTGTCCATACCTCTGCTGTGACATGTTGATAAGGGCCCCTATGCACTCATCACTTGACTTTAGCAAACTCTTCAACAGACCATTTGCAAATTATTAAGACAGAAAATTATGTATCATCTAGTGAATTGAATGAGGATTTGATACATTTTCCCATTTCCCAACTCAGTCAAAGGAAACACTCCAAGCCAGCAGGACATTATGAAACCTGAGCACATGGAAACCAGGAGAAGGTCTTCAGATTCCAACCAGCTGGGTAGCAGATCCCACTGCTTGGCTCCCCAAAGGCCAAAGACACGACGAAAGGCCCAAGGGGACACAGGGGTCCCAAATACTTCCCTGGGCCATCAAATCGGCAGGAAAGGGAAAGCTCACCCTCCCCTCCCAAAAAAAAAAGGGCCATGGACTGCTTACCAGGACTTGGCTTCCAGGGACTGATATGAGTTTAAATCAAAAACAGTATAGATAATCCAGACATGTATAATTCATAGTTGACTACATTACCTCTTCTGAATTTATGATGATGATAATTTGTGGAAAGTTTCTAAGGAATACATAATTGATAACATACTCCATATAGCAATGCAAACTGCCAAGGAGACAATGAGTCAGGATGTATTAAAACAATAGATCCTTTTAGTCAATATTTATCAGGCACCTACTAGATACTAGCCCACAGGAATCATCTGTTTTGATCTTTGTATCTGCTGAAAGAAAATGGGCAATAACTATAGGGTTCTCAAAGAACCAAGGACCCCAGAGCCTTTGATTATGAAAGATTTCTTGAGCTCCTACAGTGTGCTGGACACTGCAGAGGTGCTAAAAATAAATTAAGATTCATTTCTAATTCTTGAGGATCACATAGGCCAGTGGTTTAACAATAGATTTTACTTTTCTTCTTGTATATAACTGTGTACAGAGCCATATGATAATCATAACACTTATTGAGCCAAACTTACCAAGCGAGAGTATTTTCTTAATATTTATTTATTTATTGGGCTATGCTGGGTCTTGGTTGCAACACACAGAATCTCAGATCTGCATGGCAGCATGTAGGATCTTTAGTTGTGACAAGGGGGATCTAATTTCTTGACCAGGGCCTCTTGCATTGGGAGCACAGAGTTTTAACCACTGACCACCAGGGAAGTCCCAGGATGCAGTATTAATATACCTCAATTCAACTAGCTCCATCAGGAGCCTGAAATGAGCTGTACATGTTGAGAATGGTTTCAGCTTTAGTTTTCTACTACAAAACCACTCTGTGGGGATATATTTTTACAAAACAAATACCCAGTAAATTTTACTGAGTGAACTGGAAGACTAGTGTGAACCGGAAGACCAGTGTGAACCAGTGATGAAAATAACCTAAAAACCAGGCAAGGACTTCCCTGGTAGTCCAGCGGCTAAGAATCTGCCTTCCAATACAGTGGTGGTTGTTGTTAATCGCTAAGTCATGTCCAACTCTTTTGTGACCCCATGGATTGTAGCCCACCAGGCTCTTCTATCCATGGGATTTCCCAGGCAAGAACACTGGAGTGGGTTGCCAAGCCCTCCTCCAGGGGATCTTCCTGACCCAGGGATCAAACCTGTGTCTCCTGCTTAGCAGGCAGATTATTTAACATTGCGCCACAGGGGACATGGGTTCAATCCTTGGCCCAGGAAGATCCCACATGCTGGGGGGCAACTAAGCCCATGAGCCACAGCAACTGGGTCCATGCTGTAGAGCCCACACTCTGTCAACAAGAGAAGCAACCACAGTGAGAAGCCTGTGCCACACAACTAGAGATCTTGTAGCCACAAGAAGCCTGTAGCCACAAACTAGAGATCTCTAGTTTGCCACAACTAGAGAAAACCCACACACAGCAACGAAGACCCAGGGAAGCCAAAAGAATGTTTTTTAAAAAGGCAATTTACAGAATAAACTCATTAAGAATCTACAGACAAAAAATATACCTTTCATATCATTTAAATATAATTTGAGTATCTTCACATCTCTTTGCTTTAAATGTGCATATCACCTATTCATAGCATCCATCCTTACAATTTTATGTTTTTTATAAATAAAGACTTACTTTTAGTACTTTAAAAATTTTAATCTACACTATGGTTTCATTTTAACAGAGTCTGGCTACAATGTGGCAATTCTGATGTATCATTAAGAATCTTAATTTTAGTTATGTTTGGGTAAACATGCTTAGGCTCACAATATATAAAAAACTGTGTAATTAGTATTTCATATAAAAGTCTATTAAATTTCTAAACTATCTTCTGTTACTTCATACTGATATACAGTCATAACTAGTTATAAAAAAGTAAGTGCTCATATATGCAAAGTAACATTTTTTTCCAGAAATAGATTCTCTTCAGACTTCCCTCTCTAAAATGGAAATCATCTATTCATTTGCAAACTACACACTCCAAAAATATACGTAAGTGGAAGAGTGCTGTCTGGTTAAGGAAAGAATAATCATTACTTAAAATGTGTTTCGGATGGAACAAAACATAAGAACGGAAATTACTATAAACCCCCATTGTAAATTATTCTAACAATCATCTTAAATACACATTAAAGAAAAATCATGTTAAAAACATATCTTAAAGAAAAATAATTAGCAAAAGCCTAAATGATTAATGATTTTGGATTTCTAGGTATGTTTGCTATTAACTCAAATTATCTAAGCAGTTCAATGAACTCACACCAAAGCAAAGAGAGGGTAGGGTATAACTCAGTGAGAACTTCATCTTTAATTACTTAGTTTTATGAAGAAATTCTTCCTGGGGGTGTGGGGGGGCCAAGGGTAGAAATACTCAGAAAGCAAAGAATGACTGAATAGCACCGCCTATCACATTTGAGAGTTACCTAACATCAGAGTTTTAGAGGAGCTTTCAAGAGGCAAAGTAGAAAAGTGAAAGGGGCTCATCTTCAGAGTTTAACAGTCTGGGTTTAGATCCTGAGAGCTAAGAGAAAGAAAGGCAGAGGAACCAAAGACCAAATTGCCAACAACTGCTGGATCATAAAGCAAGCAAGGGAATTCCAGAAAAACATCTGTCTCAGTGCCTACACTAAGGCCTTTGACAGTGTGGGTCATAACAAAATGTGGAAAACTCTTGGAGAGATGGGAATACCAGACCATCTTACCTGTCTTCTGAGAAACCTGTGTGTGGGTCAGAAAGCAACACAGAACCTTATATGGGACAACTGACTGGTTCAAACAGAGAAAGCAGCACAACAAGGCTGTTTACTGTCACCCTGTTTACTTAACTTATACACAGAGCACATCATGAGAAATGCTGGAATCAAGATTTCCAGGAAAAACATCAACAACCTCAGATATGCAGATGATACCACTTAAATAGCAAAAAGTGAAGAGGTGCTAAAGAACCTCTTGATGAGGGTGAAAGAGGAGAATGAGAAAGCCGGCTTAAAATTCAATATTAAAAAAACTAAGATCATGGTATCTGGTCCCATCAGTTCAATTCGGTTCAGTCACTCAGTTATATCCGACTCTTTGTGACCCCATGGACTGCAGCACAACAGGCCTCCCTGTCCATTACCAACTGCCAGAGTCTACCCAAACCCATGTCCATTGAGTCGGTGATGCCATCCAACCATCTCATCATCTGTTGTCCCCTTCTCCTCCTGCCCTCAATCTTTCCCAGCATTAGTGTCTTCTCAAATAAGTCATCTCTTCACATCAGGTGGCCAAAGTATTGCAGTTTCAGCTTCAACATTTGGTCCCATCACTTCATGGCAAATAGAAGGGGAAAAGGTGGAAGCAGTGACAGATTTCCCCTTCCTGGGCTCTTCAATCACTGTGGNCCCTCAATCTTTCCCAGCATTAGTGTCTTCTCAAATAAGTCATCTCTTCACATCAGGTGGCCAAAGTATTGCAGTTTCAGCTTCAACATTTGGTCCCATCACTTCATGGCAAATAGAAGGGGAAAAGGTGGAAGCAGTGACAGATTTCCCCTTCCTGGGCTCTTCAATCACTGTGGATTGTGACTGCAGCCATGAAATTAGAAGATGACTGCTTCTTGGCAGGAAAGCTATGACAAACCTAAACAGTATATTAAAAAACAAAGCCATCACTTTGCCAACAAAGGTCCATATAGTAAAGGCTGTGGTCTTTCCAGTAGTCATGTACAGATATGAGAGCTGGATCATAAAGAAGGCAGAGTGCTAAAGAACTGATGCTTTCGAACTCTTGAGAGTCCCGTGGACAACAGGGAGATCAAACCAGTCAGTCTTAAAGGAAATCAACCCTGAACACTTAATGGAAGGACTGATGCTGAAGCTCCAATACTTTGGCCGACTGATCGGAAAAGACTCTGATGCTGGGAAAGATTGAGGGCAGGAGAAGGGGTGACAGAGGATGTGATGGTTGGATGGCATCACCAATTCAATGGACATGAACTTGGGCAAACTCTGAGAGAGGGTGAGGGACAGGGAGGCCTGGCGTGCTGCAGTCCACAGGGTCACAAGAGTCAGACATGACTTGGCAACTGAAGAACAACAACAGAGATCTCAGAGAAGTCTCTTCACTTCCCAGGACCTTGGATGCATCATTTGAAAAGGACACAGTTTGCATAAAGGACCTCAGGGACTCTTCTAGTTCATTTTGCTACCAGAAGTTCTGCAATGGGCTTCCATCTGAACTAGGCATTTATTCACTTAAAAAGCATTCATGGCATTTTGTTCCAAACATTGTGCTGGACAACGTAAAGATGAGAAAGACAAAGTTCCTTTCTTTTTGAAGGGCTCCCACTCTATCAAAGGATACAGACGTACAAAGAAACAAGGCCAGACTTCTTCAGTAGATGCTGTGGTAACAGTGCCAAGTGCTGGGTGCCCAGGGTAAATTAAGGGGAAAAGAATGGAGGCCAGGGAGGGAACTGGCAGTGAAGGCTTCCTAGAATGAAGGAGCTATTAAACAGCACTGGGGGCTCAGCTGAGGTTGGAAATTCCATATTTGAAATGGTTCTGATTGTTGGATTAGTACACAGCGGCTACCAAAGGGGAAGTTATCCCCCAGATATCCCATAGCTGCAGCTTAAGTACCATCACCTCGTTTGCAAGAAAAAATTCTAACGGTAGAGTTACACTCTCTGCTTTTACCTGAGGACAGTACTGCAGAATGGATGGTTTCCAGTCTCTGGTCTGTCCACCACCCACATAAGCAAAGAGAACCAAGCAGAGTACCCAGAGCGAAGTGCTGGGTGTGGGAAGAATGGGGAGGTCACACCATCTTCTAACATGAAACATGAGGGTTTGCAATTTTTTGAGACACATTTCTCACCACTGGTAGAAGGATCAGGGATCTGAGCATCATTGTTTCTCCCCAATCACTTTGATTTTATCCATCACCCTTTACAGAATGGAGTACAGCAGGCCTATCACCCTTGTAATATATCTCTCTCTTCAAAATGGAAATGTTTAAGTTGGGGTTCTTCAATCTTGAGAAGGTGCCAACTTGGGGCTGCCAAATTATTCAGTCTCTGGGATAAAACTGCTTTAGCACTCAAATATAATACTGGAAAGATCATTCTAAATATAGACACCACTTTCCGAAAACAAGTAAATTATCTGCAGCAGTCTCTTACATATTCTATGCCTCTTGGATACCATTAGAGTTCTTTGGCTGCCAGCAACTGAACCTGATTCTGGCTTAGGTGAAAAATCTGGAATTTATTGGAAGGCTACAGGGGAGAAGTGCATACAATCAACAGGGCAGCTGGGGATCCAGACTGAGAAAGAGACACAAAAGGCAATTCCTAGGGTCCAGGCAGTAGGACCACTACCTAGCATCCGACAGGTGCAGCTGCTAGAAAGATACTCATGTCCTTGGACACTCTGCTCAGGTTTTAGACTCCAGGAAGTGAGAGTCTGAATGCTCTGGTCTGTGTTATGGACTCCAATCCTCGTTATCTAAAAAGGTGATAAGGCACTCTGATTAATAGCCATCTTAGCCTGTATCCAATGGACTAAAGGTAAATTCCAAAGGGAAAATAAAATGGTATGATCCAAAGAAATTGAAATGGATGCCATCAGTCACCAAAGCAACAAAGATCAACTCCATCCCCTTATAAAAAAAAAAAATCACATGGTCCTTTTCTTTAAACATCAAAACAAGCATAGACCAGAAATTTTAGAACCCTGAAGACAAATGTATGCCAATAGGATACAACGTTGAGTAAATCTCTGTCCTCAGTAAAGGTGTGCTGTAATCTCCAAAGACAGTGAAAACTGTTAATCATGTGGTACTCTAGGTTCTCCCTTGGGTATAAGCTGAGTGAGACTTCTCAAAAAAGGCAGTCAACTATGTACACAATAGTCATAAAGAGCTAGAATAGCTATGTTAATACAAGAGAGACCTGAAGACAAGAAATATTACTAGAGATAAAGAGAGACATCTTATAATGACAGAAGAATCACTGTATCAGGAAAATATACACATTATAAATGTATACACATGTAACAACAAAGCCCTGAAATACATGAAGCAAAACTGACGGAACTGAAAGGAGCAATAGGCAATTCAAGAATAAAAACTGGACATTTCAATAACTGAAAAAAAGTCTCAGGACTTCCCTGGTGGTCCAGTGGTTAAGACTTCACCTTTCAATGCAGGGGTTGCAGGTTTGATCCCTAGTCACGGAGCTAAGATCTCACATGCCTTGCAGCCAAAAAACCCAAAACATAAAACAGAAGCAATATTGTAACAAATTAAATAAAGACTTCAAAAAAAAAAGATGCACATCAAAAAAATCTTTAAAAAAAAGTCTAAATAAATTTAGAGACTAAAGATATACAAAGTTGTTCTCTGCCCACATTAAATTAGAAAGCCACAAAATATCCACTAACTATAGGGAAACCCCAAACATTCAGAAATTAAATAACATACTTCTAAGTAACACATGTATCAGAAAAAGAAATCACAAGGTAAATTTTACGATACTTTACACGGAATGAAAACAAAACCACAACATATCAAAACTCATGGAAGCTGCCAAAGCAGTGCTCACATTACGGCTTTAAACACCATTATCAAAAAAAGAAGAAAGATCTCAAACCAATTCCCTAAGCTTCTATCTGAAGAAACTAGAAAAGCAAACTAACCTAAAATAAGCAGAGAAAAATGAAACAACCTAGAGTTGAAAGCAATGAAGCAGAAAACAAAAAAGCAAATATGGAAAAAATAAAACCAAGAGCTGATGCTTTGAAACACTGAAGGCTCAATATTAAGACAGCAATTCTCCCCAAACCGATCTATACATTCAAAGCAATCTCTGCCAAAATCTCAGCAGAGTTTTTAATAGAGCTAATCCTAAAATTTATAAGAAAATACAAAGGACCTAGACTAGCTGAGACAATTTTGACAAGAGCAAAGTTGGAGGGCTTACACTGTATGATTTCAAAATGTACTCTTAAGCTAAAAATTAAGGCAATGTGGTACTGGCATAGGAAAGTCATACATTCAATGGCATTCAGAAATTAACCCTTAAATTTTATGATCCATTCATTTTTGACAAAGGGTCAAACGGGAAAATGATCCATTTTTCTTGGCTATCCATATGAAAAAAAAATTAACTTAGATCTTTAACCTCACTTCATACATGAAAATTAACTCAAAGTAACTCACAGACCTGAAGGTAAAAACTAAAATCAACTTTTTAAGAAAACAGAGCACAAAAGCCTTGACCTTGGGTTAAGCAAACAGTTCTCAAGACATACCACCAAAAATATAAACCATTTTTTTTAAAAAACTTGTAAGTTGGACCTTCATTAAAATTTGTGCTTCAAAAGACACCACTGGGGGAATGAAAACAGAAGCCACAGAATGGGAGAAAATATTTTGCAAATCTATCTGATATGGGACCTGTATCTGTAATATACAAAGAAATCTTACAATTCAATAATAAAACAAATAACCTAATTTAAAAATGGGTTCTGACACATGTTACAACATGGATAAATCTGGAGATCATTATAATAAGTGAAATGACAGAGACACAAAAGGACAAATACTGTATGACTGCACTTATGTGATATACCTGGAATAGGGACAGAAAGCAGAATAGAAGTTATCCAGGGCTGAGGTGAAAGTGCAATGGAGAGTTCTTGTTTACTGGGAACAGAGTTTCTGTTTGGGATAATCAAAAAGTTTTGAAAATCGACAGAGGTGACAGTTTGCATATAACATTGTGAATGTAATTAGTGTGAATGAACTGCACACTTTAAAACGGTTAAAATGATAAATATCTTACCACAATAAAAAATAATTTTAAAAAATAGGCAGAAGACTTGNATAACATTGTGAATGTAATTAGTGTGAATGAACTGCACACTTTAAAACGGTTAAAATGATAAATATCTTACCACAATAAAAAATAATTTTAAAAAATAGGCAGAAGACTTGAGTAGACACTTCACCAAAGAAGACACACAAATGACTAATAAGGACATGAAAACATCATTAGTTACTAGGGAAATACAAATTAATAGCCCAATAAAACACCATCACACAGCCACTATAATGACTATAATCAAAAAGAGAGATGATAGCAAGTGTTGGAGATGAAGTAGGGAAACTGGAATCCTCACACATTCCCGGTGGGACTGTAAAATGGCATAGCCACTTTGGAAAATTGTTTGGCTACATATTAAAAAGTTAAACATAAGCTTACTGCAAGACCCAGCAATTCCACACCTAGTCATCTACCCAAGAAAAATTAAAATATATCTCTATACAAAGACATGTTCACAATACCTTTAGTCACAACAGCTAAAAACTGGAAACAATCCAAATGTCGATCAGCTGATAAGTGGAAAAACAGAAAGCTGTATAGCCATATACTAGGATACTATTAGGTATGGTTAGTTGCTAAGTCATTTCTAACTCTTGCAACCCCACAGACTGTAGCCCGCCAGTCCTCGGTCCATGGGATTTCCCAGGCAAGAATAGTGGAGTGGGTTGCCATTTCCTTCTCCAGGGGATCTTCCTGACCCAGGGATCGAACCCAGGTCTCCCACAGCAGGCAGACTCTTTACCACTGAGCCACCAGGGAAGTCCAGTAGGATACTACTCAGACATAAAGAGAAACGAAATACTGATTACATGCTAGAACATGGTTGCACCTCAAAAAGATTATGCTAAGTGAAAGAAGCTGGATGCAGAAGACTTCATATTGTAAGATTCTGTTGATATGAAATGTCCAGAAAAGACAAATTATCTATAGAGACGGAAAGCACACTAGTGGCTGCCTGGGTCTGGGGTAGAAGGAAGGATTACCCAGAAACAAGCTGATAGAAATTTGGGAGTGATTGAAATGTTCTATAACTGAACTGTGTTGATGGTTGCACAACATTAACTCTATTAATTTACTACAAATCACTGAATTGTACACTTACAATGGGTAGACTTCTGTGGCTTTTAAATTGTACTTCAGTAAAGCTCTTGGAGAAGGCAATGGCACCCCACTCCAGTACTCTTGCCTAGAAAATCCCATGGACGGAGGAGCCTGGTGGGCTACAGTCCATGCGGTCGCTAAGAGTCGGACACGACTGAGCGACTTCACTCACTCACTTTGACTTTTCACTTTCACGCATTGGAGAAGGAAATGGCAACCCACTCCAGTGTTCTTGCCTGGAGAATCTCAGGGACAGCGGAGCCTGGTGGGCTGCCATCTATGGGGTTGCACAGTCGGACACGACTGAAGCGACTTAGTAGTAGTAGTAAAGCTCTTAAAATGAATAAATACAAATCTGAAACTGAAAAAAAAAGCCTTGATTTCAGGAAGCATAATTAAAATACAATCTCCATGACATAAGACAAAGGTTTTCCTTAATCTAGCCATATACTTTTTATTCGTATATTTTCAAACTACATGTGTAAGATAGTGACATTGTTCAATGATACTAGCCCAGGCCCTAAATGATCTTAAGCTTTCTGAATTAAATTCTGTGGTCCCTGTGATTGCTCAATAAACAGCAGTAAATTTACAAGCTCTAAAAATAGACAATATTGGCCTTTTCTTGGGCTCATTTCAGAGAAAAATAGAGCAATAAAAGCGAGCCTGAGAAGCAATTCAAATCCCCAGATTGTCTGAGTAATCAACTGTATTATATATAATCATTACGACCTAGAAACATTTCATCTGAAGCAGCAAAGGCTGACCTAGTAATTGATTTAATAGCTGTCTTCAACAACAGGAAGGGTTTTACAGGGAAACTATCTGATGAATTCTCCTCTCTTTCCATTGAGAGCCAAACAAAACAAAGTGATTTAGTAATCAGCAAGGTACACAGAGATTAAACCCAAATAGCACTGACAGTAACTGGTACCAGATACTGGAATATACTTAATATATGTGTTCAAGCTGTCTCCTTGGCAGTCACTAAGACTGGACAAGAGAGACGGCTGTGGTCTGATGGCAGAAACGCCCGTGAGGGCCCCCAGGCACGGGGCAGAGCTGCCTGTGGGAGCGCACCGCGCTTCCACGGGCCATACCTCGATATCCCGGTTCAGCTGCTTCACTATGGCAGTGATGTTTCTGATGTGCTCCTCCAAGAAGAGCCTGGCCAAGCGGTCGCCGCCCCCTTTGTTCTGCATTTTCTGCAGGCTGCTGACGATGTCGTCTTTGATCCGGAATGCGTGCTCCACAAGGGCGGCCGTGGTTTTCTCGTGGCAGAGGATCCTGTCTTCCAGTTGCTCCACTAGGCTTACGGATGAGTAGGGTGCCATGGTCAGGGACTGGCTGTGTCGGGGCATCGTTCGAACTCTCCTACGGAAGGGAGCCCCACATTACTAGGGTTGTCAGTTGGGAAAAAAGTCATTTTTAAAGCCACATTCAAGACTTCCCAGGAAAGGCAAATTATCTATCCTTACAAGCTAAATGAAGATTTGAAGCAGAGTTTCTGCCCCAAAGAGTTTTGTTTGTGAGACAGGCAGCGTATTTAATCAATGGTCCACAGAGAGTCAAGTGTGTTGGTAGCAGGGTCCATGCCCTCCCAATGCAAGGGGCTGCAGGATCAAAGCTTATTAACAAAATCACTGGACCTGCTTTCCTTTCCCCTTCCCCTAAAGCAGGGGCTACAAACTCAAATGCCTACAAGGGTCAGGCTGTGGATATAAATGAGTGAAGCATACCACACAGGATACACTAGGGCATGTTAGGGACTTTGGGAAACTGAAAGGGGCACTCCTCACCTAAGGGAACCACGATTCTGCTCCACCTATGAGTAAGCACTTGGAAATGCAGTTTCTTTTTTCCAGATCATCTGGTATTTCAAGAAGAACCAAGAAATTTAGGCTTTTATGTGAAGTCACCTGATTTTTATTTATGTATTTTTGGCCACGCCACAAGGCATATGGGATCTTAGTTCCCCGACCAGGGATTGAACCTGTGCCCCTAGCATCAGAAGGCATGGAGTCTTAACCACTGGACCACCAGGGAAGTCCCCACCTGATTTTTAAAATGTTAACAATTCATTTAAAAAGTACTTAAGAGGATCCAGGCCAAACAACTTATTACTTCTATGAGCCAGTTTTGGCCTATGGACACCCAATTTGCAACTTCTCATTTAAAAGTTTTAGTGGGGATATCAGCTCATAAGCCTCCAGAGGTACATTTTATTGTTAATCAGAAGTACAACCATAATGCAGGGCTACCGTGAAATCTCCACCGGTCACAATCACTGAATGATCCAAAGTGTCCTACAAGTCAGAAGCTGGAGAGGGGACACAACAGTACTACACTTGCCCTTAAGAAAAGTCATTCTTGGATATAAAAGAAGCTGCAAGGCTTCTTTTATAATGACCATCACGCCCACTAGCAGCCCCTCATGGAATTGGTGGAAAGAAAAAGTATACCTTAGATGCATATTTTCCATATATTATACCTTTCCTCGGTGACAAGAGAAGGAAATACAGTGCTCCGTTGGGCCATTTTCTTTTTAATAATTCACATCTGTTGAAAAAATAAGCATTAAGTTATTTAACAGTTTATATCTAGAACATAAATGACCTTGGGGATTTCCCTGGTGGCTCAGACAATAAAGAATCTGCCTGCAATGCTGGAGACCCAGGTTCAGTTCTTGGGTAGGGAAGATTCCCTGGAGAAGGGAATGGCAACCCACTTGCCTGGAGGTATTCTTGCCTGGAGAATTCCATGGACAGAGGAGCCTGGTGGGCTATAGTCCATAGGGTCGCAAAGTGTCAGACATGACTAAGTGACTAACACATACATATACACAAATCTTATTATTAAGTTACCAAAGGGATCAAAAATTATGCTGACAAGCTGCTCAATTATATTATTAAATATCTTACATATTATAGAAACAGAAGATGTCTCAAAATAAGGAGAAAAGAATCAAGAATCAAAATGCTTTTGAACTTAATACCATAAGCCCTGCTGGATAGATCAACATGCGTGCGTACATGCTAAAATCAAGTTTCCTGAAGTTTTCTCACCCCATAGCTGCATCTCAAGTTTGAAAAACCACTTTTATAGAAACAAGATAGTTCCTTCAACAGACTTAAGTCAATCTTGTACTTCTCCCTAGAACTGTACAGAAAACTATCCTAGGAAATTTATCTCAGCAAATTTAGTAAATTCCATAGCAAATTAAGAGCATTATTTTTAAAATAATCTTAATAGAATAATGCATGATCAATGGGATCTGATTTGGGTGAATTTATCTACCTACTAAGAGAATGAAATTATACTTTTCATTAAAGCTGTATTATAAGATATGATCACTCACATTACATCAGGCGTATATAAGGAATATTTGATCATCACAATGCATCAGACATCTGAAAAAATTAGAGGTTTTAAAAATATTTCATTACTTAGGTTTCTCAATACTGCTGTTAATTACCTTAAAACAGTGAAAGTCTAGTAACTATGATAAGATTCAGTAGTTAGTTCTCATTTAGATGCTGGATTGAGAAATGGTTTTCTGATTGAAACCATTGTTTTGGCATCATCTATCCAGTATGTTATTTTTAGAGTTTCAAAATGTGAGCTTTTCCCTTTCCTAGACAAATAACTTTGAATTTAAACAAATTACATTTAAGAAAAAAAAGTGTTCCATGCCAAACAAGCTATGATGCCAAAAGAACTCTTCAGTATTAAAGAAAACAATTTCTGTCATTTAAACTACAAAAATTAGGCCAGTGTGAAATATTCAGAATCACAGAAGCTTTACAGTTTTAAATTTGTAAAATATCTTAGTTGAGATACTAATCTACAAAATAACCCAACCTAAGAGACATTCATTGGAAGGACTGATGCTGAAGTTCCAATACTTTGGCCACCTGATGCGAAGAGTCAACTCACTAGAAAAGACCTTGATACTGGGAAAGACTGAAGACAGGAGGAGAAGGGGATGACAGAGAAGGAGACAGTTAGATGGCATCACTGATTCAATGGACACGAGTCTGAGCAAGCTCCAGGAAATGGTGAAGGACAGGGAAGCCGAGTGTGCTGCAGTCCATGGGGTCACAGAGTCAGACAAGACTGAGCCACTGAACAACAACAACAACAACAAAGAGACATTTGGCATCTGCTATATAGCCAACTAACCTAGATAGATACAACAAAAATCCTCTCCCTGAAGGGCTTTCTAGCCCACAGAAACAGTAGACATCTAAAGCAACTTTGAAACAAGGCAGTAAGTGGCCAACTAACCATAGGGAAAAAAAAGCATGGGTAAAAACACTAACTCATAAAGTTATATTTAGGGACTTCCCAGGTGGTCCAGTGGTTAAGTATGCACCTGCCAACACAGGGGACATGGGTCGATCCCTGGTCCAGGAAGATCCCACATGCCTTGGGGCAACTAAGTCCGTGCACCACAACTACTGAAGCCCATGCATTCTAGGGCCCACAGGCTGCAACTACTAAGCCTGTGCACCCTAGAGCCTATACTCTGCAATGAGAGAAACCACCGCAATGAGAAACCCACACACCACAACGAGAGAGTAGCCCCACNTAAGTATGCACCTGCCAACACAGGGGACATGGGTCGATCCCTGGTCCAGGAAGATCCCACATGCCTTGGGGCAACTAAGTCCGTGCACCACAACTACTGAAGCCCATGCATTCTAGGGCCCACAGGCTGCAACTACTAAGCCTGTGCACCCTAGAGCCTATACTCTGCAATGAGAGAAACCACCGCAATGAGAAACCCACACACCACAACTAGAGAGTAGCCCCACTCACTACAACTAGAAAAAACCCACGCAATGAAGACTCAGCACGAGCATAAATACAAAAACAAATAAATCTTTAAGTTATATTCACCCTCATGTTCAGTTCAGTTCAGTCGCTCAGTCATGTCCAACTTTTTGCAACCCCANGGGGGCAGGAGGAGAAGGGGACGACCAAGGATGAGATGGCTGGACGGCATCACTGACTCGATGGACGTGAGTCTGAGTGAACTCCGGGAGATAGTGATGGACAGGGAGGCCTGGGGTGCTGCGATTCATAGGGTCGCAAAGAGTCGGACATGACTGAGCGACTGAACTGAACTGAACTGAAAGCCATTATAACGGTATCTATCTCACTGTGTTGTTGTGAGGATTATAGGAGACAGCCTACATAAGATGCACAGTATGATGCCTTGTTCGTGGTGAAAGATCAAAAAGTAGTTGATGATGTTACCATGTCAAAAGAAACTGTATAAAAACTAAAGCTAGTGTGTATTTAGTAAGTATTTTATGGATTTGTATTTAAATCATTGTACATTTGGAAAATTAATCATTTTTATATGTCTGAGCAACAGACTGGTTCCAAATTGGGACAGGAATATGTCAAGGCTGTATATTGTCACCCTGGTTATTTAACTTATATGCAGAGTCAGTTCAGTTCAGTTCAGTCACTCAGTTGTGTCTGACTCTTTGCAACCCTATGAATCGCAGCACGCCAGGCCTCCCTGTCCATCACCAACTCCTGGAGTTCACTCAGACTCACGTCCATCAAGTCGGTGATGCCATCCAGCCATCTCATCCTCTGTCGTCCCCTTCTCCTTCTGCCCCCAATCCCTCCCAACATCAGAGTCTTTTCCAATGAGTCAACTCTTCACATGAGGTGGCCAAAGTACTGGAGTTTCAGCTTTAGCATCATTCCTTCCAAAGAATTCCCAAGGCTGATCTCCTTCAGAATGGACTGACTGGATCTCCTTGCAGTCCAAGGGACTCTCAAGAGTCTTCTCCAACACCACAGTTCAAAAGCATCAATTCTTCGGTACTCAGCTTTCTTCACAGTCCAACTCTCACATCCATACATGACCACTGGAAAAACCATAGCCTTGACTAGACGGACCTTTGTTGGCAAAGTAATGTCTCTGCTTTTCAGTATGCTATCTAGGTCATAACTTTTCTTCCAAGGAGTAAGCATCTTTTAATTTCATGGCTGCAGTCACCATCTGCAGTGATTTTGGAGCCATTTTTTATAAAGTCTGACACTATTTCCACTGTTTCCCCATCTATTTCCCATGAAGAGATGAGACCAGATGCCATGATCTTCATTTTCTGAATTATACAAAAAGCAGGGCTGGATGAAGCACAAGCTGGATTCAAGATTGCTGGGAGAAATATCAATAACCTCAGATATGCCAATGACACCAGCCTTATGGCAGAAAGCGAAGAAGTAGACTCTCTTGATGAAAGTGAAAAAGGAGAGTGAAAAACCTGGCTTAAAACTCAACATTCAAAAAACTATGATCATGGCATCCAGTCCTATCATTTCATGGCAAATAGACTGGGAAACAATGGAAACAGTGACAGACTTCCTTTTCTTAGGCTTCAAAATCACTGCAGATGGTGATTGCAGCCATGAAATTAAAAGACACTTTATCCTTGGAAGAAAAGCTATGACCAATCTAGACAGCATATTAAAAAGCAGAGATATTACTTTGCCAACAAAGGTCATTCTAGTCAAAGCTATGGTTTTTCTAGTAGTCATGTATGGATGCGAGAGTTGGACTGTGAAGAAAGCTGAGCACTGAAGAATTGGTGCTTTTGAACTGTGGTGTTGGAGAAGACTCTTGAGAGTCCCTTGGACTGCAAGGAGATCCAACCAGCCCATCCTAAAGGAAATCAGTCCTGAATATTCATTGGAAGAACTGTTGCTGAATTTGAAATTTCAATACTTTGGCCACCTGGTGTGAAGAACTGATTCATTTGAAGAGACCCTGACGCTGGGAAAGATTGAAGGTGGGAGGAGAAGGGGATGACAGAGGATGAGATAGCTGGATGGCATCACCAGCTCAATGGACATGAGTTTGTGTAAGCTCCAGGAGTTGGTGATGGACAAGGAGGCCTGGTGTGCTGCGGTCCATAGGGTCACAAGGAGTTGGACACAACTGAACAACTGAACTGAACTGATATGGACTGAACTCAGTCCATAGAAAACTGTTGGTGCTTATAAAGTTCAAGCACTGCTTAAAAAATTCCTTTCTCCAAGAGATTAGACAATCAAAGATTGAAAATCATATTCCAGCAACAATATTTTCTAGACTTGGATTTATTTTTTCAGCTGAGATGTGTGGCATGTGAAATCCTAGTTCCCGATCAGAGATGGAACCCGTGACCCTTGCAGTGGAAGTGCAGAGTCCTAACCACTGTAAGTCCTTGGACTAATTTTTTTTCATATTTTCCTAATTTCTCATACCCATAGATTCCAGATTTTCAGATTTCATGGATCAGCAAAATTTCTAAAACCATATGGCAATCAACATAAGATTTTTAACTTTTTGTTTAGAAAATTAAGGAAATGAGAAACAAACAAACATATAAAATATGTTAATATCTTCATTTAGTAAAATAAGACATTTTAACAACAAAAAATGTGTGAATGACTTAATTTCAAACATCATCCTTGAGCTTGAATT
>SJYA01003318.1:792916-825120 GCA_006410615.1 Neotragus moschatus | reverse complement strand
CTCCTTCAGTTTCTATGAATTCTGGTCAGAAAAGTCAGACCGTATAAAAATGGAACACGATAGCTCTGTATATGAAGAATACCCTGATGCTAGGTATTTTCATGCAGGCTAAAGAATGATTTCAAAGGAATGGTGTGGAGGAGGCATGAAAAGGATGGTTGATATAAAATAGCTCATAAAGATCTTTGAAATCTCAAATTTCTATTATTCTTTAATATTTTCCCCTTTGGTATGAAATCAAAACTTGTTTAGAAATTAACTAAAACTCCCAGAAAGCCAAAATAAAGCAAAAAAAACCAAAACAATAAATACTGTAAACAAAGTCTCCTACGGCCAGAGGAAGACCTGATGCAGAGTCCATGTGAGTAGGTAAACAGATACTAAAAACAAACAAACAAAACCCCAGACCCAAATAGTGTGCTGGGCCAGATCTTAAGAGCAAACATGTATATGGATGAGATGGGCAATCCCTCAACAATCCTGATATGCTTAGAAAGAGTTGAGTAGTTCCTACACTATCAGAACACGGTGGATGCATTGCAAAAGCTGAAGGCAGATAGCAGTTGTAGTCTCATAGGGTCACGCCATGCATTCTTTCCTATGTCCCTATCCTGCCTTGAATTACTGTGTGCCCTAGCGTTGACCTAAAAAGTATTAACAACCTGAAAGTTGAGAGTTATGTTTTATTCAGTAGGAATTTTAGGACTTCAAGGCCGGGAGACAGAATCTCAAGTAGCCAGGAGAGAACTGCTCCGAGATGAGGAGCCAGGTTATGTAGAAGTTTTGTTAACAAAGGGCAGGTAGTCTGAACATCTGAAGATTGTTGTTAATTAAAGAAAATCAGATAACCTAACAAGGAATTCAGTTAACTTAATTCAAAAGTTAACCTAACTGAACTTTTCTTTGTATGGAAAGATGCAAGAGTCTGGGCTCACTGAAATCATTCCTTTTGTACTCATCTCGGCTATCTGGGGCCAGTATCCTGTTCTCACATCCTGAGCTTCCTTCCTCAGGGCTCACCTAGGTAGAGGCCACCATTCTGATGGCTGCTAGATCACAGGTATTCTCCTTCCTGAGTGCCCTTAGGGCTCACCAGCTCACATTGCAGGGTTGCAGTCACTGATAACTGTGACTTCCTTGTTTACTGATATGGCAAGAAATATTCCATTCTCACCCCTAATCTCCAGAATATTACCAATGATGTCTCTCCAACCAGTTGAATAACTGATTGGCCAACAGTGGGAGGAAGTTTGGGCTGTGTATAATGACACCGTTAAGAACCCTGTAACCATTTAAAAATGGGCATTTCCTGTTTTTATTTTTTATGGAAGCAGGCTAAGGCCCTAGAGGAGGCATAGATTTTATCCCCAGTGTAAATTGGCCAAGGAATAAACTTGCTGACTTAGAGAATATTCTGGGAGAGAGAATATTCCAATGCTCTGATATTCTCTACCCAGGTTATAATTTTAGTTATATCAATATAAGAATTACAAGGAAACAAAAATAATACCTTTAGCACACCTAGATTGGCTCCTCAAAGATGGAAGCCCAGGGATGTTGAATGAACTCTCCATATGCAATTTCTTCATGTAGGCTTCTATGATGGTCAGACTATTTTGATGTATATGTTAGTTCCTAGTTTTGAAGACTTCGGAGATAAATGGTTAGGGCATAATGGTATTCATAATGACCTCCTCAAAATGTGCTATAGGTATTTCAGTGTTGGGTCAGTGTAAACTGACTAGGAGACCACGAAGATGGCCAGAATTGAGTCAGAGCTTCTCCTGAGATTGAATTAGACTAACTTGATTCAATGAAAAATACAGGAATTTCTCCCGTGTGCCTGTCCTTTAAAAGCACTATATGATTTACCTTCAAACTCGCTGGGATACATATTTGTACATCCATTTTACAACTGAGAAACCTAAGTCTCAGAAGCAACTGGTCCAAACCACAGGGCCAATGTGGTATGAGCTGTGACCTAAAGTCCAACCCTGCTTCAAAGCCCTTACTCTTACACTATGGCAAACCGCCTCTGAATTATATCATATTTCATATTGTGAACAACTGGCTTTTGTTCCTATTTACCCAAAGACATAAAACTGCCATGCTGCTTGGTGGCCTCTGCAAAGATTCATGGAGACATCATATTTCCTATTTAGATACAAATTTATTAGTATCCAGTTAGGTACATATTTCCCATTATGTGCCAACATTTTAAAACATTTTACCAAGAAATCTAAATAAGATTACCTTTTTTGGTCCTAAAATCATTACTATAAATATCTCAGGAACAAAGTATTCCAGCTTTTCAAAACATTCCTTTCAATATGACAATAGTTTAACTCCTACTCTTTTTTTCACATTCCTACTCTTAAGGACTGTGTCTCATCCACAGATTCCTTTGTAACTTCCATTATTTGAACTACCAGAATGACAGTGATTTGAAACCCTTCCACGTTGCTGCAGGGCCATGTGGATATGTGGTTGTGTAGTGGGTTGAATGTTGTTGTTGTTCAGTTGCTACGTCATGTCTGACTCTTTGCAGCTCCATGGACTGTAGTCTGCCAGGCTCCTCTGTCCACGGGATTTCCCAGGCAAGAATACTGGAGTGGGGTGCCATTGCCTTCTCCAGAGGATCTTCCCAACCCAGAGATCGGACCTGTGTCTCCTGCATTGGCAGGTGAATTCTTTACCACTGAGCCACCCCCAAGCCCAATGGGTTGAATAGTGTCCCCCCAGATTCATATCTACCAGGAAACTGAGAATGGGGCCGAGTTTGGAAGTAGGGTCTTTGTGAATGTTATTAGTTAAGATGAAGTCATGCTGGGGTAGGCTGGACCCTAAATCCAATGACAGATGTTTTCCTTAGAAGAGGAGAAGAAACACAGAGATATACTGAGAAGATCAAGGTGGAGTCATAGACTGGAGTGACAAGCTACAAGCCGAGCTACAAGCTAAGGGGTGCCAAAGCTTGCTGAGAGCCTCCAGAAGCTAGGAAGAGGTGAGGAAAGATTCTTCCCTAGAGCCTTCAAGGAGAACATGGCCTTGCTGACATGTGAATTTGGGGCTTCTAGCCTCCAGGATTGGAGAAGGCAATGGCACCCCACTCCAGTACTCTTGCCTGGAAAATCCCATAGATGGAGGAGCCTGGTAGGCTGCAGTCCATGGGGTCGCTAAGAGTCAGACACGACTGAAGTGACTTAGCAGCAGCAGCAGCAGGAGCCTCCAGGACTGTGAGAGAATAGATCTGTGTTGTTTCTAAGCCACCAAGTTTGTGGTAATTTGTATGGCAGCCCTAGGAAATTAATACAGTGATTTACGCTGAGTTTCCTTCCTACTGGTTTTACACTGGCAGAAAACACTTCAGCAATCACTACCATAAGTAAATTACCTCTATAGGGGACTTAATTAGAGTAGAACAATGTCATATTATTTGGTTTTATATGGTGCTTTTCATACACATGTTTCCTGAAGCTGTTTTACTAAGTACTGTGTTAAAGTGAAAATGACTGTGAAGCTATTGTATTATGAACCTTTCAATAGTGGACTCAGAGCATTAGGCGTGAACAGCTGTCATTATGGAAGAAACAGAAAGGCTTGAAAGTGAAGTGATAATTTCCCACTGCTGTTGCTAAGTTTCATCCATTTTTAAACTTCCAAAGAATAAGTGATCTGGAGAAGGAAATGGCAATCCACTCCAGTAGTCTTGCCTGGAGAATCCCATGGACAAAGGAGCCTGGTGGGCTACAATCCATAGGGTCACAAAGAGCTGGACACGACTGAGCAACTAACACACACAAGGTGTCATATCTAAAAAGACAAGCCCAGAGTGAAGGGAAAAATAGAACATCCAACCCTTGACCCTGGTAAAGCACCTGAGAATTAACAAAATCTTAAAATAACATCAAATTTGAAGCAAATGTTATGGAATACATATGTATATCTTTTGTAGCTTCTGATATGTTAGGGGTGGAAAAGAGTCACTAAGAGAGACTTTTCTAAAGAGGGAAGTGAGCAATGGTCAATTTTCACCATGGGAGACTGACCCTACAGGGATCCACACTGAACTGAGGATCCACACTGAATCTTCGGGCTGTCTTTCCAAGGGTGTAGGATACACGTCCTTACTAGTTTAGCAAAATTCAGAAGAGAAATCATAGCCCATTTGTGGGGGGGGAAAGAAATAGTTAACACAGCAGTCCTGAGAGGGCTGTCTGTAAAGGCCTGCTTCCTAGGTTGGTCCTTGGCTGGCATCTGGGAACTTGAACTTTGGTGGGAGGGTTTCCACAATTCCTGGAAATGATAAGGATGGCTCACTCCCTAAACTGTCTGTGAAAGTACTATGGATTATGCTGAACAGAATCCTTTTGGGAGTCTAGAAGCTGGCTTCATGCTAGGCAGCCGGTGCCTATGTGACCAGTCCCCAGTAAAAGTCTTATGCACTCTGTGTCTAATGGGCTTCCGTGGAAAAGAGCATTTCTTACATGTGGCCACAGCTGATTGCTGGGGGAACTAAGCATGAACTGTGTGACCCCACCAGGAGAAGACCCTGACAACCTTGTGCCTGGTCTCCCCTGGCCTTTGCCCATGTGCCTTTTCCCTTTGCTTTCTATCCTTTTTTAGCAATGAATCTTAGGCATGACCATATCCTGAGTCATGTGAGTCCTCCTAATGGATCATTGAACTTGGGGTTGGTCTTGGGACCCTGACATACCAGCTCCTGCACAATATCAGTCAACAGCTCCATCTGAGCACTCCCTTTCACTCCCCAGTGGTACCCTCAGATTATACGATACTCAGCTAAAGAGAATTCACCCATAATATATATATGCTGTATATATTGGCTATATTGTTGTTGTTCAGTCGCCCAGTCATGTCCGACTCTTTGCGACCTCATGGACTGCAGCATGCTAGGCCTCTCTGTCCCTCACCATCTCCCAAAGTTTGCCCAAGTTCTTGCCCATTGCATCAGTGATGACATACAACCATCTCATCCTCTGATGCCCTCTTCTCCTGCCCTCAATCCTCCTGCCCAGGCATCAGGGACTTTTCCAATGAGTCAGTTGTACATATATTGGCTGTACCACATGGCATGCAGGGACCTTAGTTCCCTAACCAAGGATCGAACTCATGCCTCTGGAGTCTTGACCACTAGACTGCAAGGGAAGTCTCCTGTCCCCCTCACCCACTATATTTTGACAAGTGAACAGGTTTAAGTATTGTAATCAAGTAAGAAAAGAGCAATGGGGCTTCCTTTGTGGCTCAGTGATAAAGAATCGGCCTGCAATGCAGGAGCCGCAGGAGATGCAGGTTTGAACCGGGTTGGGAAGATCCCCTGGAGCAGGGCATGGCAAGCCACTCCAGAATTCTTGCCTGCAGCATCCCATGGACAGAGGAGCCTGGTGGGCTACAGTCCAGAGGATCACAAAGAGTCAGACACGACTGAAGCAACCTAGCATGCATGCAGGAAAAGAGCAATACATTTTATTTTGAATGTGTATTTAGGTCTTTTACTTCTTGATCTGGTTTTTCCTTGTTTTGGTGGCTGAGAGAGAACCAGTTTGAAAGGGTACATTGTTTTTTAAATTTGCAAGTTTAAAATATGTTTATTAGCTGATATAAAAACGTTGCTGGCTGTCCTTCTGTTCTCCAGTGCATCAAACTTGTTCTTGCCTTAAGCTTTTGTACCAGCAGCTCTTGCTGTCTGAGATGCTTTCCCTATAGCCTTGAATACCTCACTCTGTCTTTTCAGTGAGCACTCTCCTTAACAGTCACCTCCTCAGAGAGGCCTTCCCTGACCACCCAAGGGGTGGTCTAAAGGGGCCCCCACTCTACCCACAGATCCCCCTGCTTTGACTTCATCATAGCACTTATTTCAACCCTCTATTGTATTCATGCTTTATTTTTTGTTTACTGAAAGCCTCTTCCTTCTAAAATATAATTTCCACTTGAAAAAGTATTTTGTTTGATTTGATCAGCATTTTATTCTCAGTGCTAAAACAATACTTGGAAGAGAAATCAGGCATTCGGTAAATATTTTTGAATAAATGAATAATTAAATCATTTGATTAAATAAGTGACATTTTGGAAATTGCACTTAACAGTTTTCAGGACACTAGCCCAATTTGCTTTATTTTTTTGTTGTTGTTGCCACATTCAGTATTTTCCCCATAAGGTTTTTTTCACCAGTGGGCAGTCACTATTTTTTTTTGTTCCACCAGGCCCCCAAAGCAGCCAGACAGGCAGATTAGTGAAGAAACACCGTCAATCAATGTCAGGTGTACACTTGCCTCAATTCCAAAGGGCCAGCACTATCATTTAAACATCATCCAATCTCTTTGCATCTTACAGATTTAACTGCTACGGAAAGTAAGGAGGCAATTGCAGTGGGTTGTACTGTGCGTATTGGCAGGGTCGATGCCATTAAGATTCACTTCCTTGCTTCTCCTGTTCAATTACTTCTGTGCAAGGCGGTGGATTTCCCTTGTCTTCTTCAATTTCGATTTATTGAATTTCTGAACCTCAGCCATATCTTGTTTGCCAGGTATTTGGGCAGATGAAGCAGTGATGGGGTGCACAAAAGAGTCAGATTTCCACAGTATCTACTCTTCCCCCCCCCCCATTTCTGACATCTCCATCACCCATTCCAGCCTCTTATGATATTGCACTACCCTAATTTTCCTGTACCTTAACAATTTACTCCTGTCCCTCCCTAAGTGTACCTGTCCGTGAGGCTTAGCCTTCTGCAATTCTCCCACAATGAGACGTGCGTGCTTAATTGCTCAGTTGTGTACAACCCTTTGCAGCCCCATGAACTGTAGCCCGCCAGGCTCCTCTGTCCATGGGGATTCTCCAGGCAAGAATACTGGAGTGGGATGCCATTCCCTCCTTCAGGGATCTTCCCAACTCAGGGATCAAACCCACGTCTCTTATGTCTCTTGCATTGGCAGATGGGTTCTTTACCACTAGTGGAACTTGTAAACAGATTGTTTTTCCTAGGATCTGTGTAGAGCTCCTCTAACGAAGGACTTCCAGTGGCAATTGTTGTGTGGTGAGCAAGCACAGAAAAGAACATGTTTACACTCATCCTCAGCTTTCAACCCATGCTTGGCTATTTGTCTCTTGCTTTAGGGGTTCCGCCCACTCCTCTGATTTCTGGGCCCTGACCTCTTTCTGGCTGCCAATCTGCACTTCTGCACTCCTTCACTCTCTGTTGAATGTTCATCTGTTTCTCCAACTGTAACTTCTTCCAACCACTAGTTCACATGTGACACTCACCATCCTTCACTTGGTCCTATATAGAGGATCCCCACTGAAACTTCTTTCCTGGTTGTGTCCCTGGCTTCATCCCCTAACCAGCTTGTAATATTATTCTGGAACAAAGCATAGTTCACTCTGGTGGAAACAGAATTATTAGGCAAATAGAATTCTAACCAGTGACAGCATATTTAGAAGAAAAACTCTTTTATGTTTATTTATTCTTCTTGTCCCTTGCATCCGGAAGATGAACACAACACAGCTTAATACTAACACTGTCCCATCTGAAATAACATAACTAAAAGTTTTAAAGATGAGTTATTTCAAATCTCTTCAGCAATTCAAATGAGGTGGATTCTTTAGTACATACTAGGGTAGCGGCCATAAAAAGCAGGCAGTGTCTGCAGGGAGTTGCTTTATGACATATCGTTTTCAGAAAATAATCATTAGTCTTTGATATCAAGTGTGAGATAGTTAAACAAAGACATTTGCCCTGTATTTCTCTATCAAGCATGATACAATGGTGAGAGCACTGCATGGAGAGCCAGAGGACCCATGTTTCAGTCTCTAATTATAGTATAGTGATTCAGAGTCTTCTCACTCCACTTTCATCCAGGTAGAGCTGAGCTACTTAGTACTTGCTGATAGAATGTGAGTGGAAGTGATTGTGCTGCTTCCCTGCTAAGGTGGCTTTGAAGTGAGCATCCTGTCCCCAGGCACTCTTCCCTAGCACCTGGCTGGATGTTGACACCCAGGATAACCTTGGAGGCCACATGTTGAGCCATTTTCATCCCCAGTCCCTAAATGGCCACATAAATAATCACTCCTTCCGTCTTATCAATCAGGAACATTTACACTATGTTAAGCTACTGACATTTTGAGATTTTTGTCTTATAGTAGCTAGAATGTCCCTAATAAAGTTGTTTCACTTCTTTATGCCAATCTGTTTGGGTTTTTATAAGGATTAAATGAGTCAGAACAATGCCTTACATGTAATAAATATTCAATAAATGTTAGCTCTCAATATCACTTCCTGCTCTGATGCTAGCAGGTTATGGGTCATTGAACATGTCAATTTCCCTGGCCTTCCATTTCTTCAACTGAAAAACATGAGTCATGCCTGATGACTAAATTTCCTGGAGTTTGAAATTCTATAATCAGAAGCTTCTTCAAATTGCTAAGAAACAAAAGAAAATTAACCCAAGGAAATTGCCCAGAAGATGAGAGAAATTCATTCAGGACATCAGGTAAAAAGGTACAGAATGAAAACAGAACAGTCCAAAGGATGCTGAGAGGGAAAACCACTAGTTAAAGAGAAGCATATTTTCTTTTTAAGATGTATCCGTAAATTGTGAAATAAGCTTCCAAGAGAAGATTTACAAACCGGGCTGTATCTGTGAGACTTTCATTCACACCCAAATGAATATCGTCCGTGGTAAGAAAACAAGGGTGTCCTCCCAGAAGTGCAAAGCCTGCAGTAAAAGAGAGAGAAGAAAGGCTTTTTGAAAAAAAAGAATTAAAGTAGCAAACAAAATCATGAGGACTCAGCACAATCTCAAATGAAAAGTCAAAATCTTTCAATCTCACCAGCCTCTCTAATAGGGAATTCCCAGGGAAAGCAAAATGAGGACCTGAGAGAAGTATATGAGATTTTCTGTACTAGCACTTAACTCTCCATCAGATGTGTGACTATCTCTCCACCATCTTTTCAGAACTGCGCAATTATAGGCCATTGTTCCTTTCTGGAGGCTATACCTCATTTTTATTCTTAAAATATATAACGATGTCCACCAGGAAAATGGGAACATCAGCTGTAGTATGGGATGTCATGGATGGCAATGGAATACTGCTCAGTAATTAAAAGAAATGAACTATACACACAACATGGATGAATCTCACAAACATTATGCTGAATGAAAGAAGCTAGACACAAAAGGATACATAATGTATAATTCCATTCATTTGGAGTTCTAGAATGGGTGAAACAAACATAGAGTGGCTGAAATTAAAACACTTGTTGCTTCTGGAGAGGGTGATTGGCTGGGAAAGAGCATTGGTGAACTTTCTGGGGTAACAAAAGTACTTTATACCTTGACAGAGATGGTAAGGTTACATACCAATACATGGGTATATGTATTCTTCAATACTTACTGAATTGCACACACTTAAGATCTGTGCATTTTCCTATATATACATTATACCTTTTTAAAAAATTGAAACTAAAGTGAGCACTGAAATGGCAGTTTCAATTCTCTAAAAATGAGCACGATCTAACTTGTCTGGTGGTCCAGTTGTTCAGAATCCATCTACCAATGCAGAAGACGTGATTTCAATCCTCGGTCTGGGAAGATCCCACATGCTGTGAGGCAACTAAGCTCATGCACCACAACTACTGAGCCTGCATTTTCGAGCCCGTGAGCCACAACTACTGAAGCCCATGTACCTAGAGCCTGTGCTCTGCAACAAGAGAAGCCACCACACTGAGAAGCCTGCGCATCACAGCTGGAGAGTAGCCCCCACTTTCTGCCACTAGAGAAGAGCCTTTATGGAGCAATGAAGACCTAGCCCAGCCAAAAATAAATAAAATTTTAAAAGTTAGTGAGATCGAAGGTCATTCAACCGTTTTATTTATCCTCCAACCAAGACAGATCTAAGCACCACTTACATATTACCCTCACCACTTTTCAACCCTCCATGGAATGTGAGATTACTGCAGACATCTAAGCAGATGAAGCTGGCTCCTTTCCCACCCTCATGGCACATCCCATTGGTCTGGGAGGATGACAGACAGGGATCTGCCCCAAGCCATAGCTAAACTCTGTGCGAACAAGGAGAGCCCTTTCATCACACACCCCCGGGCAAAATTATGGGAAATGATGACATCCAATCAGAACCTTACTCTCTCATCTAAGACAGGTTCAATAGGCAGGCTTTCTTAGATATATATACATATACAATGTAAAGGTATAATTACAAGATAGAGACTTGTCTGAGGAAGTTTGCAAACATTACTTTTTCCCTCCTTGGAAACATTACTTTTTTACCCAAGTTGTCTTTTGGGAAATATGCAACAGTCACAATTTTCTAATCCTACCTGTTTTCTGTGAGAAAGAGAGAAATCATTAATTGCACGGTGAATTGGGTGATAAGGAGTATTAGACCTCTGAACGGAAACTCAACCCAAAGTCTCATGAAACAACCCAGTGAAGCCTTAACATGTTTTCTTTCTTTCTTTTTTTTTTTTTGCATTCCAAGGTTATTTTTTTTTTTAATTTTAGAAAGAACATTCAAACTACTGCACAGCTGCACTCATCTCATACACTAGCAAAGTAATGCTCAAAATTCTCCAAGCTAGGCTTCAACAGTACATGAACTGAAAACTTCCAGATGTTCAAGCTGGATTTAGAAAAGGCAGAGGAACCAGAGATCAAATTGCCAACATCCGTTGGATCATAGAGTTCCAGAAAAACATCTACTTCTGCTTTATTGACTACGCCAAAGCCTTTGACTGTGTTGATCACAACAAACTGTGGAAAATTCTTCAAGAGACGGGACTACCAGACCACCTTACCTGCCTCCTGAGAAATCTGTATGCAGATCAAGAAGGAACAGTTAGAACAGGACATGGAACAATGAACTGGTTCCAAATTGAGAAAGGAGTACATCAAGGCTATAATATTGTCACCTTGCTTATTTAAATTATAGCAGAGTACATCATGCAAAATGCCAGGCTGGATGAAGCACAAGCTGGAATCAAGATTGCTGGGAGAAATATCAATAACCTCAGATATACAGATGATCCCACCCTTATGGCAGAAAGCAAAGGGGAACTAAAGAGCCTCTTGATGAGTGAAAGAGGAGAGTGAAAAAGCTGGCCTAAAACTCAACATTCAAAAAACTAAGATCATGGCATCTAGTCTCATCACTTCATGGGAAATAGATGGGAAAACAATGGAAACAGTGACAGACTTTATTTTGGGGAGCTCCAAATTCACTACAGATGGTGACTGCAGCCATGAAATTAAAAGGTGCATGCTCCTTGGAAGAAAAGCTATGACCAACCTAGACAGCATATTAAAAAGCAAAAAGTAGAGACATTACTTTGTTGACAAAGTTTCGTTTAGTCAAAGCTACGGTTTTTCTAGAAGTCACGTATGGATGTGAGAGGTGGACCATAAAGAAAGCTGAGTGCCAAAGAATTGATGCTTTTTGAACTGTGGTGTTGGAGAAGACTCTTGCGAGTCCCTTGGACTGCAAGGAGATCAAACCACTCCATCCTAAAGGAGACCACCCCTGGGTGTTCATTGGAAGGACTGATGCTGAGGCGGAAACTCCAATACTTTGGCCATCTCATGTGAAGAGTTGACTCATTGGAAAAGACCCTGATGCTGGGAGGGACTGGGGGCAGGAGGAGAAGGGGACGACAGAGGATGAGATGGCTAGATGGCATCATTGACTTGATAGACATGAGTTTGAACAATCTCCAGGAGTTGGTGATAGACAAGGAAGCCTGGCATGCTGCAGTCCAGGGGGTCACAGAGAGTTGGACATGACTTGAGTGACTGAACTGACTGATTGACTTCTAGGTATCTCTGTCATATCTCACTCCCATACTCCAAACTAATCCCCAGCAGCCTCTTCATCATCTTCACTGTGTGTCTAATAGACATCCCAAACTCAGCACCTCTAAAACTAAACTCCTGATCTTCATCTCCATCCTGCCTGATTGGCTCTATTCTGCTCCATCCTGCTGACAGTTGCTCAGATGAAAACCCTGAAGTCATCCTTCACACCTCTCTTTTACCTGATACATCAGGCATCTTGTTGACTCTCCCTTCAAAATATTTCCCAAATCTAGCCCTCTTATCTGGCCCAAATCTGCCATCACCATGGCCCCAGCCTTTATATAGTGTGGTATGGCCAAGAAAATAAACTTTCTTTTCAATTTTTTAATTTATTATTATTTTTTTTTCATCTCAAGTGTACATGAGTTCCCAGTCTTGAACCCGCCCCCCCCTTCCTACTCCACATCAACTCTCTGGATCATCCCCGTGTTTAATAAATAAAATGCAAGTTAGACCAAGTTCCTCCTCTGTTCAAAACCTTCCAAAGATTCTCCTGTTTACTCAGAGTAAAAGGCAAAGTCCAAATAATAGGATACATATCTTTCCCTCACTTGCAGGCAGTCTTGTCTTTGTTGAGAGCACTGATCACCACCCACCATGATACATCATTCACTTACAATTTATTATGTCTATTGTTTATTGTCCGTGTACCAACTAGAATCTCAGCTCCATGAAGGCAGGGATTTTCCTCTCTTTTATTCACCAATATGTTATAACCAAGCAGAACCCTTATGGGGCCTTCAGGGACAAGCCTTCCCCTGTATCCTCTGCTTTAGCTCTTCTCTGAAGTACCTAGGTAATGGTATTTGATGTACATTTCCTGAGTTGTTTTGCAGATGTAAAAAGCCATCTGCTCTCCAACAAAGGGAAGGTGTTAAGTACTTGAAGACCTTGAATACAAAGCCCCAGGCCTCCTGGAGCCTAAAGATTGGCAAAGCTTGTGAGATCTCTCTGCTCCCTCACTATCAGCCAGTCAGAGAACCCCGCACAAGCTGATCACAGACCTTATAACTCCCGCTTCTGCACCTGGGTTTTAAAAATGCTTTGCTGAAACCCTTCTGGGACCTCGGTGCTTTTAGGGCGTCATCCACCCTTCTCCTTGCATGGTTCTGCAATAAACCTTTCCCTGTTCCAAACTCTGACCTTTCAGTTTGTTTGGCCTCATTGTGCATTGGGCACACAAACTTGCATTAACAACATGTCTCAAGAACCTAGAATAAATATTGGTACATAGTAAGTGGCTTCCCTGGTGGCTCAGATAAAGAATCAATGTGCAATGAGGGAGACCTGGGTTCGATCCCTAGTTTGAGAAGATCCCCTGGAAAAGGGAATGGCCACCCACTCCAGTGTTCTTGTCTGGAGAATCCCATGGAAAGAGGAGCCTGGCGGGCGGCAAAGAGTTGGACACTACTGAGCAGCTAACATTCTCAGTTTTTTCCTTCACATAGTAAGTATTCAACACAGACTAGGTGAACAAACGTAGGAAGGATTTTGACTCTGGGGAGAGAACCCATTCTTCTTACTTGCAAATATCTCCTAATTTTATTAATGGACTTTTCTCTTACCTGTTAAGTGAGCTAATAGGATTTTGTGATGATTATAATTATGAATCACTGTTGAGCACTTACTCTGTTTCTAAACAAGGGAAATCACCTAAACAAATATGAATACTTCATATTCATCAATAAAGTATTTATTATGCCTCTACTATGTGCCTGGCATAGGGAAATGCCACTGAGGGTTGGGGGCTGTGGAGGAGGGTTTCAAACAGTTTAAGACCTTCTGGCTGATCTACTTGAAGTCATACTCTTACTTGGACTAGAAGTCATTTTACTAACAATCCAGGTTTAGCTTGTTGTGTTTTCATATTTTTCTTTGTGCTATAAAGAAGATTCACAGAAAGTGTTAAGAAATAGCAGTGGAAGCTCTGATGGAAAAATGCAGCCTGCCATATCAGCAAACAAAGGATGCTGTGGCTGTCAAGCCATCAGCCACTACCACTGCCCCAAGAGTGAGCCCTGAGGAAACTCTGGGATGAAGACAAAAGGGCTGCCCACTCCCAAGCCCTCAGCCACTGCAGCCACCCCAACAGTGCACCTTGAGGGGACTCGGGATGGGAAAGAACAGGATGAGTGCTCAGTCACTTCAGTCCCGTCCAACTCTTTGTGACCCCATGGACTGTAGCCCGCCAGGTTTGTCTGTCCATGGGAATTCTCCAGGCAAGAATACTAGAGTGGGTTGCCATGCCCTCCCCCAGGGGATCTTCCCAACCCAGGGATCAAACCTGTGTCTCTTGCGTCTCCTGCATTACAGGTGGATTCTTTACCCAGTGAGCCACCACAAAAGCCTATGAACAGGATACTGGCGCTGGATAGCTAAGATGCATAATATCAAAGGAATGATTTCCGTGAGCCCAGACTCTTGTATCTTCCAATATATAGGAAAGCACTAAATTCATTAACTTGAGATGTCTGGTTTCTTTCATTAATGGTAATTGTTTGAGGTTCCAATGACCTGGTTTTAAGTTCAGAATTCCTATGTATCCTGGCTCCTCCCTGACCTCTTCTGAGCAGCCCCTCAGAGCTAACTGAGAGACTGCCTCCCGGGCTTCAGTCCTCAGCAAGTCCACTCAATAAAACATAATTCTCAACTTTCAGTTTGTGGACTGTTTTTCAATCAACAAAGCCTTCAGCAGTTCTTGCAGGAGATAAAATGGGAAGCCATTGCCTCCAAAAAGGAATTGCCTCTGCAATTTTTGGTCACCCATCAGAAAGAAGCCTCAGACCCAGGTCCAAAAGCACAGGTCAAGCATTTGCCAGTTTAGCTGACCTGGATGGCATTAAGCGCTTCAGTGGCGCTACATGGTAAGCAACATGCCTGCCAATGCAGGAGACGCAGGAGACGCGGGTTCCATCCCTGGGTCGGGAAGATCCCCTGGAGGAGGAAATGGCAACCCAGCCCAGTATTCTTGCCTGGGAAATCCCACAGACAGAGGAGCCTGGCAGGGTACAGTCCACGGGGTCCCAAAGGGTGGGACACAACTGAGCACGCTTATGGAAGATGTCAGACATTCGGAGAAGCCACCAGGAGCTGCCGTTGCTGAGGAGACGAGGGCAGAGGGGCAGATCTCTATTCTCTCTTCACTCTTCATCCAGAGGGAGTTTGTTTTGATCTCTTTCATTTGTGCATACATATCAGATATTTTTGAACAAAAGATTTCATCTGTTAATATCTAAATTTCTGTCTGAGAAAATAAAAGTCTGTCTTACTTTGCTCTTTCTTTTCTTCAGGGATCCCTGCAAGCTTTGGAAGAAGGGGTATAAATAGAATTCATGTAGGAAATGTGAGAGCTCCAAGGGTTCTTGCTGGTAGAGATAAGGCAACTGTTGCCCTCTCCGTGCTTTACTTTCATACCCATGGCATAGTATCTCGGTTTCTATATTGCCAGCTTTGCAAAATGACAAATTTGAAAGAGCTTGGAAAGCACTAGCTTCTCTTTTACCTTAAAGTCAAATACCAGTGTTAAATAAGGAAAAGAACCATCTCTTAGGATGCCCTGTGCATTTTTCCATCCAATACTGCACTTACCGAGATTAATAAATGTATCCATCTATCTGCTCAGTTAATTTGCAATGGAGTATAATCATTAGTAGTCACACAGGTAAATTGTCTGGTTTGCCAGGCTGGCATACACAAAAAGTGAGTGAGGAATGAATGAGCTACAGCTACACACAGCGACATTGATACAGCTCCCAAACATAATGCTGAGCAAAAGAAGCCAGACACAAAAGAGCAGGTACTGAATGACTCCATTTCTATAAAGTTCGAAAACAGCTAAACTAATCTGTGAGGTTAGAAGCCAGGATAATGATTACCCTTGGGGGGTGGGGCAGAGAGTAGCAAATGGAAGGAGATACAAGGGAGGACTTCTGCGTGCTATTCACATCGTTTCTCTATCTGGGTATTAGTTACAAGGACATATAAAAATTCACTGAACTGTGTAATTAATGATTTGTGCATTTTTCTGTATGTGTCTTACATTTTAACAAAAATATTACATGAGTAATAAATATGGCTTGATTTGGGTGGAGAATTTTATTTTGTCTCCTAAGATAAAGGCGATGGCACCCTACTCCAGTACTCTTGCCTGGAAAATCCCATAGACAGAGGAGCCTGGTAGGCTGCAGTCCATGGGGGTCGCTATGAGTTGGGCAAGACTGAGCGACTTCACTTTCACTTTTCACTTTCATGCATTGGAGAAGGAAATGGCAACCCACTCCAGTGTTCTTGCCTGGAGAATCCCAGGGACGGGGGAGCCTGGTGGGCTGCCGTCTATGGGGTCACACAGAGTCGGACACGACTGAAGTGACTTAGAAGCAGCAGCAGCAAGATAATACTAGGGAAACCTCAGTGGCTCAGAAGATAGTAAAGAATCTGCCCACAATGCAGGAGACTCAGGTTCGATCCCTGGATCAGGAGGATCCCCTGGAGGAGGGCATGGCAACCCACTCTAGTGTTCTTGTCTGGGAAATCCATTGACAGAGGAGCCATGGCGGGCTACAGTCCATGATGTCACAAAGAGTCAGATAAGACTGACCAACTAACAAGCTAATACTGCTGTATCGTTGCAACTCAGGTTTGGGATGGAATCCTTAAGGATTGTCCAGTGAGGATCACCCCATCCCAGAGGCTGGCACAAGTCTGGGGTAGAAATAGACAGTTTTAATTATGTCCTATTTTCATTCTAAATAGCAGGGTAATAGGTTTTGATGAAAAATTGTGCCAACAGACAACTCTTAAGATGCACACGTACATAATAGAAATGTACTGCCATGTTTTGGGTTGAGGTTTACCATTTCTATATGCATTGAAATTAGCTGCTTACTCTGACTGATTCTCCTGCTATTGAGTTTGGCAGGATGCCATCTTAATGAAACCCATGGGTATTTATTGAAGATCATGATGAATACTCTGAACCATAACTTTTATCGTCATATGTTCCTTTTCTCATTATTTCTTGTTTGTAATTTTGTGCAGATTTCTATAAAAAGCACTTCTTTATAGAAAATCCTCATTTAACAAAATGCTTATTGCCACCTGTAGAAACAATTTTGCTGGAATAAAACGTGACTAACACGTGCTCAAATTAAATTAGACATTTAAAAATATGTTTAATAATAGCTTCTAATCCTGGGTCTGCCATTTATTAGCTATATGTCTGCGGGCCTTTTGATGAACCTATTTTAGCCTATTTTCCTCAGTGGTCTCACCCTCATGGAGTTGTCCTGAGGATTAAGTGAGATAATCCATGTAATTAATGTAGAGCACTTAGTGTAGGATCTGTGTCCAAAAGCTTATTAAATCCTCACTCTTGGTTTTATTAGTAGCTTATCTACCACATGACATGTGCATGGTAAAACTGATCACTTATTCAGGGATATGTAAAACTAAAAATAGCATTTGAACAGAGAAACATGTGTTTCAACAGACTTGAAAGAATGCATAGGTAGTTAAAGCCACTTTTTCCTCCTCCTTTATCACCTGGGAACTGGAGGGGAAGAAGATGAAGAGCAAGAGCAAAAAAGCAATGGAAACAGACATTGGTGGACCTTTGACACTGTACTCTGCTGTCTGTCCCCCAAGCCATGTACTGAAGGGTGGGAAGCACAGTGGAAATTTCAGATGAGTTTGGGGGACGCCAGAGCTGAGAACATCTGTCTCTTTTAAGACAGAGTTCAAGGAAGGAGCAAATATTCTAGAGCTCCCTGGCACCCAGAAAGAGGAAGGAACAATAAAGAGAGTCTTGCAATATCTCTGTGCCCACTGTGGCGTGGAGAGCTGACAAGAGCTTGAGAGTATAACCAAGCAGGACCCTATAGAATCTTCTCAGGGACAGACTTTCTCCCATATCCTCTGTTTCAGCTCCTCTCTGAGACACCTAGATAATAGTATTTGGTGTATATAGTATTTGGTGTAGTAAATTCTCAGAGTTGTTTATCTAATGTGAAAAATCCCCACCAAATGGAAGATATTAACTACTTGATGACTCTGATCACCTAGCCCCAGGCCTCCTAGACTCTAAGGACTGGTAAGGTTAACCCCTGCGACACTACCCTTCTAACTCACCATCAGCCAGATCATTGCACAAACCGATCAAGTACCTGCAACCCCCACCCCACCCCCTCACCTGGCTTTTAAAAATGATTTATCGAAAATCTTCAGGAAGCTCAAGTCGTGTCAAGGCTTGAGCCACCTTGTCTCCTTGCATGGCTTTGCAGTAAACCTTTCTCTGCTCCAAACTCCAGCATTTCAGTTTGTTTGGTCTCACTGGAAGTCAGGCACACAAACTTGCGTCAACGCACGAGCCAAACCAAGAGCTATCTCAGATCTTGTGATCAGAGTAAAACAAACTCCTCCACAGTGAATGGGAGCCAGTCAAGGTCCAGTAGGGATACAGAAGTCCCAGCAGATTCCAACACAGACATTTGATGATGATGTCCTGATGATCAAAGACCAGATCCCTATAGCCCTAGATGCCTTGACATTGAGATTCTCTCTAGGACTTAACCATGACTGTGGGGAAAGTGTGAAGAGACCCTAAGCTGACAAAGTAAACGATGAAATGACAGGATTTGGATTGCAGAGATGGTTTCCATCATCCAGCAGAATTGATATGAACAAGGAAAAGCTCTTTACACATTAGAAAAATGCACATTTCTTGCTCACATTGAATTGAAAGCCTGAGAATTTATGACCACTAATATTCTGTACTGAACATGAATTATTTGAGATGTCTACTCAAGTCCTCATGGAATTCCTACAGATGAGGCTCATCTTCCTGCTTGCAGCTGCTGTGAGAATCAGAAAGAACATTCAGAGGCTTCCACTGCTACTCTTGGTGACATTGTTTTCCCTTTGTTATTGCCAAAGAGATAGATAAATACCACCACTGGGCTCCTCTTCCCAGGTCCTCACCCATTGGCCCCCTCTTCAACACAAGTCCAAGTTTGTCTGTGAACTCACCTGTTTCTGTGGACAATCTTGTTCGAGTACTTCTTTTTTCAAAAATCATGCCTAAGGACTTCCCTTGCAGTAAAGGCAAATACTGAAAGTCAAGGATAATAATACAATTAAACTAATTAAAATGAATTATATATTTTATATCTACTAGCAAGGATTATATTTTAAGATTTATTCTTTTCATTATCAGAAACTAGAATAATTAACACTGCTCCCAAATAAGCATTCATATGTTATTTACAAAGTGAATTTAAAGAGTTTATTTCCTGTTATATACAAATAGGGGAAGCAAAGAGGAATCCCATAGCTTATTGACATGTAATGAGAAAGTAATATTGTTGCTCTGGGTTCAACCTGAACACTTGTTCCAAAATGTATTAATATTTCATACTCGAACCATCTTCTTACTTAAATCTGTGGAAATGTTACAGGGAAGAACTGACTCCAGGTTGGATCTGTTTCTTTTACTTTAACATTTGCTTCTAGTTGCTTTTGTTCACTAAAAAGATACTGTCCATATATAATGGCCTGCCTTGGTCAAACTTGCTCATCTTCCTGAATGTTAAACCAAAATGCCTTTGTTCAGGACCCTGTCCACCTGTGGATGGCTACAGGAAGGAAGAAATTAACATATCCTATCCCTAAGTCTGGCCATTCCAGGACATATTTGCAAGATTAATGTCCTTTTTACTTTACCTCCTCACCTCCCCCATCTCTGTTCTATAAAAGAGCCTGGCATCCAGACCCTGATAAGATGGCTATTTTGAGATATTAGTCTGCAGTCTTCTTGGTCAGCCAGCTTTCCGAATAAAGTTGTATTCCTTTCCTCAACCCTTGTCTCTCAGATTCATTGGCCTACGATGAGGCAAGCAGAGCAAGCTTAGACTCAGTAAAAGAAACTTCTACCAATGTTCAATGATTTCAAAGATGCTTGTTTGGGAAGTGTCTTCTCAGCTGGGAACATGTTTCTCTGTCACAACATGGGGCACTCAGACTCCTAAAGATGACACCCCAGAGTTTCAAATACACTTGCATCATGCATCCTTGGGAGAGTGCAAAGGCTTTGTTTCTAGAAGCCATGTGGAAACAATCTGAGTTTGGGTGTGGGGTGGGGCTCTTTCTCCTTCCTCTGCTACAGATGGACTTCCTGATAGGATGAGTTCTGGAACAAATAGATTCCAGCCAGCTAACCTTCCTCACCAAAAAGTGTTTAAAACAGAAGCCTGGAGTCTCGAGGAGGGAGGCTTTTCTCCTTATTTCAAGGTCTTCTATAGGAACCAATAGCATTTGGAGTCACACCTGTTTTGGGTTCATTCTTAGGAACTTGGAGAGTTTGTGAGCTAGATAAGAGAATCAAGGTTGTGTACAACTTTCTCAA
The DNA here is from genome assembly GCA_006410615.1 of Neotragus moschatus. Lineage (NCBI taxonomy): Eukaryota > Metazoa > Chordata > Mammalia > Artiodactyla > Bovidae > Neotragus > Neotragus moschatus. Next base: position 804,837 of record SJYA01003318.1, on the reverse strand, counting down.
CCTGAAACCAGCTCTTTCAAATGCTTTTGAACAACCTTGGAATATGAAAACACTTTCACAGTTAAGCAGTCTAAATGAAACTGCTGCATTAATTGTATTTCAAACATAAATTGCTCAAAATGCAGAATAATGCTTCCAGCTAAGCACCATATCCCATTTCTTCTCCTACTTGGTAACCTTTTAATTGATTCTTTGCTAATCTAACTTTTTAACACCATCACATCATCCTGAATTTTTTGAAGTTATCCTAATGATGAAATATCTGATCTTCATCCACCACTGGAATTTGTTGCTAGGAAAAAAATATATCATCCTTATTTTAAATCTGCTAGAAAACAGAAAAGAAGGTAAAGGTAAAAATAAAATCATTCCAGAGAACTGATTCCTTAGGGTCTGATTCAGTTAATAATGACTTTCAACATTTCACATGAAAGAAATGCAATGACTTGTCATTGAATAACTGATTTTTATGCTTTTTGTATGCCTGTGCACTCAGTGATAATCAATTACCTTGCCTGTGTGATTTCATTACTTAGCAACTGTTTAGGAATTTTAATGTATTTTCTTTTTCCTCTTTCTTTGTAAAGGCTGTCTTTCAAAAGGCTGATTGGAACTTCCCTGGTTGTCCAGTAGTTAAGAATTCATGCTTCTATTGCAGAGGGCACAGGTTTGATCCCTGGTCCGGAAACTAAGATCCCTCATGCCATGCCATGCAGCCAAAAAAAGAGAGACTGGTAACAGTGGAAGGTAATATGGAAATACCACATACCTCTCCTTTCTGTTTTATCCTGAATTTCAGATCTGCTGATAGCCATAGCATATACTTAATTTCTTCTCCTGTAAAGTTCTTTAGAGTGAGGAGGTCACGGCCCTTCAGCTGTACTTTATCCTGTAGTGGTTGCCCACATCTATGAAAAAGAAAAAGAAAAAGATATATTTAAGAAAACAAAACCCATGTCCTATGGTAATTCATTGTTTAATTTTTGAAACAAAATATAGCAAATCACGTGTAAACTCACATGTCTCTGCAAAGTGTTAATGCTTTCAAATTGATATGGCTGTGGTTTACATTTTATATATCCAGTTTTTTGAATGCTGAGAGAAAAGAAAAACTTGAGGAAAGAGGTTGAATTATGTGCTGAAAATAATCATAAGTGGCTTTGTTACTTCATAGTTAGTCAAGTTACCCAAACTCTCTGCACTTAAATTTCTCACCTAGAAAAGGAGTATAAGAAGCTTATAGAGTTGTGAGGATGAAATTATTCGATACATGGAAATCAGATAGTGTCTGGCATATAATAAGTATTTGATAAATTTTAGCTGCTGCTGCTTCTGTTAAGTCGCTTCAGTCGTGTCCGACTCCTTGGGACCCCAGAGATGGCAGCCCACCAGGCTCTCCCGTCCCTAGGATTCTCCAGGCAAGAACACTGGAGTGGGTTGCCATTTCCTTCTCCAATGCATGAAAGTGAAAAGTGAAAGGGAAGTCACTCAGTCGTGTCCGACTCTTAGCGACCCCATGGACTGCAGCCCACCAGGCTCCTCCGTCCATGGGATTTTCCAGGCAAGAGTGCTGGAGTGGGGTGCCATTGCCTTCTACTATTGAAATCATTGTTGTTTAGTCACTAAGTTGAGTCTGACTCTTTGCAACCCCATGGACTGTAGCCTGCCAAGCTCCTCTGTCCATGGGATTTCCCAGGCAAGAATACTGGAGTGGGTTCCAATTTCCTTCTCCAGGGGACCGTCCTGACCCAGGGATGGAACCCATGTCTCCTGCAGTGGCAGGTGGATTCTTTACCACTGAGTCACCAGAGAAGCCCTGTAATTGAAATCATTAGATGGTACAAACAGAATTTGTATGTACATACAAGAGAAAACAATTTCATTCATTTTCCTCTACTGCCTTTCAAATCTATCCTTGAAGCATTGTTCTTTGTTGTCCCCGGTCAGCTACAGTGGACCCTGTGGCTTTTCTAGTAACTTTCAGGGAAAGAAAAAGTTCTCTGCTTACTTTACTCCCTCAAAGAGTCTTGGTTAAAGACTGTATAATAATAATGATAATTCTTTTGCCTTAAAGAAATGTACCACAGGTTAATACCCTTTCCTTCCAGCTCATGCCTAATTTAAGCTGGCCTCCTCCACAGGGGAAGGGGAACCATGAACTCTTTCCTCTGTTTCGTTACCTTCAGTTCCTCCAAGTAAAGTCAAAGTAAGGTGAGGAATTAAGGGTCAGGCAAAGTCTGGTTCTGTTCTAGCAATCTAGCATTGGTACAAGTGTTTGAGGCTGATTCTTTTCTGGGGTACTTTTGAGGGTCCATGGAAGAAGTCTCTCGTCACTAGGAATTTCTCATAGCAGTTCTTGGTGGCGGACATTTACATCGTCTTTGCCATTCAAGGAAACATATCCAAACTCTTTTTCCTGAGATCTCCCCAACCTGGGTGCTTCAGGAAGCCTTCTGGTCATAATGTGACATAGCACCGTGATAGGTCTCTTTCTTCATCCATATTGGTTCATGGGAAACCCTGCATGTTCTTTGCTCTGACTAGAGTTGAGTCCGTCCCAGCATAGACTCTTATTCTGCCATCAAAATAGCTAGCCAGCCAGTCCCTCTCTGTATTTTCCACTTAGAGGCCTGACATCACTGTACTGTGTCTCCAAGCTCTCCTATTGAAGATAATAGTGCCATCATAGCCACTTGCCCTAATCTTGAGGTGAGGGAATAATTCTCATCCACGTGAGGCACATCATATACAATGGTTGTTGCTGTCGTTCAGTTGCTAAGTCATCTCCGACTCTTTACAACTCCATGGACTGCAGCACTCCAGGCTCCTTTGTTCTTCACCGTCTCCCAGAATTTGCTCAGATTCCTGTCCAGTGAGTTGGTGATGTTATCTAACCATCTCAGTCTCTGCTGCCCTCTTCTCCTTCTGCCTTCTATCTTTCCCAGCATCAGGGTCTTTTCCAGTGAGTTGGCTGTTCTCATCAGGTAGCCACAGTATTGTAGCTTCAGTTTCAACATCAGTCCTTCCAGCGAACACCCAGGACTAATTTCCTTTAGGATTAACTGGTTTCATCTCCTGGCTATCCAAGGGACTCTCAAGAGTCTTCTAGCCAGCACCACAGTTTGAAAGCATCAATTTTTCGGCGCTCAGCCTTCTTTACGGTCCAGTTCTCACATCCATACATAACTACTGGAAAAACCATAGCTTTGACTGTATGGACCCTTGTTGGCAAAGTGATGTCTCTGCTTTTTAATATGCTATCTAGGTTTATTATAGCTTTCCTTTCAAGGAGCAAGCATCTTTTAATTTCATAGCTGCAGTCACTGTCCACAATGATTTTGGAGCCTAAGAAAATAAAATCTGTCACAGCTTCCACTTTTTCCCTTTCTATTTGCCATGTAGTGATGGGACCAGATGCCACGATCTTAGTTTTTTATACAATGATACGTAGCTAAAATCCTCTTCAAATCTACAACTCACCTCCTGGTTTCTACAATCCATTTTAAAAGCTAGAGGCAATCACCAGTGGGTTGCAAAACTACTTCTTGTGTACCTCCTTTGCAAGTCCTGTTTTAGTGGTCTAGCATCTCACTTCGGATTGAGGAAAGAGTCAGAACCTATTGAGCCTGGGCAGAAACTGAGACCAAGTCCCATTTTAACATTCTATTACATTATGATGACAGTAATTGTTATTTGGGATAATCAGTCTATAAAATGGACAGCATTGATTCTCAGTGTTCTATTTAATAATAATTAGTATTGTATACCATTAGAAATTATGAATAATCAAGGTCAAATTGTGATTTACCACGTATATTAAGCATTCATTTTACTTGGAGTAAAATGACTGTCAGAAAATAATCATGCTTGAACTCCAGCCTAAGAAAAAAAGCTTGTGCTACTTGAGATGAAGAGTAAATTATCTGGAGGAATTTGTCTTTTTGCATTGATAACAAGATAATAAGTAAGAAAATAACAAATTCTCTCAATTTGTTGTTTTCACTGCATGATGTCAAATAACTCAGACAAATGTATATTTTACTAAGTATCCAACTTTCTAGCAGAGCTTGTTTAATGTTCAGAAGGTGAATAGATTTTTTTCAGTAGACCTTTTATGAGATAAAGCCCTTCAGAGATTCTAATTAGTAAGGAAAGGGGCTTCCATAAAGATGGAGGGTTTGTGGGTTAGCTGGCTAATGATTAATTGATAGATTTAATACAAGATCTAATGATATATTCAACTCTAATAAGAATTAGCATTTTCAGCCTATATGTGCATTAAAATTTTGCTCAACATTCCTAAGACCTACCATTGTCTTCAATTTTTAAAAATGTGTGATTTTGTGTATGCTGGTTTTATGTTTGGCTCTGATAATATTAACTAGTGATACTTTCTAGTACTATTTAGTGCTTGGAATATACAAGCACTGATATTGTTGAGAAGTAAATCCTTTGGTATTCATGCATTTTTCTCTGTCAGTTGGATCCTTCTAGGGATCTGTAAACAGGTTTAACATGTCTGGCTTGGGATGGAGCCATGGCAGCTTAATCTTTCCCAGTTCACACTGTCAACTACAAATAGGCACTTGCTATGGGCACTTACCATCTACCTCTACAAGGATTAAATCATGAGCTACCATAGCTGCTGACCTTCTACACTCCATGAAAGGAGTTCAGGGTGGAGAGCAGAAATGAGGCACTCTGTGCTCAGGGGAAAAGCTGGCAGGACAGATCTTTAGATAGTAAGATAAATTCAGGAGCGGATTTTATGAGTCCAATTCCTATATCTCCCCATATTTAGAAAAGCACTAAAATCCTTCACAGTGATGACTGTTCTTCATGACTAGCAAAAGCTTCTCGAGACTAGTAGAAACCTTCCGGAAAAATATGTGCTTGATTGCATGTACTTCCCCTTTACCAAAATCTCGTACATACTGACCTTCCCCACTGTCTCTTTGGAGCAGTCTCTTAGAGCTATCTGAGGTGCTCTCTCCCAGGCTGCAGTCCGCACCTCATTTTGCATCCACACCCCAATAAAACTTAACTTGCAACTCTCATGTTGTGTGTTTTTTTAAGTCAACAACATTTAAGGCAGCTCTGAGAGTATAATTTCTTCTGGAATAAGGTCCAAACAACATAAAATCACAGAAGATATACTTTCTTGATGTCTTACAATAACATATTAATATTCCATGGGTTAAGATGTCACCTGATATTATATTAAAAGGGGAAGGAAAAAACTTTCCTGGAAAACCCCACTCCCTAGATTCAAGAAATTTGGGAAATATCACTATAGTTGTTGAATTTGCATCCATCAAAATCAGGAAAAACAAACCATGAGCTAATTTTCAGGCCTTTTCTAATTCCCTAGAGTTCAAGCTCTGACTCCTGGCTATATTGGAGCCCACAACACTTAAGGGATTCAGTATCCTCCCTTACTTTCAGCCCCTATAGGGTTTTGTTATATTTGTGTGCTTAGTGGCTCAGTCATGTGCAACTCTGCATAGAGTGTAGCCCACCAGGCTCCTCTGTCCAGGGGGATTCTCCAGGCAAGAATACTGGAGTCCATGCCCTCCTCCAGGGGATCTTCCCAACCCAGGGACTGAATCCAGGTCTCCCCCATTGCAGGCGGATTCTATACTGTCTGAGCCACCTGGGAAGCCCTTGTTGCATCTACTCTGCTCTAAGTACTCACAGGACTATATGCTTCATTGAATGCATATCATAGATTTTAGAATTGTGGTGGTATGGTTGAATCTCAGAGAAAAATAATTGGAAATGGAAATTTTGCAGAGCACTGATTTTTCTCCCCTTCCCACGAAAGGAAAGAGCAAAATAATGGTGAAAGAGGAGGGGTAGCAACACCTTTAGCTGCTTCAAAAGAGCTTCAACTTCCAGCTCTTTATTGCCCAAAGAGAAAACAGATTGGAAGAGGTAAAAGGTCTCTGAAGCTTTCTCAAGTTTGTCCTTACAAACTTCAAGAAATTTCTAAGTTGGAGGTAGGGTTAGAGTTAGTGCTGATATTCTGCTTTTGGGATTGTGTTGTGAGAGGCTCTTTTTATTTCTCCATTGACAGATTTGAGTTTAAAAATAGAAGTCACCAACATCCTGCTCGAATATTCCCTTCTTGTCCAGACCATTCATTTTCAAATTTATATAGTGACAGAAGCCTTATTTCAAATTCTTTTCCTTAGACCACAAGAGATCAGAAGAATACCTCTTTGTGTCTCTAGTCTCCACAGGGCGGCAGCTGATATGTGGCCCTCCTTCCTGTTACTGTGGAATCACACCTCCAATAAACCAATAAATCTTAGCAGATAAGCTATTAAAAAAAAAAACAGTTCTGGCTTTGCACAGCAGTGAGGGACTGTAAATAACTATTAAATGTGAAGCCATGTAAAACAACCTTCATAATCAATAGGAGGAATCACAATTGTTCTGTGACTTAAGTTTTTTTGGCAAAACATTACAAACTCTCTTATAGTCAGTTATAAAGGCTTAAGGAAATGAAAAATGAGTAAAACTTATATATATTTAGTACATTGTTATTTAAAACATTAGAAACATCAAGAATTACAGTGTTTTATTTCTTTGTAAAAATTATCAGGTAGTTTGAACAGTATGCTGTCTTCTTATCACGTTTGTTATACTTTGGTGAATTGTCATACTTCTAAGTTTGAATCAACTTTCGGCATTTTATTCTTTGAACTCTTAATATTATGAAATCTCTCTGAGAATTCCTTTAATTCTTTAAATATTTATTATTTGGCTGCTCTGGGTCTTAGTTATGGCATGTGGAATCTTCTAGTAGCGGCACATAGGATCTAGTTCCCTGACTAAGGATTGAACCTGGGCCCCCTGCATTGGGAGCACAGAGTCTTAACCACCTGACCACTAGGGAAGTCCTGAGAATTCTTTTAGTGTGGAATGTTTTACTGGTATCACTTCCTCTGGAATATCTTCATACTTTTGGTCACACCACTCTACTCGTTTATGTCGATAAGTTTGTCTTCACTAAGTTTCTCTAGCTATATAGCTACAACCTCTCAAATAAGTGAAGTGAAGTGAAGTCAGTCAGTCATGTCCGACTCTTTGCGACCCCATGGACTGTAGCCTACCAGGCTCCTCAGTCCATGGGATTCTCCAGGCAAGAAGACTGGAGTGGGTTGCCATTTCCTTCTCCAGGGGATCTTCCCGACCCAGGGATTGAACCCAGGTCTCCCGCATTGTAGGCAGACGCAAATAGTAGCAGGGTCAAAAACACCACAGTCAGCTATTTCTTCTATAAATACATTTACATTCACATTTAACTTGTCAATGTTATCATTTTTCTTTCTCTGCTGCATTTTCACCTCTTTCAGACAATTCTGTCTTTTAATTATCCATTTTTTATTAAAACGTCACATGGGCTTATCGCTGGAAGAAGAGAAGGCAGAGCAACTGTACTGTTTAATGTCTGTAGGTGAACTGGGTAACAGCTGCACAGTGAACAATCAGCAACAGACTTTGAAAGAAGTGATGTGATTGGTCACTGATCATGGAGTGCATCTGTTATGTACACAGTGATTTGTGAACTGAAGAGGCAGCAATGGATGGATGTGAGGGTTGGACGATAAAGAAAGCTGAGCGCCAAAGAATTGATGCTTTTGAACTGTGGTGTTGAAGACTCTTGAGAGTCCCTTGGACTGCAAGGAGATCCAACCAGTCCATTCTGAAGGAGATCAGCCCTGGGATTTCTTTGGAAGGAATGATGCTAAAGCTGAAACTCCAGTAGTTTGGCCACCTCATGGGAAGAGTTGNCCCGCATTGTAGGCAGACGCAAATAGTAGCAGGGTCAAAAACACCACAGTCAGCTATTTCTTCTATAAATACATTTACATTCACATTTAACTTGTCAATGTTATCATTTTTCTTTCTCTGCTGCATTTTCACCTCTTTCAGACAATTCTGTCTTTTAATTATCCATTTTTTATTAAAACGTCACATGGGCTTATCGCTGGAAGAAGAGAAGGCAGAGCAACTGTACTGTTTAATGTCTGTAGGTGAACTGGGTAACAGCTGCACAGTGAACAATCAGCAACAGACTTTGAAAGAAGTGATGTGATTGGTCACTGATCATGGAGTGCATCTGTTATGTACACAGTGATTTGTGAACTGAAGAGGCAGCAATGGATGGATGTGAGGGTTGGACGATAAAGAAAGCTGAGCGCCAAAGAATTGATGCTTTTGAACTGTGGTGTTGAAGACTCTTGAGAGTCCCTTGGACTGCAAGGAGATCCAACCAGTCCATTCTGAAGGAGATCAGCCCTGGGATTTCTTTGGAAGGAATGATGCTAAAGCTGAAACTCCAGTAGTTTGGCCACCTCATGGGAAGAGTTGACTCATTGGAAAAGACTCTGATGCTGGGAGGGACTGGGGGCAGGAGGAGAAGGGGACGACCGAGGATGAGATGGCTGGATGACATCACTGACTCGATGGGCATGAGTGTGAGTGAACTCCAGGTGTTGGTGATGGACAGGGAGGCCTGGCGTGCTGCGATTCATGGGGTCGCAAAGAGTTGGACACGACTGAGCGACTGAACTGTACTCAACTGAGCCAGCAATGAAATTTTTACTTTAGGCAACTAAACCCAATTAATGTCCCATGGCAACTGAAATTTGAACTGTGTACTTGGGAGACTGGTGGTATTTACTAAACTGTGGTAATTAAAATTCCTACGTGTGAGGACCATACAAAGGAATGACTGTTTGTACTCCAGATACAGTCCCATCATAGGCTTCCTTTCACATACTACTCCCTCTGTCCACAACACTCGCCCCACAGCTATCAAGCTCTCTTTCTCATCCTTAGGCTGGAGGCTTAAATACCATCTCCTATGAGACTCCTTCCCTGACTGTACCAAGTAATCTCTGCTTTGGCTTCATTTTCCTCAAAACACCTATCACAATTTTTAATACAACGGGTTGGCCAGAAAGTTTGTTCGGGTTGGAAACCAGAAGGAACTTTCTGGCCAACCCAATATATTTGTGTCTGTCCACTGCTTACTTTTTTTTTTAAGGTCTTTTTTTTTTTTTTTTTTAAAATAGTTGTTTATTTATTTTTGCCTGCATCAAGTTTTAGTCACAGCACATGGGATTGGTTGTGGCATGCAGACTTCTCTCTAGTGGTGGCGCTCGGGCTCCATAGTTGTGGTGCCTGGGCTTAGTTGTCCTGCAGCATATGAAATGTTAGTTCCCCAACCAGCGATTGAACCCAAGTTCTCTGCAGTGGAAAGCGGATTCTCAACCACTAGGCCACCAGGGAAGTCCTTGTTCACTGCTTACTTTTAATCTTCCCATTAAATTACATGACCCACCATGTCCCAGGTCCTGCCTGTTTTATTCATTAATATATCCCGGTGCTGCTTGCAATGCCTGGAATATAGTAGGCATTCCATAAATATTTCTTAAGTAAATGTATGATTGAATGAGGTAGAAGTAAATCAATTTGTATAAAAAATTCAGCAGATTTCTGGGCATGAATTTAGAGAGAGTTGCCATGATGGATTTTTAAGGCCCTGACTGAAGTCTGATGACCAAAAAAGATACTAAAAGTGCCCACCCGAAAAAGAACTAATGTTGAGGCAAGAGCAAGTGTGGGCTGTGGTGCAGGCTGAACACAAGGCCTAAGAGTCATGGAGGAGAATTGATTGCGGCCTGGTATGTTGCTAAAGCTGAAATTCCCTAAGGTTCTACAGTATTTGCACCGCTGGGAAGAACAGTTGGACATATACACATGAAACAAAAAAAAGCATTATAATCTTGAATCCTACAGATAGTAGCCTGAGACAAGTACAAAAACTAGAAAGCTGGTGAGAGTGCCTGGTGGATGAGTTTTTGTCCATAGCACCATGAGGGTCAAATCCCAAATACATTAATAATGAACTATACCAATATTTTGGTTACCTCTTTCCGTGAACCCCTTCTGGATAGAATAAGTTCCCAGGGTTCTTGGGGACAAAAAGATTGGAGCAGTACATCCTGTCCATCTGTCATACCAGCCTGAGAGGGTTTGAGTGATTAACTGGAAAATTTTTTTAAGTTATATCTCACCTGGTTAAGGGGTTCATAATGTTTACACCATTGAAAAACCATTAGAGCAGCCACCACCTTTTCTCAGCTCTATCCAGGAGGTGGGGCAGGAAATGTTGGCTTGGGAAAAAGAACTGTTTTTCATAGATATCAAGAGCTAACCAGGACAGTTTATCACTGAAAGGAAAGCAAACACAATGGTTCCAGTTTAAATTCCTATCCTGTTTACTGTCTCCTTATAGACCTCCCCTTGGCTCCAAAATGGAGTTGCCACACCTCTTTCCTGAGCTACTTAAAAATTAGAGGAAAATTGAAAACCTCCACGATTGGACCATGTTAAAATGCCTCCATTACGGGCACCCTCCTTTTTTTTTTTTTTCTTGTTTGTGTTAAGCATTTCTTGCTTTCTGGTGATAAACCCACATTCTAGTTAGCCAGATAAAACTGCTGACCTAAATGGCTTTTAAATTCTCATAGAGACCCTGTACTTCAGTTGGAAGCAGCCCAGTCTGGTTTATGAGGACCCAAACCAAGGCCAGAATCACTGTTTCAGTGTTTCCATAAAATGCTTGGTCTCTTTGTACTCAAGTGTGTCTCCTTGGTAAACCAGACCTAAACCACATTATCATTCTTCAGCCAACATATAACAGGGAGGATATAGTATTGGAGAAAACAATGAGAAGCATGTATAGATTTTTCTATCAAAACTGTCATGGCAATCGGGTTAAAGCCAGAGCTTTTGAAAAAAGACAAGACTCATTCATCACATTAATTTTATCCCTTCAAAAAATAATTACAGATGTTTTTCAACCCTAGATCACTGAATGCTAAGAACTTAGGCCAAGGTAATAGTAGACCCTTGTGTTAGCTTTACCCAAATATCTTCCTAGCTAAAAAATGGAAGAGAACTCTCTATTGGCAGAGTGAAGCCTTTCATTGCTACAGTGCATTTTCCAACTCTAGTAAACTGTTTGGAGTATGGGGGAAGACCTGGATGCATTCCCTCGTATAATTGTATTTTGTTGGAAGAGAAAGGCTTAATTTGAGTAAAATGTGGTCAGTCAGAAACAGACTTTGCCAGAGTAGGAAAAAACTCAGTGTTAAATGATATTTTGATCCCCATGGAGAATTTGAGATAAAGACTTTAGCTTCTGGAGGCATAAGAGAGGGCCAATGGCAGAGATTTTTTGGTTTCTTAAACATTACATACTGATACAAAAGGCATAATTTCTTGGTGTTTTTTTCCTTCCTTATTGAGATATTTTGGCTTATCTTTAAAAGGGGGCGGAATATTGAATAAGGGTAGATTGGCCAATTTGATCAGTGTGAAAGGATCAAAGTCATCAAGCAATGGAATGAAAAGAGCAGTGGTTTTACATACTCAAATTTGAGTCCTAGTTTGACTATGACCTTGAGATGATCATTTTCCATTTTTGGCCTTAAATCCTCATTTGAAAAAGTAAGAAAATGAACTACAAATCAGTGATCCTTCATGTCTTTGTCTTCCACAACACTCATGAAGTTCATACAAGATTTCCCACAGGCCACACTGGAGCCATCTGAATTCTCAGTGGCCGAACTTTCATTTCATCCCGTTGTTTCCATCTCAGAAAAAAAATATGCCTTGCATATTGCAATGCATACCAGGGAGAGTGACTCTTTTTTCACAAAAACCCTTGAATATGATCCTATTGATCTGGAAAATCAAAGCACAAGTTGTTTCCAAATTTCTCTGTTATTAAACATAATGATAATTTATTAATAAATATATACTTGCACCTTTCTTACTGTTGCCACATGCTTTTATGCAGTATAAATTGCTACTGATAACTGGGTGACTGAAGGATGCAG
>SJYA01003318.1:741945-787145 GCA_006410615.1 Neotragus moschatus | reverse complement strand
CTATAGAGGACACCTTATTGGAGACATCCAGGTAAAGAGTAACCTCATCACAGGTAAGGGAGAACTCTGAGCTGGGGAGGGTGGGAGGCAGAGTAAGAGGGCAAAATAAACACTTGCTTGATGTTTGTGGAATGCAAAAAAAAAAAAGTGTCATTTTAAAACCAATTATGACCACTTCACGGGTAGGGAGGGTTGTGATGTGATGTCAATTAATAGCAGGGAAATTTATTGACACCGTTCCCTTCTACTCTCAGAGAATGAGGTGGGATAGAGAGGAAAAGACTGAAATCTCCAAACCTCTGCCACATCTTCTGTTCTGGAAAGACTATTCCAGGCAGACTGTTTGCAGAGGCAGGGTGGGGAGGGGGCAGTGGTGGTGGTGGTAAGAAAGCAGATGGTGAATGCACCACGTGGGAGACGAGATGGCAGCTCTGCTTGAAAAGATCGCTTTAAAAGCATTGTTGAAGTGACAAAACTGGCCTCTTGTTGGAGAGCTTTCAGTGAACAGATCTGATCTACCTGTCGGGAGCGGCTCTGAGAGAAAATCCACCCGTGACAAAGTTCCGGGCTGAGGTGACCCGGCCCANAGTCTCCGTTCGTTCAGTTCAGTAGATTCGGCTGTGTCCTAAAGAGGCCAGTCTCCGTTCAGTTCAAGTGGATTCAATAAAATTGGCTGTGTCCTAAAGAGGCCAGTCTCCGTTCTTGTCAATTCGCCACGCCGTTCATCCCGTCAATCCCCTGGACCCCCGCGGAGGCTGGACCCCCGCATCTACCTAATACAGGGAAGGAAACTGGATGCTTGCAGGGAGACACGAAGAGAAGTGGGCAAACTGCACTCAACTGCGTGCTGATGTAAAGCCCACCTCTTCTGTCAAGGATGCTACCCACACGAACAATTCATCTGAACAAAGCTCAGGGAGAAATCATGCCGTCTGCCATGCCACATGGCAGAGAACGTGGGCAGCATGCTGAGATGCCAAAGTGACTCACAAACCCTCATCCTTCTTTGCAGGTAGGAGTTCAGTCTCCCAGAAAGGACTAAGAAAAGCTTACCCTCCACTTAACCCCCAGAGAGACTGGAAGAGAGGTGGTGTACCACAAATGTGATGAGCGTAAAGGTCATTTTCACTGAATCCCAAAAGACAAGCTATCTCAATGAACATTTGGGTCACAGGTGGAAAGACAGCATACAGGGTTTGCCATCGGTCCTCAGAATTCGTCCAGGCGCTCTTATGGACCACCCCCATGACTCGTCTAATTCCACTTCAACTACCAGCTTTGGCTTCTGACCTAGTTCCTTTATTCACCCAGCCATTCATTCATTCCTTCTCCTTTGCCATCACCACCAGTAGGCCAGGGCTCTGTGCCGGGCGGGCTTTGAGGGATACAGTGATAACCAGGAATGATGAGTCCTTTCCCACAGGGAGTTCACCATTTGGAATGACTCCAGAACACAACTTCTGTCTCTGTCCCCTGACCTTGTGCATCCTTACCAAGAGGGTAGGGCTTATCCCTTGTGTCCTTGCTTCAGGCCCTTTGGGACCTCTAGCTTGGAGGGTCCCTCATCCAGCTTCCATTACTGGTGATTGGGGATTAGGTGGGGTTCCTGGAGAAAGTAGCACTGATCCTTGATGAATTGGAATGAATTAGGGAATTGTCAGAACTGGAGAGGGGCTACAAAAGATGGACCCAACAGAACAAATAGGGTGTGTGGGGTAACAAGAAGTAGGGGAGTGGATCCACTCTATCCTTGACCATTTAAATAAAGCCCCCCCACCACCAGGCCCACTATGAAAAACACAAAACCATGAGCATCCATGTCCTGTTTGTATCCCCTTGGTATTCGTTCGGTCTTCCCCTGCATACCTGCCGATTCTTTTTTAAATTTCCTGACATAAATATTTTATTAAAACTGAAGGAAATAGAGAATAAGTCTATAATTGGAATACACTATTTTTCTATTGTCTTTTTTCCCATAAATGATTGTTATTGTGATTACATTTATTGATACATATTATTAATCATACCATAATAATGAATGATTATTACTATGGTGATTTCAGGTACAAAATCCTTCCTTCCCCCAAAAGTTTTCTTCTACTTGAAACTTTCATCCATAGTATCATTGTTTGGGATTAAGCATTACCTCAGATGAAATTTATTTCATAAAATGCATAAAACAGCAACTGGTTAGGATAATACTGGCATAGAAATAAGCTTAAAAAAATCATTTGTAAGAGTTTCCTAGGACAGAGATCATGGTGAGGGGGTGATGACTTTTGTTGTTGGGGAAGCTTACCTGCCACTTTTTTTTTTAAAAAATTCTGGATTTATTGTTCAGCATCCAAGTATCTTAGTTTCTAAGCCAAGGATTGAACCTGGGCCTCCTTCAGGGGAAACACAGAGTCTTAACCACTGGACCCCCAGGGAAGTCCTCTGTCACTTCTTAATGCACAGGCCCACAGCTGTCTGACTGAGAGTGAAGTCCTCATACTCCTCAGTCCTGGGTGGGCAACCATGAGGCATGTTTGACATGCTCTTCACAGGTCCCCAGTGGGACTAAGCCCTGATCGCCCACAGCAGTCACCTGCCTGTCGATTCACCCTCTATTAACTGCCTTCCCTTCACTGTCTTACTTCTCTCCATCCCCTACCAGTGCTTCCTGGGATCATCTCCCAAATAAGCTACTTGAACCCAAATCCCTTTCTCAATATCTGCTTCTTTGAGAACCCAGTCTTTGCCCGGGTGTACCTTCTGAACAGTTTTTCAGTGCTTTGCTTCTTACTCGTTTCTTCGGGGCCCTCCTATCTCTGATTTGGGCTTTCAGTGTCAACATCTTTGTATCGTATACCATTCCAAAGACTCTCAGGTCTAGTCCTTGTTACCCTGTACCTGGTGGTATGCTGGTAAATATGTAATAACCAGCTCTTCAAAAAAGAAAACTGTTCTGACTTGTGGCATTGACCAATTTGTGTGGTATAAATGTCCCCACTACGGACAGCTTCAAGCTACAAAGTGACATCACTGAACACAGAGTTGGGAAGAGAGGTGTAAGATTGGCTCTTGCAAGTCATTGTGAGCTGACAACTCCCACCCAGAAATGAGGATTCTCTCAAACCTGGAAAAGAATAATGGAACCAGATTTTGAGGGCCTTGAAATCCAGATTATGGAATTAAGAATTTAATCTATAGTCAGAGGAAGATTATTAAAGTTTTAGAGCTGGGGCAGACAGGGGGACATATGCCATTGTCTGCATTGTGTTTTGAAAGCTTTAATCCAGCAGCACTGTGTAAGAAGTACAGTGGGGAGAAAATGGAGACAAAGAGAGCTTATTGTGTGGGACTAATTAAGAAAGTAGCATTGGCATATATACACTACTATGTATAAATAGACAGCTAGTGGGAAGCTGCTGTATAACACAGGGAGCCCAGCCTGGTGTTCCGTGATGACCTAGAGAGATGGGGTTGAGGTGGTCCAAGGGAGGCTCAAGACAGACAGGAGATATATATATATATATAGTTATGACTGATTTGCCTTGTACAGCAGAAACCAATACAACATTGTAAAGCAAATATCCTCCAAGTAAAGGTAAATAAAAAGAATAATAAAGGCCTGAGAACATACTAGGGCTGTGGAAATGGAAAACTAGAGATGGATGCAAGAGAGATTTAGGGTTTAGAATCCACCTATCAGGACAATTGGGTAGATGGTAAGGCAAGAGAGATGGAGAAGTTAAATAGACTCCAGGATTTCAAATGTATTCTATCACACCTGGTCTAAAATTCCAAATAGCTACATGTCACCATTAGGGATATAAAAATCATTTCCTGATATTTAGAGCTTGTAAGTATCATATATGAACTTGCAATATCTCTTTGAAATCACTACTGCACTTCCCTAGTGAAGTCTAAGCACTGAAGAGGGAATCAATGTTACGTAAAGGAAAGAATTATGGGAAGGACGTTTGAAGATTACATGTGATCTCTGGGTGAGTCACTAACTAATGGTGAATTTGGCCAAGTCGCTTGACTCCTCTAACACCTCAGAGTCCTCATCTGCTCAACTAAATGTTTTGTCAAAATGGGCTATGACACTGCTTGGGAAATTTTAACATGCTAACCAAACATGGGCTTCCCTGGTAGCTCAGGTGGTAAAGGGTAAAGAATTCGCCTGCAATGCAGGAGACCTAGGTCTGATTNCTTGACTCCTCTAACACCTCAGAGTCCTCATCTGCTCAACTAAATGTTTTGTCAAAATGGGCTATGACACTGCTTGGGAAATTTTAACATGCTAACCAAACATGGGCTTCCCTGGTAGCTCAGGTGGTAAAGGGTAAAGAATTCGCCTGCAATGCAGGAGACCTAGGTCTGATTCCTGGGTCGGGAAGATCCCCTGGAGAAGGGAATGGCTACCCACTCCAGTATTCTGGCCTGGAGAATTCCATGGACAGAGGAGCCTGGCAGGCTACAGTCCATGGGGTTGCAAAGAGTCTGACACGACTGAGTGACTTTCACCTTCAGCTTCAACCGAACATGGGATTCAGTGTCTAAAAGCATTGGCATAGCTATTTTGCCAAAGATCTATTGCAAATCTGAGCTCTGTACAAATAAGACATATGGCTGTTAATTGCAGTGAGAGGCTCTGTTTATTTCAAAGGGTTACTATTTACATAAGTACTTTTTATGGCGGGTTGTCTAGAATCTTTAAGATCCTAAGAAACCACAGCATTTACATGCAGTACACATTTCAGTTACAAGCTCTGTTGGGTTGTTGCCGGTAGTCTGTCTTCCACCGGATATGAATAAAGAAGCATGTATCTGTCTGAGACCAGTAGGCATCTTGTGGCCATGAGAAGCAGCCTTTTAGAATGAAACTGTGGTTTGGCAGAGTGAAAGAAGAAAGGAATCTTGATCATTTATGACATCATTGGGTTGTAAAATCAACCAGTCTCACAACTCTCCCTACCACTGGACACCTTGTTATGTGTTGCTGTGCTGTCTGTACTTAGTCGCTCAGTCGCATCCGACCCTTTGTGACCCCATGGGCTGTAGCCCACCAGGTTCCTCTGTCCATGGGATTTCTCAGGCAAGAATACTAGAGTGAGTTGCCATGTCCTCCTCCAGGGGATCTTCCCGACTCAAGAATAGAACCCAGGTCTCCCACACTGCAGGCAGTTTTTTACCATCTGAATATTTTGTTGGCCAGAAAGTTTGCTTGGGTTTTTCCATAAGATGTTACAGAAACACCTGAATGAACTTTTTGGCCAACTCAGTAAAATAATAGGGGCTTTTTGGTGGCTTATTGGTAAAGAGTCCACCCACCAATGCAGGAGACGCAAGTTTGATCCCTGGTTCGGGAGCATCCCACAAGCTGAGTGACAGCTAAGCCAGTGTGCCACAACTGCTGAGCCGGTCAGTGCTCTAGAGACCAGGAGCCAAGTCTACTAAAGCCTGTGCACTCTAGGGTCCATTCTCTGTGACAAAAGAAGCCATTGCAATGAGAAGCCCAAGCACCGCAAGGAAGTACAGCCCCCGCTTGCAGCAACTAGAGAAAGTCTGCACCTAGCACAGCCAAAAACATTAATAAAAATAAATGATAAAATTATAAATAAAATGGTAAATGATCTTTTTCTTTAAGTCACTCCAATTGGGATTTTTGTTACCAACAACTAGGTGTTGCTAGCAGTAAAAGATCTGCCTGCCAATGCAGAAGACATAAGGGACGTGGGTCAGGAAGCTCCCCTGGAGGAGGGCAAGGCAACCCACTCCAGTGTTCTTGCCTGGAGAATCCCATGGACAGAGGAGCCTGGTGGGCTACAGTCCATAAGGTTGCAGAGAGTCAGACATGACTGAAGCAACTTAGCACACACACACACACACACACACACACACACACACACACAACCAAATGCAGGCTAACTAATACAAAATTTGACTAGGTTTTTGAAATTTAATACTCATGGAAAACAACAGGAAAAGAATCATGTATTTCATAAGTCCAAGTTCTACTTCAGAATTTATCATTTACTGGTTGAATGGCCTTGGACATCATAAGTTAGTTTCCTTATCTGCCAATGAAAACAATATTCTTTTTTTCTCTCTATTCTTCTGGTTAAATGAACATGTTTGATATGCTTTGTAGTTTTTAAACTTTTAGAATTAGCATAGTAAGTAACTTCTGTGTGTGGTGCTATGAGTTGTAACATATGTATAGATTTATGTAGCCACCACCACAATCAAGATACAAAACAGTTCCCCTCAAAAACCTTCCTTTAAATCCTTTTGTAGTCACATCCTCCTCTAATCCCTAATTCCTGGCATGTTGAGCTTTCTCCCTCCTTATACTTTTGCCATTTCCAGAGTGTACCGTGAATGGAACCATACATCATGTAATCTTTTGAGACTGGTTTCTTCCATTCAGCATAATGCCTTTGAGATTCATCTGTATTGCTGTGTTTATCATTAGTTTCTTCCTTTTGGTTGTTGAGTAGTATTCCATTGTGTGAGTATATCACAGTTTAGCTATTCCCCATTAAGGGACATTTGGGTTGTTTCCTGGTTTTGAAACTTACACCACAGAGCTGCTACAAACATTTATGTATGGGGTTTTGTGTGAACAGAAATTTTATTTCTGGGGTAAATATTTAGGAGTAGAATGGCTGGGTTATATGGGAAGTACACGTTTCACTTTTGAAGAAACTGCCAAAATATTTTCCAGAGTTGCTGTGCCATTTTGTGGTTCCCCCAGTAAAGCATGAGAGTTCAGTTGCTCTGTGGTCTTGTCAGCACTTGGCATTATCAGTATGTTTCATAGTTCCCGCCCAGATGGGTATGTAGTGGTTTCTAATTGTGGTTTTAGTTTGTATTTCCCTAAAGGCTATTGATGCTGAGCATCTTTCCACATGCTATCTATGTATCTTCTTTGGTGAAGTGAAGTGAAAGCCGCTCAGTCACGTCCGACTGTTTGCGACCCCGTGGACTATACAGTCCATGGAATTCTCCAGGCCAGAATACCGGAGTGGGTAGCCTTTCCCTTCTCCAGGGGATCTTCCCAACCCAGGGGTTGAACCCCAGTCTCTTGCATTGCAGGCGGATTCTTTACCAGCTGAGTCACAAGGGAAGCCCAAGAATACTGGAGTGGGTAGCCTATCCCTTCTCCAGCAGATCTTCCTGACCCAGGAATCGTACCGGGGTCTCCTGCATTGCAGGCGGATTCTTTACCAACTGAGCTATCAGGGAATCTTTGGTAAAGTATCTGTTAACAAGTTGGGCTACTTTATTTGTTTATTTATAACTTTTTATTGAAGTATCGTTTATTTACAATGTTGTGTTAATTTCTGCTGTTCGGTAAGTGATTCGGTTGTATATATACATATTCTTTTTCATACTCTCATATTCTTTTCCATTATGGCTTTATCACATGACGTTGAATATAGTTCCCTGTGCTATGTTATAGGATCTTGTTTTCTATCCATTCTATATATAAGAATTTGCATCTGCTAATCCCAAACTTTCAATCCATCCCTCCCCCACCCCCTTGACAACCACAAGTCTACTCTCTTTATCTCTGAGTCTGTTTCAAAGATATGTTGATTTGTGTCATATTTTAGATTCCACATATAAGTGATATCATATGGTATTTGTCTTTCTCTGTCTGACTTACTTTTGCTTAGTATGATAATCCCTAGATCAATCCATGTTACTGCAAATGGCATTATTTCATTCTTTTAATGGTTGAGTAGCATTCGATTGTATATATGGACCACATCTTCTTTATCCATCCGTCGATGGACATTTAGGTTGTTTCCATATCTTGGCCATTGTAAATAGTGCTGCTGTGAATGTTGGGATGCATGTATCTTTTTGAATTATAGTTTTATCCAGATATATGCCTAGGAGTAGGATTGCTAGATCATATGGCAACTCTATTTTTAGTTTTTTGAGGAACTGCCTGCCATACTGTTGTCCATAGTGGCTATACAGATTTACACTCCTGCCAGTAGTGTAGAAAGATTCTCTTTTCTCCATACCCTCTCCAGCACTTATTATTTGTAGATTTTTTAATAATGGCCACTCAGACCAACGTGAGGTAGTTTGGATTTGCATTTCTCTAATAATTAGTGAAACGAGCATCTTTTCATGTGCATATTCTTTAACTGAGTTGTTTTCTGATTTTTTTTTTTTTTTTTTTTTAGTTTTGAGAGTTCTTTATATATTCTGGATACAAGACCTTTATTGGATATGTCACTTGCCAATATTTTCTCTCAGACTGTAGCTTGTCTCTTCATTCTCTTGCAGAGCAGAAGTTTTAAATTTTGATCAAGTTCTTTTTGTGGATTATACTGTTGCTGCTATATTTATAAACTCTTTGCTAACCCAATGTCACAAAGGTTTTCTATGTCTTCTGAAAATTTTGTAGCCTTATAAATTATATTTAGGTCTATGATCCATTTTGAGATGCCTTGTCTAAGGTAAGGGGTTTAGGTTTGCGGGGGCAGTTGGGGCATAAGGATGTACAGCTTCTGTTTTATGAAGAGCTCTCTATGTCCTTCTGCTACTGCTGCTAAGTTGCTTCAGTCGTGTCTGACTCTGTGCGATCCCATAGAAGGCAGTCCACCAGGCTCCCCCGTCCCTGGGATTCTCCAGGCAAGAACACTGGAGTGGGTTGCCATTTCCTTCTCCAATGTATGAAAGTGAAAAGTGAAAGTGAAGTCACTCAGTCCTGTCTGACTCTTAGTGACCCCATGGACTGCAGCCTACCAGGCTCCTCCGTCCATGGGATTTCCCAGACAAGAGTACTGGAGTGGGGTGCCATTGCTTTCTCCCCTCTATGTCCTTGGTCATATCTAATTTGCTGAAGAATCCAAAAAATCCTTTTGTGTTAATGTCCCTGGAGTGCTTCATAAACTGTAAGTGAAGTGAAGTCACTCAGCCATGTCTGACTCTTTGCGACCCCATGGACCATAGCTTACCAGGCTCCTCCCTCCATGGGATTTTTCAGGCAAGCGTGCTAGAATGGGTTGCCATTTCCTTCTCCAGGGGATCTTCCCAACCCAGGGATCGAACCTGTGTCTCCCGCATTGCAGGCAGATGCTTTACCATCTGAGCCATTATATCATAAAATATAAACCTATGCCCTATTGTAAAAATGTATTCTTATGAGGTCTATATCTGCATAGGAATTGGCAAAAGAAATCAGAATTATGAAGTAAACCATCCATCAACTGGCTACTATTATATTCCTCTCCACTCATAAATATGTCAACCACAGAGCACCTGATAATCTGAAAATTACTTTTTAATTAACAGATGGTAATAGAACTTTGTCAAAATATTGATTCGGGGGTGTTTTCTTGCTACCTCACTGCTAAGTATTTGTTCAAACATGCAGGCCCTAAGGGAGATTGTGAAATCTGTGAAGAAGATTTCTGATCCCCTCTCCACTCCCTTTCCCACCATACCCTTTCAACCAAGGCATATGAAGAAGGTAGACGGAATCCTACATGAAGACCAAAATAGGACCAAAATTCTGAACCAGAGCATGAAATGCTGATCATCAAATTCAAGTGTAATCTCTCTTCTCTGTTGTCTTATTAAACCATATTTCCACTGAAGTAATTCTTCTGTTAATCATTTACTCTGGCAGTTGTTGATTTTAAGTAGAGCCTAGGATTTTTCAGAGCTTAGATAGGGATAAAAATCTCAAGTTTTCAAGCCTGGGGCTTTTTATTTTGTGATCTGGTAAATTTCAGCGTTAGAAAACAAGATTAGGAAATTCACACGAAATTCAGGAGGTAGATAAAGGGTAAATAAATCTGATTCAACCTTTCTGTCAATGGCAGATGAGATGCAAAAGGTGAGGTTCTTTCAGGAGTGCACTTTTGTTTACTCAGGTTCCCACCCAGAATCCTACAGCCTTCTCTTCCCCTATAGGCTGATTCCAGTTCCTCCCCTTGGAAGCATAGAGGTCAAGCTGTCCATAAAGGAGATTTATTAGCAGACCAGAGGCTATCAGGCATTAAGCAAACAGGGAAATCACAGAGGCTCAAAGTTCACCACTATCTCAACAATCATCCACGATGCTGTCTAGGGCAGCCAGATCCTTCTAGAGTTTGAGATGTGGGGCCCCTGTGAGGCTATGGGGATTACTTTACTGCTGCCCAGGACTTGGCTTAGAAGCACTGTCTTGGATTTCCCTGGAGATCCAGTGGTTAAGACTCTGCTTCTACTGCCTGGGGTGTGGGTTCGATCCCTGATCAGGGAACTAAGATCCTATGTGCTTCAAGGTGTGACCAAAAACAAACAAAGAAAACACCAACAAAACCAAAAGAAGCACTGTCCCCATAATAATTTCCACAGGGATATTCTCTCCTGAGTTTAGGACATATATACTGTATGTTCTCAAAAATTACAGCTTAGTGAATGACTTCCATGCCCATTTCTAGTTCTTGGTGAAAGCTATAATCATCTTTGTGGTTGGTGTCTCCCTCTAGATAGTACTTGGAAAATTCACTTGACCTAATTATGATTGTTGTATTCGGCCACCTCTGCTAAGGAAGGGCTTTGTCCTCACCTTAAGCCAACAGGAAATCGCAACCTTCTCCTCTTAAGACTGCTCCACTGGTAATAATTCTTTGGCTTCTAAAGATGGGACCTACCTAGCATCCAGAAGATTAACTATGGGAATCTTGCCTCCAGAACAGGAGAGAAACAAGCCCTTTTCTTGGAATTTTTCTGATTATTTGGTGTCTAGGTCATGGGGATTGGGCATTTACCAATACCAATTTCATTCCTCCTGCATTTTTTTTTTTTTTAACATTTTTGCCTCCTAGCAAGTGGGAGTTCTTAGTTCTGGACCAGGGATTGACCCCACGCCCCCTATGGTGGAAATGAAGAGCCTTAACCATTGGACCACCAGGGAAGTCCCTCATCCTCCAGCATTCATTAACTGGAGTTCATGGATTCCCAGGTCATCCTCAATTGTTACAGTGTGTTTCTACTAGTGCTCGGTTTTTCAGTCTTGTCCCACTCTTTGTGACCCCCATGGACTGTAACCCACCAGGTTCCTCTGTCTATGGGATTTTCCAAACAAGAATACTGGAGCAGGTTGCCATTTCCTCCTGCAGGGGATCTTCCTGACCCAAGAAATGAACCCATGTCTCCTGCATTGGCGGGCAGATTCTTTACCACTGTGCCACCTCGGAAGCCCATGTTATTACTAAGGAATAAGCAAATCACCTGGGAAGCAATAGAAGGAGAATGAATCTAGGGATGTGGGAGTCATTCCATTTCTGTTGGAGAGCTCTTTGTTGTGAGCAAATGTCTCTCTAAGCCTCAATTTCCCCTTTCTTTAACTGGTGGTACCAGCAGCCCCATCCCTTGGTTTTGTTGTTTAGATGAAGTATGGTAATGGATATAGAGTCCTGTAGTACAGTACCTCGGTCAGTTTTTAATAAATGTTCGTTGTTATTAGTTACTAGCATCCGTACAAGTAGTGAGAGCCCCCATGCCTGCCCTGGTTGTTGCCTTATAATTTTCGCTTTCCTAAATGGAAATGTGGAGGTGCCCTCCTTTTTTTGATTGCTATCTTCTGAACTAATCAGAAATAAGAAAGAAACAAAAACAATGTTTCTCAATGAAGACCTGTGATGTGTTATCTTCTCTCTTTCCCCTTTCCCCTTAAATGATGGAAAAACCAGGGACTTATTCACCCTTAGTACTTCAACTGTGTAACTATTCAGGTTTCTCATCTTTTATTGTCTGATAGTATTTTCCTTCTGAAACCCTGCCATGCTAACCAGCCTATCCCATTTGAGATGGAAGGGAGATAAAAGAATTACTGATTACTAAGTGCTTTGAAGATGTGAAGGACTCTCTAAATGCCAAGAGTCATTATTGTCTTTCAGTATAACAAAATGGTATCATAAAAATGGATCATAAAATCTCTTTGCTACCATGGACCCTACTCTTTTTTGCCAGTTAAAATTTACAACTATAGCCTGTTTGTTCAAAGCCACGAGGGACATGAAAACAACCCTGTCATTTTCTAAAGTTGGTGTCAGTGTCCCTAATCAATTGAACATAAAATGACTCTGGAGATGTGAGCAAATTCATTTTGCAGCATCCATATGAGAATAACACATCACCATCCTCTTCAGTTTCTAATGATATTAGTGACTCTTTCCTCACCTGCTCTTTGTCTGCAACGAATGTGCTGTCCACATCTCTCCGGCAAGTGTTTATTAGTTTATATCACTACCTGGCGTTTCCTATGCATCCTGCTTCAGAGCAGCAGGGAACTGGACAGAGAGAAGAAATCATCCAGGTAAACCTGGATTAGGTAAAGGACAAAGTAAATGCATTATTGAGTTTAGAACACACTGTTTAATCAACTTACAGAAAAGCTATTTGATAGTTTTCCTATTATGATACCTATGTGCGTGTGTGTGCTTGGTTGATCAGTCTTGTACAGCTCTTTGTGACCCCATGGACTGTAGCCTGCCAAGGTCCTCTGTCCATGGGATTCTCTAGGCAGGAATATTGGAGTGGGTTGCCATCTTCTACTCCATGGGATCTTCCCGACCCAGGGATCGAACCTGCATCTCCTCTGTTTCCTGCATTGGCAAGCAGATTCTTCACCACTGAGCCACTTGGGATAGGACAGCTTAAAAAAAATTTTTTTTTAATTGAAGTGTAGTCGATTTATAATGTTATGTTAGTTTCAGGTGTATAGCAAAGTGATTCATATATATGTATATAAAATATATATTTTCAGGTTGTTTTCCATTATAGGTTATTAAAAGATATTGAATATAGTTCTCTATGCTTTACAGTAGTTTCTTACTGGTTATCTATTTTATATAGAGTGGTTTAAACTAGCCAAGTATAATTGCCTTACCTGGAAGCCCACCTAATTCTTTGTGTTTGGGGAAGACTAGGGACTTTAGTAGGATTTGACAAATGAATAATACATGTGACATGACGCAAAGAACTGGGTTTCCATTAGAAGCTCTGAACATATTCACAACCCAGAATACAGGGTTGTTTTGGAACCAGATTCATATAAAAGTATTTAATGATTTTGAAATTGATTACAATTTTCAAATCCTTCTGTGATTTTATTTTTATCCCAACACTGCCCTTTGATTTGACAAAGTAATGTTGGCACCTGACACTATTCCTTAACTTTATTAAGTGAGTATAATTAAAAGTTATTTGCATTCAATTATTTGCTTATCTGCTTCTTTGATTGTGCTTTCTCTTTTTATCAATACCAATTTTAGCTTCATTTAATCAAAGTGGTGAAATAATTAGATAAGAGATTTAAAGTAAAACTGATGATTCAACCTTGATAAGGCCCTAAGGCCTCTTGGAATATTAACTTCCTTTATCACTGCTCTCCCTAAGGTTCACCTTGATTTTTATATTTATTTTAACTTGGGTGGGATCACGGGGTGGGGAATGAGGGGGAGACGGATACCGAGGGAGCTATTGAAATAAAAATGAAATGCCAAAAGGCAAGTAAGGTCAAAATGCTTCAATATCTACTATTATAAGAGGAATTCTATACATATTATGACTTGTTGACATATGTAGAACTTTCATATACAATAAGAAACAGTGTCAAAAATGATCCTCTAAAACTACTCATTAGATAAAAGGAAAGATGTTAGATTCTGCCTTTATTAAACTTTTAATGTGAGCATAGCACCTTTCTTCCTAGATTCTTGAGAAATCTGAGATCATAGAGTGTTAGACATAGATGGACCATGGATATCTTAGTCCAGCTCTCTCCTCCAGAGGACCAGAGAGGTACACTGATTTCCTCAAAATCTGGTAATGGAGGGGAAGAGAGAGAAAGCAAGTGAGGGAATGAGAAATAGAAAACAGCTTGTGGACTCCTAGTGAAAGCTCTTTCCATGATTGAATAGGAGGAATTTTCATGAAGTAAATCCCCTACATACGAATGAGTTCCCTTCTGAGAGCGCTTTCAGAAATCCAATTTGCTTGTAAGTCCAACAGTGTTAGCCTAGGTACCCAACTAACACTATCAGCTATATAGTACTGTACTGTTATGGGTTTGTAATACTTTTCACACAAATAATACATAAAAAGCAAACACAAAAAATGAGTAATGTCTACCATCTTATCTCCTTACTCCACTCTCTCAATTATTTTCTCTTTTATTTCCATTGTTATCATTTGGCACTTCTTAGCAGTTCCAGCTACATCACCGCTACTTTTATACTTGCTTCCAGACTTTCTGGGCTTGAAATAAAGATACTCTATACTGTTTTGTACAGTAAAGTACACAAAAGCACAACCACGTATACAGGATGCATGGACACGACAAGGTATATACCACACACGAACACTAACTTCCATGATTAGACATGCGAAGGCATGTTCACATCTTTGAAAGTTTGCAACTTGAAGGTTCATATGTAGGGGACTCACTGTCCTCAGCATCCAAAACCCCTTCCGGTTCTCATTATGTGTGTGTTGGTGTAGAGCCTTGGTGTTAAAACATTCTCTCCCTCTCTCCACCCCTTGCAAAGTCAGATCATGGGCACATGACCCAGCAGATTCTCTCGCCTGGGGCTTTGAATTTTGAAGGACTAAAGAAGAAGAGTCTGGGAGATGAGTCGACAATGCTGTAATCTTCCAGCCTTTCTAGCTGTGTCTAGTGACTTGCACACTCTTGCCATAGTGACTAGACCCATTGGTGGCCGTGGACTACAGCAGAGTCAGCAATACCATCCTAACCCAATCTGCTACCTTGCCTCACTACTTTGCCTACTTTAATCAAGCATTCCTCTCGTCAGTTCTATGAGTTTCCTGATGTCTGTTTTTGTTTTTTTTTTAACCCCAAGAACTCTGACTGATTCAGAAATCAGTACCACAAAGTGAACTGCAGGCAACTGACGCTTGGGGAAAAGTGATAAAAAATTTGAATGCTTGAATGACATTAAAACTCCCCCTTAGAAATACAGTGGCAAAACAGCTGCTTAAACCATTGCTTATGGCCACTTGGAATGCTGATGGAGAATATGATTTAAGAATAGTATGAAGGGCATGAAGAAGTTCAATGACAGCCAATGAAATGGCTGCTTCTTATAATGTATGACTTAATGGCAGGAAAAAGTCATCTGTCTGCACTGATCTGAGATGGTCAAAGATAAACACAAACCTTGGTCTGATCCTGGGTGCTGATGAATTACAGTGGTATTCACAACCCTGACAGGTTTCTGAGGTGCAGATTTTGGCATTATTTGGGTTAGACCAAATGCTGGAAAATTGACATGGAAATATATGAGAGGATTTAGAGAATCCTAAGAGTGCTGAAACCTTAAGTCTCATTGAATCTCCCTTGTTAGCCCAAGAAATCTCCCTTAGCTTATCTGATGAAACTGTCCTTTTCTTGATTGAAGACATTCTATTACTTAAGGGAATCGCCTTGCAAGCTGAAGTCAGTTCACTTCATCCTTCCCCACCAACCCTCAAGATTGTCAGATTCTAGCATGGCCGTTGAGGGGGGCTGGCAATGACAAAGTCAAAGGCAGAGAAGGCCAAAGAACTCCCAGATTTCTAGTTTATGCTGAAAAACTCTGGGAAGTGTGTGTGAGAAGAGAGCCTAAGGATGCTTGATCAAGGATGAGAAATGTGATTTTGGATTGTCTGTACACAATAATGAAAGATTACTGTAGATTGAGCAGGTATATTGAATCCAAGGGATGAAGAAGGAAAATATTCCCAGGTATCAAGCCTTATACCTCCCTGACATTTGACCTGGAGGGAGAGAAGCCCTGGGTCTGCTCTGACTCACAAGCACTAGTTAATTTGGCCAGATGACTAGGTGCATGGAAGGAATAAGATTCAAGACTGGATGCAAGGAAGTCTCAAGAAAATTGTGAGCGGGCTTCTCAGAGGAAATATTGATGTTCCTTGTGATACACACAAAAAAGCAAAAGTCTCTTATGTCTGTCTCATTTATTACTGTATCTGTTTTTAAAAAATGCTACGCTGAATTTTATGGACATAAATATAAACACTTGCTATATAAATGTTGTTTAGTCACTAAGTCGTGTCTGACTCTTTTGTGACCCCACGGACTGTAGGCTCCTCTGTCCATGGGATTTCCCAGGCAAGAATACTGGGGTGGGTTGTCATTTCCTTCTCCAAGAGATCTTCCCAATCCAGGGACTGAACCTGAGTCTCCTACTTGGCAGGCGGATTCTTTATCACTGAGCCACCAGGGAAGCCCTTCTACATTAATAGCAACAAAAAAAAAAAAAAAAAAAAATCCTCAACATTGTATTGAGAGAAATACATGCTCAATAAAGTTTAGATATTAAAAGCACAATGGGTTTAGGTGTTCTATCAGGAAATCATTAATTAGGGCATTCTATTGGGTGGGCTGATTATATTTGGCTGTCCAACAGTTGAATCCCCGATTAGATTTGAGGATCTTAGTCCTTTCTTGTAGAAAGATCTAGAGAGATAAAGGGAACTTCCTAAGATCAGGAAATGGGGAAGGAAGGAAATGAGACAGAAAAGACAGACAACTGGAAATAAAAACCAAATCTTTACTTTTGTCTGACAGTCTTACTGCTGCAGACTACAAAGGATATTTAGGAGGTCATTTGTTAATGGAGATTTGTCTTTTTTTAGAGAAGACAGAAAACGCCTTGTTTTTGAGCCCTTCTGAATATCTAGAAATTCCCCAAGTGTATGAGTCTTAAAAGAAGGTAGCAGTCCAGTTCCCATGAAGGAAGCCAAAGTGAAAGAAAGTGAAGTCACTCAGTCATGTCCAACTGTTTGGGACCCCATGGACTGTCCGTCTGTGGAATTTCCCAGGCAAGAATACTGGAGTGGGTTGCCATTTCCTTCTCTAGCAGATCTTCACGACCCAGGGATTGAACCCAGGTCTCCTGCATTGCGAGCAGACACTTTACTGTCTGAGCCACCTGGGAAGCCCCCAACAAAGCAAAGGAGGCACTATTTCCTGTCTCCACCTCTTAGCAAAGAGGGTGATCTAGCAGGTGAGCTAACCTCAGTCAGTTGGATGTTCCCATCCAGGACTTTGCTCTCAAGAATGTAACTGAACTCATGTACACCTGAGATGGAAAAAAAAAAAATATATATATATATAAAATTAACCCCCCCCCCAAAAAAAGAATGAAACTGAAAGATGAAGGAAGAGATTAGAAGCATAGTGAGAGCAGGTTTCCATCCAGCAGTGGGTTCCTAGTCAGATTGCTCCTGTTGGGTACCTTTCCTTGATCTCTGCCTTTTTTTTTAATGAGCCTCATTCCCCAATCTTCCCATTAATTCTCTTCACCAGCTGATAGCCTCTAGTGCGAATACCTACCCAGGAAAGTTGGGAGGGGGAGTAGAGTGAAGTCAGATTCTCCTTGTTTCCCGTGAGATTGCCTTGGGTTGGCTGTTCCTTGATAGAAATGAATGTTCCTATCAAGGTGACCTACTTTACACCACTCTCCTTCCAAGTTCCAATGAACTCTCCATCCCTCCATCTCTTTGGGCCAAGGGAGAGCAACAGTTCCACCGCTTTTGGCCCTGGGTATTGGCACTATACCTTGTGGTTGTGCCCCAACCCCCTTCCAACCCTTTGAAATTTGTTACTTTGTCAATAAATCCATTTCAAATTATTCTACTAAGAAGGTTTCACCTGTTTGTCAGAAACCTAACTGACATGCCTTCAAGTATATTTATTTTCCGGTTAGCTCTGTGCCAAAGAAAGCCTACAGTCTTAGCAATCTGGGAGGAGGGGAAAGAAGAAACAAAAGCCCAGAGTTGGGGTCAAAGGTGAAATTTTCAGTCACTGGCAATAAATGAGGCTGAATGTAGCTAAAGGACCCTGCTAGGAAAAAGTTACCCGTGTAAAGGCATAGATAAAAGTAGTTCAAAATACTCTTAGAGTCTTCAAGACTGATTCCAATCACAAAGGGCAATGGCAAATAGCACATGTAAAGGGGAACTTTTGTTCGCAGATATACAATTACTGGTAACAGTCGGGCCATTCATTTTTTAAGTGTTTGGACAGTCATTAAGTCCTCCTTCCCTCCCAGTTCCTACAGTGTTCTGTGCAAATTAAAATGCACGTTGGTCCTCCATGTCTCTGCCCAACAGTTTTCTTGCTGTCAGACAGCGGCACAGTGTTTGGAATTACGCAGCATGACAAAGCTATTGATCTAGCGCCACCTAGACACACCAAATCAAACTGCAGAGCTGCCTCCAACTTCATTAATGGAATAGTGAATTTTAAGACACAGACCATAAAGCAAATAAGGGGAATTTTGTATTACGAGGGAAAGTAAACCATATGGAAAAAATTTGCTGAAAGCCAGGCACTACAGGTTTCGAGCACATTAAGAGTTATTATCCTGATTTAACAGATAAAGAATCGGAGGCTAAGAATAAGTAACTTGCCCAGATGACTCAAGTAACAAGTGGTAAAGCCAGAATTCAAAACCATGCAATCGCAAGCCTATTTTCTCAATTGAGGTGTGTGGCCCTCCCCTCCCCCACCGAGGGGATGGTCAAGATAATCCATCTTGGTGGAGCAAACCAAATATTAGAGCTCTTAGTTATGTTTATTCCTTATCTCATCATTTAAGCTTTTGTGTATGTTTTACAATATACACAGTATATTAGTACATGCACACACACACGTATTGCTTCTGCTTTGTAGCTTTTCTTGATCTCTGCCTTTATCTTTTTGAGGCCTCATTCCTCCAACTTTTCACTCATTCTATTACCAGCTGAGAGCTTCAAATGCTAGATATCTACCTAGGAAAGTTGAGGTGCATGGGTACATTGATGAGCTCTTTTTTTCCTGCCTTCTGGTTGGTTATGAATGAGATGTGTGATCTACAAGTTTGAAGACCACTACGCTGTGCTCTTTCAAAAGGCAGTATAGTGGACGTGAATTTGAGCAAACTCCAGCAGATGGCAAAGGACGGAGGAGCCTGGTGGGCTATGGTTCATGAGGTCACAAAGAATCAGACACAGCTTAGCAACTGAACAACAACAACAACATAGTGTAGTTATTTGGAGCTTAGATTCTGGAACTAGACTCTGTATTCAAACCTCAGCCCTACCACATTTTAGCTAACTTTGGATCACAACTTCTCTGTACCTCAGTTTTCTGTGATAGGCACACTTAAATAATTAATACATAGAGTGCTTAAACGAATGTCTGGCACAAACAAGAGTGTCATAATCTAAGGCATTATCATTGCATCACATGAACCTTAAAAGTAGTCATCTAGGAAATAACCTAGTCATACAACTACTACCATATACCCCTCATAATTCTTCTTTTGGTGTCGTCTCTTGAGTTAGTCCATGAGTCACAGGAGATCATCAGGTCCATTTCTTTACAGTCACTCTTTGTCACCCCAAAGCATATTTTTTTCTTGAAAATATCTTATAGTTTTCATCCATTTAAGTTCCAAATTGTTCTTTAAAATAAATCTCTTTTATGAATCTAATGCAAATATAGAGATTTAGGATTTTCACTTCCATGGCTTTTTACAAGAACATAACTCAAGCTCCAGAGTCTTTTCCAAAAGAGTCAAAGCACATTTCCAGCAGTTTCAGCAATGCTAGACCAAGTGACTGCACAGAGAAGGAGAAATTTCATTTGGATATATAAGTTATGTCATATATTCCTGCAAAAAAAAAAATAACCATTTTATCAAAGCACAGTGTAATGTAGGGAGTCCAGTAACCAGTGTCAAAACTCGGCTTGATTACTGGTTCAATACTTGCTAATAGAATCACTTACAGATCATTAACACGTGTAGAGTGATTTAATGATTCCTTGCTTACGAGTCTGGGATAGGAGATGAGCTCAGTGAGCTAGAGAGCCAAACGTGTAGGCCATTGGCTGGACTTTGCCTTTTATTTTGAATAAGTAGGGAAACCATTGGAGGGTCTTGAAAAGAGGAAGGCATATCTCTTAAAAGGATCATTCTGACTCCTGGGTTGTGAAAACTGTTAGGATGGAGGCAGGACACTGATTAAGAAGTGATGTGCAAGGTATATTTCTGTTTTGTATACAAGTTCATTGGTATCATTTTATTTTTTAATCCACATATAAGCAATATCATATGATATTTGTCTTTCTGTGTCTGGCTTACTTCACTTAATATGATAATCTCTAGGTTCACAGATAAAGAAAGCAAACCTACGGTTGCCAAAGAGGAAAAGGGTTGGGTGGGATAATTAGAAAAATATACACACTACTATATATGAGATAAATAACCAACAAAGATCCATTATATAACACAGGGAACTCTACTCAATATTTTGCAATAAACTATAAGGGACAAGAATCTGAAAAAGAATACACACACACACACACACACACACACACACATATCTGAATCACTTTACTGTAAACCTGAAACTGATACAACATTGTAGATCAGCTACCAGTTCAGTTCAGTTGCTCAGTTGTGTCCGACTCTTTGCAACCCCGTGAATCGCAGCACGCCAGGCCTCNTTCTGAATGTTGAACTTTAAGCCAACTTTTTCACTCTCCACTTTCACTTTCATCAAGAGGCTTTTTAGTTCCTCTTAACTTTCTGCCATAAGAGTTTGTCATCTGCATATCTGAGGTTATTGATATTTCTCCCAGCAATCTTGATTCCAGCTTGTGTTTCTTCCAGTTATACCTCAATTAAAAAAAATTACAGTGACATTTGACTTTAACAGATAATTGATAATGTATGTTGTACTCTAGGGCTACAAATAAAAACTTGGACCATTTTTTTTTAAAAAAAAAGAAATGATGGCAGTACTCCAGATAAGAGGTGATGGTATTTTGGAACAGGGAGGTAATTTTGAAGGTGATAAATATGAAGAGTTTGAAGATATATTTTGATATTTTGTAGCCAAAAGGAATAATGTAAGTAAAAGGCCCCAATAAGATATCTGGTATACATTGAAACCAATAAAAAGACACAGTCATTATTACTTTATGCTCACAACTTGTACAGTAGTCGATGGGTAGCCAGTTGTTCAGGACTGTTATGAACTAGGATATTCTAAGATATCCTTTTCCTTCCTAATATATTTTAATTTTTCCTTAGTAGACAAATGGCATAGTCCCCAGAGTTAGGGTATTGTAGACAGAC
Source organism: Neotragus moschatus (assembly GCA_006410615.1). Lineage (NCBI taxonomy): Eukaryota > Metazoa > Chordata > Mammalia > Artiodactyla > Bovidae > Neotragus > Neotragus moschatus. The sequence goes on along the minus strand of SJYA01003318.1, from coordinate 765,981 downwards.
CAGTATGACTTCAAATCTTAACTCTACTGCTTACTAGCTGTTTGATCATAAGCAAGGTGCTTAATCTCTCTGTACCTCAGCGTCTTCATCTGTAAAATGGACTCAATAAAATATACCCCAAGGAGTTTTATGAGGATTCAATAAGTTGATAAATGTGAAGTACTGAGAAATAATGCCTACCACGTCATAAATAATCATTAAATGTTAGCCGTTAAGATTGTCAGCTTCAATCAGCTTTTCTATTTATTATTTTCGTTTCAAACCTCTTTGATTTTGATTGAAAAAGCAAATTGTGTTCATTATTTAAAAATTAAAGCCATACAGATATAAATGAATTGGAAATTAGGAGTCCCCTCTAATTCCTCACTCCAGAGGTAACCACTCCTGCAAGCATAGTAAAGGTTGGGCCAGGTATTTACCTATGTGCATATCAAACCTACCCATGTAGTTATATCTATTAACTTACTTTTATATAGTAGGTAATACTTTGCATATTATTTTACAACTTGTTTTTATCACTAAAAATGTGATCTTAGATATCTTCCCATATAAGTACACACAAACTCATTATACTGATTTTCATGGTTGCGTAGTATTCTGTTGTATGGAAGCCTAATAATTTACTTATTCATTAACTTATTGGCATACTTTATGTGTCTTTAATTTTTCTTAAACAATGCTGCAATGAACATCCTTGTACATATTTTTGGTGCAAATTTGTATATTTCTGTAAATTCTGTAAAAAAACAAACTTTCTGGAAAAAAAAAGTTCTGAAACCACGTATCTCCAGAAGTGATTATGATGAGTAAGAATTATATGCTTTTAAAATATATATGTTTAATTTATATTGCCTTTGAAAAGGAAATGTGCTCACTTCTGCTAACTAGGTCCTGGCAATCTTCTTAATCCTTGCCAGTCTAATAGGCAAAATAAATAAATATTATTGCTTTATTTGCACTTTTAATAGTAAATTATCTTTTCATATGTTTAAAATTTGGATTTTTCGGTACAAGCTTCCTACTTTTGTCCATTGCCGGAGTTCCTTTTATTTATTTTTTCCTTTTTTTTTGTCTTTAAAACTTGAAAAAAGGCAAGCCATAGGCTAAGGAAAAATCTTTGCAATACATAAATTGACAAAGGATACTGGATGTTTATCCAAAAGATGTTTGAGCATTTGTCCACAAAAAAAAACCCCTGTGCATATCCGTAGCAGCTTGGTTTATTAGAGACCCAAACTGGAAACAACCCAAATGTCCATCAATAGATAAACAGAGAAATAAAGGTATATCCATAAAAATGAACAAATTACCAATATGTACAACATGATATCTTCTCAAAGGCATTTTCCTGAGAGAAACCAGACACAAAAGAAATTGTACAAAAGACAATACTAATCTATGCATGATGAAAAATCAGAATGGTGGGTTTTTTCCTGGAAGGTGGAAGTGGAGGAGGAAAACACATATCTGGCTTAGGATGGTAGTTAAATGACATAATGGTATATACAATTGTCAAAACCCATCAAAGTATACACTTAAAATGGCTGTATCCATTTTTAAGTAAATTATGCCTCAATCATGTTGACTTAAAGAGAAATAAATTGTTTTGTTCCTGAATCAAAACATTTCACTTGTACATTAAAGTATAGGAAATTAGTACAGAAAATAATATAATAGCCCCTCACACATCACCACTCTAATTGAAAAGATGTTAACATTTCACCGTATTTGTTTGAGATCTCTGTTCTTTTGAAGGAAATAAACCATGACTGAAACTTATGAAGTTTCACTGTTCATCTCTCACCCTTTCTTCCTGTTCCAGAGGAAATAACTCTTCCTAAAATGATGTTATTCCTTCCCATGAATGATCATGTTGCATGCCTCTATACAAATATTCTATTTATCATGTGTTTAAAATTGATAAGATGAAATAGTATGACATAGCACATATTTTGTAGTTTTAAAATTTTTCTCAACAGAAAAATTGTTGAGAATTCCTCATGTCCAGACGTGTAAAACCTCATGTCCAGACATTATAACTGCTATATGACATTCCTCTGTGTGCATAAATAGTATCCATTCCTCAACTGATGGAAATTTAGGTTATTTCTACTTTTTTTCCAAGATAAACAATGCTGAGATGTATATCCTCATGTATGCCTCTTTGGGACAGGTTATCTTTTCAACTTCAGTTTTGACAAACTATTTTCTAATGCATTTGTACTAATTTGCACTTTCACTAGCAAGTTTCCTGAATTCCTAAATACACTTATCAATATTATCATATTGCCAATAATGTGAATATAGAATATCATTTCATTATCACTTATTTTGCATTCTCCTCCTTTCCAGTAAGATTAAACATCTTTTTACATGCTTATTGACCACTTGAATTTTTATCTCTGTTAATGCAATGCCCTTTGCTCATTTATTCTTTCTTATGATTTTCTCTTTTTCTTATCCATTTGTTAGTATTTTATCCATATTCTGAATGCTAGATCCTTTATCCATTGAAGTGAAGTGAAGTTGCTCAGTCATGTCTGACTCTTTGCAACCCCATGGACTGTAACCTACCACGCTCCTCCATCCATGGAATTTTCTAGGCAAGAGTACTGGAGTGGGTTGCCATTTCCTTCTCCGGGGGATCTTCCCGACCCAGGGATTGAACCCAGGTCTTCTGCATTGCAGGCAGACGTTTTACCATCTGAGCTGCCACGGAAGTCCTTTATCCATTAAATGTCCATAATTACATTTGCCAGGGACTTCCCTGGTAGCACAGTGGTAAAGAATCCACCTGCCATTGCAGGAGACGCAGGTTTGATCCCTGGGTTGGGAAGATCCCCTGGAGAAGGAAATGGCAACCCACTCCAGTATTCTTTCCTAGAAAATCCCATGGACAGAGGAGCCTGGCAGTCCATGGGGTTGCAAAGAGTCAGACACAACTCAGTGATGAACAGCAAAAATCACATTTATCAGTCTTTTCCTTTACTGCTTCTATAAACTACTTATGCTCTTCCACAAGTTAATCCCTTGCTACCTCGAGTGTGATCCATGGACCAGTAGCATTGATAGCATCTGGAAACTTGTTTATAAATGCAGATTCCTAGGACCCACTCTGATCACTAAATTAGAATCTAAATTTTAACAAGAACGGTAGATGATCTGTATGTGTGTAAGTGATTTTTAAATACTAGATTAAATGATTAAGAAATACACAAATTTTCTTACTTGGGGTAGTAGCCCAGTAATCCCCACCTTTCTCTTTCTTCTTTATAAATAAAAGTCCAGCCTTGGACCTGTATGTCCTCAATTCATATATCTTGGAGTGTGTGTGTGTGTGTGTGTGTGTGTGTGTGTGTATGCTTAGTCTCTCAGTAGTGTCCCACTCTTTCCAACCCCATGGACTATGGCCCACCAGGCTCCTCTGTCCACAGAGATTCTGCACGCAAGAATACTGGAGTGGATTGTCATTCTCTTCTCCAGGGGATCTTCCTGACCCAGGGATCACACTCAGGTCTCCTGCATTGTAAATGGATTTTTTACCATCTGAGCTACCAAGGNCTTTCCAACCCCATGGACTATGGCCCACCAGGCTCCTCTGTCCACAGAGATTCTGCACGCAAGAATACTGGAGTGGATTGTCATTCTCTTCTCCAGGGGATCTTCCTGACCCAGGGATCACACTCAGGTCTCCTGCATTGTAAATGGATTTTTTACCATCTGAGCTACCAAGGACACTACAAAATTTCAGAAATCAAAGAAGCTGTTAGAATCTGATTTGTAAATTCACACGTTTATGGGATTTCATAGTGAGGTTCTCAAAGTGGAGACACACCTGTTTATCTGATTCCAAAGAGAGAAATAAGCAGTGATGGTAGCTGAGTTGTGATAACATTCAAAATGCATGCTTTGGAAGTTTTGTTGAACGCTGTCAAGGAAGGAACTAGTTCAGCTAGGATGTATAATCCATCAAATGTCTTCCTTGTTCATAAATGTGTCTATTTTTAGTTGACACAAAATGCTCCAGAAATGAGTCACAGCAAGAATTAACAGGGGAAATTGCCAAGAGTTGTATCTATTATCAGATGTGTGATGACTTGTGTATATCAGCGTGATTTGCTAAGGAGCATATGAGTGGTTGTGCTTCCCTGGTAGCTCAGCTGATAAGGAATCCGCCTGCAATGCAGGAGACCTGGTTTAATTCCTGGGTTGGGAAATTCCTCTGGAGAAGGGATAGGCTACCCACTCCAGTATTCTTGGGCTTCTCTGGTGGCTCAGACAGTGAAGAAACTGCCTACAAAGCAGGAGACCTGAGTTGGATCCCTGGGTTGGGAAGATCCCCTGGAGAAGGGCATGGCAACCACTCCAGTATTCTGGCCTGGAGAATCCCCATGGACAGAGGATCCTGGCGGGCTACAGTCCATGGGGTCAAAAAGAGTCAGACACGACTGAGCAACTAGGCACAGCACAGCACATATGAGTGGCTGGCCATGTATGAAGAGGGCACCAAAGAACACATGACTGCAGTGGGGAGTCATGAAATTTTACTTTCAAACTCTCTGCCTTCTGCGACACCAAGCAGGTGACTCCACAGGTTGAAAACATCTTGCTACAGGGATGTGGCAAAGGTATTTCCTATTCACTCAATGTCAGAAGTGCTCCCACAGTTCCCCACCACCATGTAGTGTTCAGGAGCACAGATTACGGGATCTGGCCAATGGGCGGTAAGAAGGAGAAACTTTTTTGTTTGTGTTAAGCCACTGAGATGTGGGTGGTGGTCTCACTGCAGCATAGCCTGGGTTACACTGACTGGTGCAGTGAGCATAGCGGACTCTGCCTTATTAATACTGTTGTGTGTTGCTCTATGCCAGACACCAAGCAGTAAGTGCTACCCAGTACCCCATAATAACTGTCTGAGATAGACCACAGTATTATCCTATATGAAAGATAGCTATATCATATGTATCAGTAGTATTCGATATCATTGCTGTGTAGATATAGATATATGGGCTGTTATTGTTTAGCAGCTAAGTCATGTCTCTTTTGCATCCCCAGCCCACCAGGCTCCTCTGTTCATGAGATTTCTCAGGCAAGAATACTGGAGTGGGTTGCCATTTCATTTTTCAGGGGATTTTCCTGCTCCAGGGATCGAACCCATGTCTCCTGCATTGCAAGTGGATTTGTTAACACTGAGCCACCTGAGAAGCCCGAATCAGGCAAGAATACTGGAGTGGGTTGCCATTCCTTTTGCCAGGGGATCTTCCAGACCCAGGGATTGAACCTGGGTCTCCTGCACTGCAGGCAGATTCTTTACCATCTGAGCTGCCAAAGGATGGTAGCTTTATGTGTAGCTGTAATACATCGTGAAAGGATGTGTTCTTCCTTTCCTCTTGTTATGCTGGAAGTAGTGTCTCTTCTTCTCAGTGAGGCAGTCCCTCCACGTGAGATCTGGATGCTGTCTCTTCCTCCCTTCCATTAGCGATTATTCCATCACTCTCCCGAATCTGTTTTCCCTACTTCTATTCAGTTTGTCCCTCAGCATTCCCAGATTTCTCCAAGCTTCACAAAAGCCTGCCATCCACCTCATTTCTTCTTCCTTCCCTCAGTGTCCCCCCTCTCCAAATATTATGATACCATTCTTCTGCCATCAACTCTACCAAACAGCTACTTTCAATACTGATGATGATCTCCGTGTGGCTAACTTCAGTGGACAGTTTTCACCTTGCATCATTTCTCAGCATCACGTGACAAGGTTATCCACAGCCTTCCGATGAAACCTCAGGCTGTAGGCTCTTCCTCTCTGGTCACTGTCTCCTTTGCAGCTGCATCATCGGGTGCTGGGTGATTAAATTTTAGCCTTTGTCACAACTCATCTTAGCCTCTCTTTTCTTCTCACCCTGTCGTCACTTTTCAGTCTTTCGCCTAGCAGTCTTTGCTAAGGTTGCTATCACTATGTTGACCCAGGCATCTCTCAAGTGGGTGACTCCACCTGGAGCTTCTGCTCACCAATTGCCTGCTCAGTTCCATGCTTCCACTCTAACGTCTTAGTGTGGACAAGGCTGGACCATCAACCTCTCTCCCTCTGTTTGCTTCAGTGCGTGCATGTTCAGTCCCTCAGTCGTGTCCGACTCTTTTGTGGCCCCATGGACTGTAGCCCGCCAGGCTCCTCTGTCCATGGGATTTCCCACGCAAGAATACTGGGAGTGGGTTCCCATTTCCTCCTCCAGGGGATCTTCCCAACCCAGGAATTGAACCGTGTCTCCTGCATCGGAAGGTGGATACTTTACCACTGAGTCACCTGGAAAAAGCCTCTGCTTACTTAACTTCAACCCCTCCTGCTCCATCCTCTGAGTTCCCCATCTCAGTAAATGGCACCAGCCTCCACCTATTTGCTTATGTTGGAACTTGGGAATAGTGTTGCCTCAATCCTTTTGGGAGGGTTCAGCACAGAAATGTGTTTAACTCTATTTTGAAATAAAAAAAAAAAACTAAAGCATATCATAACTAAAGTAAGTCTTTTAAATTCTGCTTTTCCCACAGGGACTATTCTGATGCTTTTAAAACAGAATATCAGATCCTTTCCAAAATAATTTTGGGCCCTTCTTTTGCTGTTGCTGTAAGAGCCCCTGGCCTGCCTAGAAGTCAATAGTCAGACACCATTTCCTGTTGATTCTCCTTCTTAAAATATTTTTGAACCTGTCTGCTCTTCTCAGGTGCCAAACGTGCTGTATTTCAAGGCTGCATGATGAGTATCTAAATTTCTGCAATAGCTAGGAATCCTCCTCCCTGCTCCAAATTATTTTCTACAAAGTAGCCAAGTAGGGTGATTGCAGGAATATATATACCTGATTCCATCAATTCACTGTTTACAAATCCTCAGTGGCTTCCCATTGTCCTCAAGATAAAATCTCAGATTTGCAACAGGCCCAAGATCCTGCCAGTTTGCCATGGGCCAGTATCACTTCTTTGAGCTCCTGGAAAGAGCCAAGCTCCTTATACATCTTTGTAGCTGATTTACTCTGCTCTGGAGCTCTCTCACCCCTCCCAGCTTCTCCTTCCTCAGTTCTTAGATTCAGTGTCCTTTCTTCTGGTAACTTTTTCTTAAGCTCTTACTCCAGGTCAGTGCTCCTGGTTTAAATACTTTCTTATTAACCCCCACTTTGCTTTGTAAGTAAACACTTATTTATATATTGGATAGTTTAATCTCCCCTCCTAATCTACAAACTCTACAAAACTCAGGCAAACTCCCTGAGAAAGTCAGTATTCACTCTAGTACATACAGGAAGTCCAGGATCCTTGAATCCAACTTTGTCTGATTTTAGAGCTCATGCCTAAAAATTGAAAATTAGGCTTTATTTGGTGGACAAACCTGAGGACTTAAGCCCAGAAGACAGCCTCTCAGCTCTGGGGGACTGTTCCAAAGAGGTAAGGGAGGAGCCAGGATTATATCGGGGTTTTATAACAAAAATCAGATAGTCAAAAGTTTACCGTTAGATAGCTCAAATTAATGTGTGTGTGTGCTTAATCCCTCAGTCATGTCCGACTCTCTGCAGCCCCATGGACTGTAACCCACCAGGCTTCTCTGTTCATGGGATTCTCCAGGCAAGAATGCTGGAGCAGGTTGCCATTGCCTCCTCCAGGAGATCTTCCTGACCCAGGGATCAAACCTGCACCTTGGCAGGTGGATTATTTACCACTAGAGCCAACCTGGGAAACCCAAGTTTAGGAATTTAGCTCTTCTATGTTTGGGTAATGCAGGAGTCTGTGCTCAGGGAAATCATTACTTTGATATGCACCTTAGCTCTCTAGGGCCAATATCCTGAGGCGCCTCAGGGTGCACCTTTGGGGGTGGCTGCAGTGGAGGGGTGCTTAGCTCTGGGCAGCTCCTTTGTCTCTATCCTAAATTCCCTCAGGGCTCACTACTGGGGGCTCTGGTAGGTGCCTTATGGCTTGATAGCCATCCTTTGTTTGTTAATACGACTGGCAACATTTCTCCTCCACAGGAGAAACTGGAGAAAAAAGTTAACATATCTGGCTAATACTAGAACAGTGGTGTCCTAGTGTGGGTGAATCTTCTGTGCAAGTTCAAGTCAGTTGTAGATTTCAGGAAACCTCAGCCTTCTGTGTGTGTGGGGGGGTGGGGTGGGGTGGAGGAGGTGTTCAGATTACCAGCAGGACTAGCTAAACTGGACCCCAGTTCTTCCACCGTATAATCTTCCCATCTCTAAACGGGGGTAACATTAACCAGCTTGCATGGCTGTAGTAGGACTCATTCATCTAATACGTATTTAATGAGCATCTAGTATATACCAGGTTTGGGGTTAGATGATGGGGATACTAATATGATTTAAGATGTTGGGCAGAGTGCTTATCTCATTTAGTTATACATGGTCACAGGTGCTAGTATTAACACAGCTGTGTGTTGACATTTGCCTGTGTCACGTAGCTTGAGACGGTGTGACATTTGTGACGCTGGTCACTATCTGTGACGCTGGTCACGGTCTTTCAGATTACCGCGCGGTGCGACCACACTTCCGCTCCGGCCACCAGAGGGCGCGCGACCTCTACCTTAACGGTCCACTGCGTCTGCGCCTGCGCCGCGCTGGCTGCCCGCCCTCCACTTCCTTCTCCCCGGCGCCCACTAGCCTCGCGCCAGAACGCTCCGCCCCCGTTGCCCCTAGCGGCCGTTTGTTGACTTCCGGGAACTCGGGAGTAGCGGATGCTCCGAGAGTCGCTATGGGAGCCCAAGGGGCTCCCGGCGCCCGCTTCGCAGCTGAGGCACTGCCTTAGGCCCAGCCGAGTCGACCCCGCCGACTTTCTGGACGAGGAGCAGGCTTTCCATAGCGCAATTACCATGGGGGAACCCTATGAGATGGTGCCCGGTGAGTGGCGCCCGCGGCGGTGGCGGCGGGCCGGGAGGGAGGGTCAGCGGGCGGGCGGACGGCCAGGCCCCGCCTCTGGGCCGGCCCCGTCGGGGGACAGGCCTGGGCCGGGGCCACCCGACTACGGTCAGAGTCTGGCCGCACCCCTGCGGTTGACTGAGCGGAGAGAGAAAGGAGGGAGAGGAGGGGGACTACGGGGAAAGGGGGTGCCGGTCTTTCTTCTTCTGATTATTTTAAAATAAGTTTTCGATGAGTTTCTCGAAGGCAGAGGCAGTTTTCACCACCCTATGATCTTCCCAAAGTACTTCGTTTGAGGTCCTCAGAACCCGGTTGTGTATTGAACGCAGTAAAGAGTGGCTGGCCGGGGGACGTGCGGTAAAAGATGGGGAAACAAGTTGGAGAAAGGAGGGAGCCATTAGTGAGTGGTTTTTTGAGACTTTACCCCTGAGCTCCAGAAATAACCTTTGGCTTTGTGACTGGGTACCACGTACGTTCTTTGTAACAGAAATAGATGTTTCACGAAGCAGTACTTATTCTAGCCACTTGGGATGTGCTCAGATCTTTCCTGTAATACTTTCCTTTTTTTTTAAATGGTTATTATGACCCACTAAGTTGATTTGCTGACCCACTCCTCATAACTCAGTTGGTAAAGAATCCGCCTGCAATGCAGGAGACTGCGGTTCGATTCCTGGGGTCGGGAAGATCTGGAGAAGGGCTAGGCTACCCACTCTAGTATTCTTGGGCCTCCCTTGTGGCTCAGCTGGTAAAGACTCCTCCCCCAATGCAGGAGACCTGGGTTCGATTCTTGGGAAGATCCCCTGGAGAAGGGAAAGGCTACCCAGTCCAGTGTTCTGGCTTGGAGAATTCCATGGACTGTATAGTCCATAGGGTCGGCAAACAGTTGGACACCACTGAGCGACTTTCACTTGTATGAGTCACGACCAACAGCTTGGAAAAAAAAAAACAACACTAGAGCAGAATCGTTCTGTTTCTGCCAGGCTCTTGGGTTCAAACATGATTCAGTTCCTGCCTCGAGTTCACAAGGTAGTGAGACATATAAGAAACTAAACAAAATGACAGTATTGATTGACAGAAGATGCCACCGGGGCAGCACAGAGCCACTGGCCCCCTGGCTTGGGGTGAGGGTGGCTGGGGGAAGGCTTCTTGGGGAGCCAGAGCAGGACAAAACAGCTGTAATTGTTCATTCTATTAAAAACTCAGAGCCTATTCTAGAACCTGGCCTCCTATATCTATCGTTATCAGTTTGAACTCGCACACCTCACACTTGTTCTCAAAAGGGTTTTCCACAGTGGCAAGTCTCTTGAGCATTAGTATTTATTAATACTTAGGTTTGTTATGTCTTTCTTTCTGATACCTGTTTAATCTCTTTGTGTGTAGTCATCCTCCTTGAGGTTTCCTCAAAAGCTGAATCTGGTCTCGTGTGTGTGTGTGTGTGTGTGTGTGTGTGTGTGTGTGTGTGTTTAGACATTAATAACTTTGGGATCTCATAGAAGTTTTTGGTCTCTCTCCAAAATGGTACTGGAGTAAACCAGTTTGTGAATACTCCTCTTATCAATTAGTATTTAGTGACTTCATTTAAGAATGTCCAAATGTCAACATCCTGCGTCCTCATGATGTTACTGATGAAACTCAATGCTGTCCTGTTTCTGTGTGTGGAGAAAAGCCTTCAGTCAGAGGCTAGACTATGTGACGTTCACCAGTGTGAGTGGGGCTTTGAAGGTATCAGCTTATTTCCAAGGAGTAGATGGCCTACCTAGTGGCAGCAGGACTCCTTAGTCATTGTGACAGTATACTTCTTACTTTACACACCAGTAAACAGATAATATATACTTGATTTATTAGATCTTATAAATAAAACTAGAATGAAGTCTGAGGAGTTAAACTGAGTTAAGTTGGAAGAAGGAGGGTGTAAGCCATGTGGAGCAGATAAAGTACTGGAAAAATATTTTAGTTAACAGGCAACATGGTAAAACTTGTGAAATCAAAACTCTCATATATTTGTCTCATTTATTTGCAGATTCGGGTGCTGTGTTTACATTTGGAAAAACTAAATTTGCTGAAAATATTCCCAGCAAATTCTGGTTTAAAAAGGATATACCTATATCTCTTTCATGTGGAGATGAACATACTGCTATTACTACAGGTTAGTGTTAAAATCTTAAATGAAGATAGTAATACTTAGAGAATCCTAAGTATTGTAGATGTGTTGTTCAAAACTTATTGAAGATATACAGAAAGTGAATTTTTTTTTTTAACCTTGCCAGAGAATTCTTGACAAATTGATTTATCAGGGAAGACTTTTAAGTTCCTTTAGTATACTGACACGGAGCAGGCAATGGCACCCCACTCCAGTACTCTTGCCTGGAAAATCCCATGGACGGAGGAGCCTGATAGGCTGCAGTCCATGGGGTCGCTACTAGTTGGACACGACTGAGCGACTTCCCTTTGACTTTTCACTTTCATGCATTGGAGAAGGAAATGGCAACCCACTCCAGTGTTCTTGCCTGGAGAATCCCAGGGACAGGGGAGCCTGGTAGGCTACCGTCTATGGGGTCGCACAGAGTCGGACACGACTGAAGCGACTTAGCAGCAGTATACTGACACGTGATTTTCTATGCATATTGCTTTCTTAGAATAAATCTATTTGAATATATTCATAACATCAAAAAAAAACTGTTACTGTATAATCTTAGAAACTCTTCACAACTAACATAATATAGCTATAGGTAGATGGGCAAGGTAACCTGTAAAACCGATAACATTGTTTAAGTACAGCTTTTTTATTGTTTTCTGATGACTTCATCTCACATTATGTTGAAGATGGTTCAGTTTATTATTTCTGTTTCTTTCCCACCAGGAAATAATAAGCTTTTCATGTTTGGCAGTAACAACTGGGGACAGTTAGGATTAGGATCAAAAGCAACTGTTAACAAGCCAACATGTATCAAAGGTTTGGGGTCTTTTCTTATCACTTTAAATACTTAAATTATATAAAGTACTTTTCTATTGATTGTGTAATTCTTTAATATAAATAGTAAAGCCTTTAGTTCTTTATTCACTGAGATTTACTTGAATATTATTGGCATTTAACTTTATTTTTCATGTGATATTCAGAACTATTTCTATATATTAGGATTTAAAAATCGCATTGATTTTAAACCCAGAGACCACAAAGGAAATAATGATTCTATAGTACTGTGCACGTGAACATCATTTTTTTTTTTGCCTGTTTTGTTAACCTACTTAAATATTACTGTTATTGTATATACAGAGAACAAACAATATGATAGGGTTTTGAGCTCTGTCTCATTTGTTAGAGTTGTGAGCATCATAGTTCTGTGTAGTTGTGGGTTTTATAAAGCACACTTTACCCTGCTGTAGGTAGTTAGCAGATGTGCTGAAGAAAACATCAGGCCTAGGAGTTGATTAGTACTAGTGTTCTTACACGGAGAAGGCAATGGCACCCCACTCCAGTCCTCTTGCCTGGAAAATCCACGGATGAAGGAGCCTGGGAGGCTGCAGGCCATGGGGTCACACAGAGTTGGGCACGACTGAGCGACTTAGCAGCAGCAGTAGTGTTCTTATAAGAACAGCAGGACAAAATGTTTCAAATCAGGATTGTCCTAGAAAATAGAATACTTTTACAAAGCTTTCTTGCCATTATGTGCAAAAGCTTCTGTTTGGTTTAACCCATGAACATCAGCTATACTTGAATGGTGATAGAGACTCCTTGGGATATGACAGGAATAGGATTCTTTATCTTTGTAGCCAGATTTTTAATTTGAGCTCAGAATTTCAGTGTAGTTTATCATACCCATGCTTCAGTGGTGGCTTAGATGGTAAAGAATCTGCCTGCAGTGCAGGAGAACCAGGTTCAATCCCTGGGTCAGGAAAATCCCCTGGAGAAGGGAACAACAACCCATTCCAGTATTCCTGCCTGGAGAATTCCATGGACAGAGGAGCCTGGTAGGTTCTGTGGGGTTGGACACTATTGGGCAACTAACACACACATACACACACATGCTAGTTGTAGATATTGTTGTGGAACTTTTAAAGTATTCCACTAATTCAAAAAATATTTATTTAGCACAGGTGACTAAACTCTTGGGTGTATTTATAGTGCCTACTATGCCTACTGTTCAAAATTGAATGGAAGTGAACGTGTTAGTTGCTCAGTTGTGTCCGACTCTTTGTGACCCCTTGGACTGTAGCCCACCAGGCTCTTCTGTCCAGGGGATTTTCCAGGCAAGATTACTGGAGTGAGTTGCCATTTCCTTCTGCAGGGGATCTTCCCAACCAGGGATCAAACCTGGGTCTCCTGCACTGAAGGCACATTCTTCACCATCTGAGCCACCAGGGAAGTCCAATATCTAATAGACAAGCTAACAAGATTGTCTAGACTATGAGATCTTTGAGCCAGGGGCTCTGTCTTAGTGATATTTGCAGCCCCTATGCTTAGCACTTAGGAGATGTTCTATAAATGTTTTTAATATGTAAATGAATGAATGAAGAACTTTACCGTAGGTATATGACTAAACAACAACAAATGCCTATGAGTGTTGGACTTAGTGGTTTGTTGTGTGAGATAGAAAGTAAACTTAATGATGGTAATGCCAGATTAGGGAATAGATCAGGTTGGAGAAAAGACAGCATAACAATGCGGTGGATCTCAGCACATACTAATTACTTGTGGAGTTTTAAATAATATATAGATGCCTAAGTCTTACCTCAGACCTACTGACTCAGATTCTCCAGGGGTCAGGCTAAGCTATCTGTATTTTTTTTTTTTCAGAACACTGTTGGTTACTATGATGCACAACTGCCTCCAAAAACTTTTGATTTATTAGTTATGAAAATCAACTTAGAAGTCAGGCCTGAGTTTAAATCTGTTCTACAACTTGGTCATCATTTGACCTGGATTATTTATCATTTCCATATAATCATAAAATATCTTACTTGTCATATTTTTATATTTTTAGCTTTAAAACCGGAAAAAGTGAAATTTGTTGCTTGCGGAAGGAACCACACCCTAGTTTTAACAGGTATAGTATTCAATCTGTGGGTTTCCCTGGTGACTCAGCTGGTAAAGAATCCGAATGCAGTGCAGGAGACCTGGGTTTGATCCTTGGGTTGGGAAGATCCCCTGGAGAAGGGAAGGGCTACCCACTCCAGTATTCTGGTCTGGAGAATTCCATGGACTGTATAGTCCATGGGATCACAAAGAGTCGGACACAACTGAGCAACTTTCACTTCACTTCGCTTCACTCAATCTGTATGACTTCCTGTCCAATCTGAGGACCGAGGTCTCACTCCAGTAACATTTGTGACTTTGTAAAATTAATAGAAACGGTGCCTTGGTAACAGTAAGATTAGGATTTTTTTAAAAAATGTAAATGGATAGTACACTTGTTTGCCTATGAAAATATGCAGATAAATGTTAAGTGAATGAAGAAAAAGCTTCTTTTCTTGGATAACGTCAAGGAACAGCATCTCCTTACCTGTGTGTACACCTTCAGGGGCCACATGCTCCTGATCTTGCTCTTCCCTCTTCTTTTCAGAGCGTGAGTGGAAGCCCTTCCTAAAAGGCTTTTGATGTGAGTTAGCACAGTTCCGGTCAAAATCCAAACAGGCCATGTGTGTGTATGAGTGTGTGTATGTAGAAATTCACAAGGTTATTCTAAAGTTTATATGGAAAAGCCAAGGACCTCCAATAGCCAAAACAGTTTTGAAAAGATCAGAATGGAGGACTACCTGATTTTAAGACCTACTGTAAAGCTACAGTGGGGCTTCCCTGGTGGCTCAGATGGTAAGGAATTTGCCTACAGTGTGGGAGACCCAGGTTCAGTCCCTGGATTAGGAAGATCCAGGGATTGGAGAAGGGCATGGCAACCTACTCCAGTATTCTTGCCTGGAGAATTCCATGGACAGTGGAGCCTGGTGGGCTACAGTCCATGGGGTCTCAGAGAGTCAGACATGACTGAGCGACTGACACACACACAAAGCTACAATGATCAAGACAGTGTGCTGTTAGTAAGTGGATAGACAAAGAATAACGGAGTAGAGTCCAGATATAAAGCCACAGGTTTATGCCCAAGTAATATCTGACAAAGGTGCCAAGGCAATTCCGTGAGGAAAGGTAATCTTCCAACAAATCCTGCTGGAGCAGTTAGATATCCAGGCCCTGACCACCCAGCAGTCTTTCCCGCCTCCATCCTCCATACACAGCTGCTTCTGTCTTCAGGCTGCTCTCACCGCTTCAGCCCCCACCTCACCTCTCTGCCCTCACTCAATACTTTGCCTTTGCTAAAGTGTCTTTTCTCTTTCTCTCATTCAGATTTTTGTATTTTAAGATCCAGTGTATGTCTTCCTTCTTCCATAGAGCTTTTTGTGACTATTCAGCTTTTTCCTTGTGTCATTCTCTGAACTGCTTCAGCCTTCCACCAACCCTGATATGCTCCATATGTTTTACATTGTGTGATTCAATTTCACGTGGGGTTGCACAGAGTCGAACACGACTCAAGTGACTTAGCAGCAGCATGCAGTGCTTATAGTGTCCCAAATTCTATTCTAAGAATTTCATAAATGTTAATTTATTTAGTCTTCATAACACCTCTATGAAGTAGACATTATTATTATCTATTTTACAAATGAGGAAAATGAGACACTGAGACATTAAGGATAGCTTGCCCAAAGTTACACAGCTGATAAGTGCCAAGCCAGAATTTGCACCCAGGACGTCTGGTTCTGTGTCCTCTTGCCTAGACACAATGTTGGACTGCTTTGGAAGGCAGAAAATTAAATATAGAAAATGAAAATAATTTTGCAACATAGAGTTTCCACATTTCTAATTAGATTCTTCTTATATTTGCCTCATTTTATTGTTACCTTTTATATCTTAGCCTTAATGGTATGGAAGTTAAAATTAATGAACCACATCTCTTTTAAAAAGTTTTGATTTGAATTATAAACTAATTTGGAAATTACTTTCCTCATTTTTGCTCTGAATTAATAGTTCTGCATTTTGATTGTTACTTAAACCCTAGAATAGTTTATGAAATCTCACAGAAATGTAGAGCCTTGCTTGTTTTGCTATATTTTTGACACCGAAAGGAAGCTGTTCACCAAATTGTAGGATGATGCCAGCTTTCAACTTTCTTCACTAGTAATAGTGAGACTATCTAGTATACACTGGACTGTCTCCTAAAGATGACGACTGTGGTATACTGATGTTTTCTTTTCCACATGCAGGAGGAGGCAAAGTATATGCCACTGGAGGAAATAACGAAGGACAGCTCGGACTTGGTGATACTGACGAAAGAAGTGCCTTCCATCTAATTAGTTTCTTTACATCCCAGCATAAGATTAAACAACTGTCTGCTGGGTCTAACACTTCAGCTGCACTGACTGGTAAGACTCTTTTGTCCATTTCAAACTGGGACATAGCCCTTTTTTTCAGACCAGGATATACAGAATCAGTAAACTGAAGCCAGCAATCCTGTTTCATTTTCTTTCATTGACTCTGTGTTTTCAGAAGACATTTAAAATAGAACTGAAAATCATGACAAATATTACAACTTTAGGCTTACATACATTTAGAAGGTAATTGTTAAGTAACTTCTAAGCTGTACTACCCATCTGTTTCTTTAGATATTCTTAAATAGTACCTTCATTGCATGTTCTGAAAGTTATATTTCAGCTTTAGTGAAGTTGCTGTCAGAAACATCCCAGAAATCTGTGAGATATATGTTGCTAAAATACAGTTTGTAATGGTCGTTGCATCGCTCTGCTCTGCCTATCAAAAGCCCATATGAGAACTTTCTTTAAAATTTGGAGCTGAGATTAACATGTCTCGCTGAAGAAGCTGCCGGTGTACTTCTTTGTTCCAGTCTAGGGAGGTGTGTGAGGTGTGCTGTAGCTCTGGCCGGCAGGAGAGCCAGAGTCGGATCTGCAGTTCCATCCCTTCAGTTCTCTCACCCACACAGTTAGCACTTAGGCCTCCTCCTTTTGGTTCTTATTTTCATATTTCCTTTTATTTGCTTTATCATGAAACACTTCAGATTTAAAAGCTTTTAATTCAAAGATACAAGTAAATAAGTCTTGATCATTCTTTTCTAGAATATTTCCCTTAGGTTTTTTTCCCCCCTGACAGCACAACCTTTATCAGCACAGGAGTTAGCCTGGTTTTGAGATGTTAGGTATGCTAATGTATCTCCTAGTCTCTGAAGTTATATTATGTATTTTCAACTGTTAAAAAAAAAAGTTAGCAAAATAAATTTATTTAATTTTTTTCTTCCTCTAAAGCGTCATTCCCACAGTGTTCTCAGAGCAAAGTAGTCCCAGGCCTTCTGACCTGGGCCTTGTCTGGGAGATGTGCACTGTGACTCATGCCGACAATTCAGTTCAGTTACAAGTGGACTGCTTGAAAGGAGGGAACCATCCTCTGTTTAGAGACTTTAGAATAAGGAAAGGTTATTATAGGAATGGACATTCTGTCTTTGCTATTGAGGTAGAAATATGGACGTGACTAAAGTGATATACTTTAGGTTATTCTCTATCCTTTATCATTATAGAAACATTTCATAATAGAAATAGTACTATTAAATAGTTCCCTGGTATAAATGTCTTTAGTACTTTTCTTTCAAGATACATCATTTTTCTAAATTAAAAAATAAATGTTTTGTTGGGAATATAATAACTTGTTATCCCTGCTACCTTTTAAAATGTTTTTTCCTCTTCATGTTTTATCTATAGAGGATGGCGACCTTTTCATGTGGGGTGACAATTCCGAAGGGCAAATTGGTTTACAAAACATAACTAATATATGTGTCCCACATCAAGTGACCATTGGAAAACCTATCTCCTGGATCTCTTGCGGATATTACCATTCAGCTTTTGTAACAAGTAAGACAGACAGTTGAATTTCTTACGATATCTCTCATGTCTAAGTTATTACTAAATTAATAATAAAATGACATAATATCCTATATTTCTATAGCACTATCACCATGGTACTCCATGTAATGAAATTATTTTGGTCTGTTTTAGGTCACAGTGTTTCTTCATTTTAATAATGAATGTTTATAATTTCAAGCTATCTGACATTTTCAAACTATCTGACTGATTTTAATGAATTAGATCTGTTAGGAAAACAAATTTTATATTTAAAAAACCCTTCTAAATGGTGGTCCTCAAATTTCAAACCAGACCTATGAGCCTCTTTTCTCTGGATTTGCTTGGTTCTGTACTTTGACCAATTCTGATCTTGTCCTGATAGTTTGCTTTTATTACTTTAGCACATAAGTCATAGGTTTTCATTGTAGGAATAGGGTTGATGATTTGAAGGAAAAGGAGGAGAGTTCAGTATGGGATATGCTTTCCTTCAGTGGGACTTTTCTCAGGATCCCCAATTTCTCCTTTTCCTGGCCTCATTGGCAACCTTCTCTACCTTAATTAAAATATTTTAAATGCTGGAATCTATTATAGCCTACATCTACTCTAGTAGTAACAGCAAAAGTGTGATCTTGGTTTTCCATCCTATTGATGGTTTTTCTAACAATAAAAACACCTAGCAGAAAACAATTTTATGGACCCTCTTAGGTATCTCTCTAAGTATTTGTTATACATTTACTTCTTATTCCGTGCACCTCAGATTCAAGTTTAGAAAATGCTTATTGTCCCATCTTAGTGCCCCCCAGGTTTACCAATGACTCAGTAGTAGTCCCACTTCATGGAAAGTAGATGGAGAAGCAGTGGAGACTGTCAGATTTTATTTTTTTAGGCTCCAGAATCACTGCAGATGGTGATTGCAGCCATGAAATTAAAAGGTGCTTACTCCTTGGAAGGAAAGTTATGACCAACCTAGACAGTATATTCAAAAGCAGAGACATTACTTTGCCGACTAAGGTCCGTCTAGTCAAGGCTATGGTTTTTCCAGTGGTCATATATGGATGTGAGAGTTGGACTGTGAAGAAGGCTGAGCGCTGAAGAATTGATGCTTTTGAACTGTGGTGCTGGAGAAGACTCTTGAGAGTCCCTTGGACTGCAAGGAGATCCAACCAGTCCATTCTGAAAGAGATCAACCCTAGGATTTCTTTGGGAGGAATGATGCTAAAGCTGAAGCTCCAGTACTTTGGCCACCTCATGCGAAGAGTTGACTCATTGGAGAAGACTCTGATGCTGGGAGGGATTAGGGGCAGGAGGAGAAGGGGACAGCATAGGATGAGAGGGCTGGATGGCATCACTGACTCGATGGACATGAGTTTGAGTGAACTCTGGGAGTTGATGATGGACAGGGAGGCCTGGCATGCTGTGATTCATGGGGTCGCAAAGAGTAGGACACGACTGAGTAACTGGACAGAACTGAACTGGTAGTAGTTTGGTTCTAAGAAAGGGCAAACTCTGTCTTGGCTAGTTTTGTTCACTACTGTGTCAGTTTGTGTCTTGAAGAAACTGACAATAAATAAATCTTGTTGAACGAGGAGGTGAGTGAATGAATGATAAATTGTTTTCCTTGGGCCAATACCACATACCAACTTACTTCTAACTTTAGGGTTCCTGGCATTGGAATAGTCTGTGCTTACTTTGTTTACAAAACAAAAAATAGAAGAAAAACACATGGAAAAACAAATAAAGCATTGTCTTATATTTCAGTTCAGTTCAGTTCAGTCGCTCAGTTGTGTCCAACTCTTTGCAACCCCATGAATCGCAGCTCTTCAGGCCTCCCTGTCCATCACCAACTCCCGGAGTTCACTCAGACTCACGTCCATCGAGTCCATGGTGCCATCCAACCATCTCTTCCTCTGTCGTCCCCTTCTCCTCCTGCCCCCAATCCCTCCCAGCATCAGAGTCTTCTCCAATGAGTCAACTCTTCACATGAGGTGGCCAAAGTACTGGAGCTTCAGCTTTAGCATCATTCCTCCCAAAGAAATCCTAGGGTTGATCTCTTTCAGAATGGACTGGTTGGATCTCCTTGCAGTCCAAGGGACTCTCAAGAGTCTTCTCCAGCACCACAGTTCAAAAGCATCAATTCTTCGGCGCTCAGCCTTCTTCACAGTCCAACTCTCACATCCATACATGACGACTGGGAAAACCATAGCCTTGACTAGACGGACCTTAGTCGACAAAGTAATGTCTCTGCTTTTGAATATACTGTCTAGGTTGGTCATAACTTTCCTTCCAAGGAGTAAGCGTCTTTTAATTTCATGCCTGCAGTCACCATCTGCAGTGATTTTGGAGCCCCCAGAAATAAAGTTTCTATTTACCATGAAATGATGGGACCAGATTTAGGCCTTAATAAAATTGCCAATGTCAATTTTTATTTACTACTGCTTTAGCCAGTAGAGAAACAAGTGCAATTAATCGTTTTAATTGATAGGCATTACACTGAACTTTATTGTTTTGTTTTCTGTTTTATGCCTTTAAAAAAATAGCTATATTGATGTATAGTTCATATACCATGCAATTCATCCATTGAATGTGTGGGGAGCAGCAGGAATTTACAGACAGTAGTAGAAAGAGACTTGTCTGGACTTAGAAATTCCTTTCATATGAGAAGCAAGAGGCATGGGGAAAGGGGGAGGCATGCTGACCTCCTGAGCACTTCCATGCTGAGTACTTCAGAAAAAATTGTGGTACAGAAAACTTCACTTTTGTGCAAATCAATCTAGAAAATGAGTTTGGCTGTGTTTGCAGTATTTGACAAGTTTTAAGGGGCACCTACCATGTGTGTTGGATGTCACGCAACTTCCCTAAGTTCTGATTTACTAGAAGGGATCTGTCTTTGACAGCTCATTATACTCATAGCTAAGATTTATTACAGCAAAGGAAAGCTCTGTATTCCTCAGAGAGGTCCCGTATGCACTTCCCAGTTCTTCCTCTTCCAGGGCCACATGAGGTGTGTTTTCTCTTTGGCATTGAACTACAGGGATGTGTGTGTGATGTCTCTGCCCAGGGAAGCCTTGTTCTATTCTCAGGGTCTGAGGCTTTGCTGTGGGTGGCTGGTCATGTAGGCACGTCCTGCTAGCAATTCGTCATGACACTTGCAATCAGGCCCTTCAACAGTGAAACCAGGTGTACATCATCAGTGTTGATGTTGGTGCAAAGCAACCCTTTCTTAGCTTCTGGCTAAGCTGGCATAATTCATTTCTCCAGGTGTGTGCAACAGAATCACCTATCAGCAGCTTAAAGAACACTCCCAAAGGCCGCATTCCCAGGGGTTAGTCAGCAATCAGTCGTGGTGTGGTTCTTTTGGAGACATGCGAGTAATACAATGAGACGTGCTGTGTTCTCTCTTCTGCATGAGCGATGTAGAAGCTTATGATTAGATTATGTATTCACTACAGTTTTTAAATTCCTGCTCTATACGACTCACTGCGGTTTATAGAAAATAGTTCTTGATTTCATGAAGCTCATAGTATAGTGTGCTAAGTGTGATAACAGAAGCAAATCAATAGTATTGGTATTTACAAGGCAGCAATTAAATGACATGAGTTCCTTAGCAGGAGCGTCTGTCTGGAAGAAGTGCCATCTGAGTAAAACCTGCCATCTTTAGGCTTACTCACCATATTTGCTTCACGCATAAATGAGTTTTCTACAGAAAGTTTCATGAAAAGCAATTNGTATGGACAAGGCAGCAATTAAATGACATGAGTTCCTTAGCAGGAGCGTCTGTCTGGAAGAAGTGCCATCTGAGTAAAACCTGCCATCTTTAGGCTTACTCACCATATTTGCTTCACGCATAAATGAGTTTTCTACAGAAAGTTTCATGAAAAGCAATTATTTATGCAATAAATATTATATTTAATGTACTAGACACACTGCTAGGTTCTTGCAAATGCCATAGTGAGCAAGATAAAATCCATGTCCTTCTGGGGGTTTAATGTCTAGTCATTTTGCCTTATTAAAACTAGATGGAAGAAGTAAGATCATCTTGTCTATGTATTGTGAAACAGATAAAATAATTTTCTAATTGATACTGGTAGTGATAGTCATGAATTCTTCATGAAGATTTTGGATTAGATAATCAAGAGGAAGGGAAAAATCTACCTTTATTCCTTACTATAAAAGTATCTCAAGAAAGTTCAGATTTGTTAAGTTTATATTTTCGAAATTTTTTATCAAACGTAAGAACATGTACCAAAAAGACCAGTATTTTGTTCATGTCTCTGTCATCATTGATCCCTCTTTTTTTTTCTTCAATAGCTGAAGGAGAACTGTACACCTTTGGAGAACCGGAGAGTGGGAAGTTAGGTCTTCCCCCAAAGCTCCTGGTCAATCACAAAGTGCCCCAGCTGGTGCCTGGAATTTCTGAGAAGGTGATCCAGGTTGCTTGCGGTGGAGGGCACACAGTTGTTCTTACAGGTAGGGGTGCAGCTCCGTTCCCTGCTTTCTGTGGTACCTAACGAAAACCTTTTTTAACATTCACTTATTTTTATTGTGGTAAGAACACTTAACATCTGATCCACCATCTTAACAGAATTTTAAGTGTATAATACAGTAATGTTATCTATAGGCACAATCTGATATGACAAGTTTGTAGAACTTTCACCTTTGCATAGCTGAAATCCATTAATTAGCAGCTCCTCTCTCCACCACCCTAGTCCCTGGCAACCACCGTTCAAGTCTCTGCTTCAGTGAGTTTGTATGTTTCAGGTACTTCATGGAAGTTGACTTTGCATGCTTTTCCATTAAGATCTCTACTTTTTGTTCCTATAGTCATTTCTGGCCTATGGAAGATATTGTTAAGTAGAAAAAAAATGAATCTCATTGAATCATTTTTGCTTACATAATTGACATTTTCATGACCTTAACACCTTTAATGGCAGCAAATAACTTTTTTAGCTCATTTTCAAGAACAGTTTGTTTTCCTCATGTATATGTATTCCATATTTATTTAAAATTGACATTAATTTTTCTGAAATACTTTATTTTGAAGAAGCTCCTTGTTAATAGTCTTTTCTACTTGTCATTGGAAATTCTTTTCTTTGATCTTCACAAATCTAACTTGGTGATTTCTTTGTGATTTTTATGTCTGTTACAGTAATTCATTAAAGGGGGTTAAGATTGTAAATTACAGATAAGAATACAGAGTTAGAACCTTAATGATAATGTCCCTTTTGGCTTTTGAATTTTGTTTTTGGTATGACATGTGACTTCCTAGGATGCTAGTCAGTATCATGAAAATATACTGCCTATTAATATGCTTACATTGATGCTCCCAGATTTGTTCAGCATTAGACTTATTTTAGATGAGTAGTATAGAGGTAATGCAGTTAGATAGTGAGTAATTGTGATACTTTTTAGTAAAAAGAAACAGTTTTTGAAGTCACCACTTAATCTTCAGTAGCCCAAAGCTAGAAGTGTTCTAGACAAATTTTTAAATAACATCCAATTCTTAGGTGATAATGCTTAAATGTTGCAAGGTGATTAAGCTGTATATTATCTTTAGATTTTCCTCTCTTACATCACTTTTCCTTGACTTCCTATTCTAGTCCTAGTCATGCATATAAAGCTATGGTTTCCCAGAATTGCAATTTCCAGATGGAATATTTTCAAAGTGAGACATGTTTTTTTCCAGGTCCTCCACTCCAAATTTGGAAATAATTCTGAAGTTTAAGATTTTTTTTTAAAACTTCTGCTGATAAAGTGAATTTTTATATAATTTCTGAAAGATTTATTTTAGGAATTAAACTTTAATTTTTATAAATTATCTGAAAATGTATTCTGTAGGCAGAAATGAAATTTATCCTTATGTATTTTCCTGATTTGTACAAAGATTATAGAAAGAATTAATTTATTAGGTGATGGAAGGTTATTCTGAAGGACATAATGTTGACTATATAATAATGTGTCATTAAACCATGTATTATCAAATATTTTCAAGATAATATTTTAATTATACTTAAAATTTTTAAAGTGCACATATATACACATAAATATGATATTTTCTTATAGTATAATAGACATTTAGCTTTCTGTGAACTTTGTTTTGAAGTTAAAAACCATATTGCCAGAACCTGATTGTTTTCTCCAGATTTTTGGAGACTTTTGAATCTCACAGACCATTAAAGTTTTTATATTTTAAGTTTTTTTATTTTGTAAGAGAATATGAAGACCTAGAGAAGATTGCCAACTT
>SJYA01003318.1:725705-741795 GCA_006410615.1 Neotragus moschatus | reverse complement strand
ATTGCCAACTTCCAGTTTGCATTTGGCTAAATATGGACATTGCAAGAAAAATGAATCTGTTTTCACCATTATATCATAAAATAAGGGTCATTTTCAAAACAAAAATTTAAAAGCTCTTAATTTTATAATAAAAGACATCCCCTTAAATTGTAAAAATTTATCTGTATGGAAAATTCACTACTTTGCCTATTTTTAAAAATTTATACATGGACCTTTGAAGGCTTTATTATGAGCCAGTCCTGGTAAGAAACCTGTGTTCTGAAGCAGTATGGATAAAAATATTAAATATTTAGTCCTAATTGATAAAGAAATGGACCTAAAGAATGTATGATCATCAGTTTGAGTAAGTACTAAGTTAAATACGTAAGAGTTATCGTATACTTTGCAAGACCATAAAGCCAAGAATAGCTAATCATCTGTTCTAAATGGTTCTCTTAACTAAAGGGAGGGGCTTGGATTAGATGATTCTCTGGGGGACCTCCTCAGCTTTGTTTTTTCTTGTGTTTGTAATTCTGATCTTAAAGTCTATTTAGATCAGACTTTATTGATCTTAAAGTCAATAAAATACTTTAAAGATAATCTTAATTAATTATTGTTGATAAATTTATTTAAAACTTGATATTTTGATATAACTACAATAGATTACACAATACAGCTACTGGTTGTAACGGTAGTCAGGGAAACAATGGATTGCTGTTGAGAAGGTATCAGACTGGAACTGGGACACACTAAGTGAGACCAAGTGATCTGTGTCCTTTTGTGTGTCATCTGCAGCAGTTATCAGAAGACAAGAAAGGCTTGGTTATTAGATTGGGTCCAGAAGAAGTCTGGGGCCCAAAGAAAATAAGAACTGAACTTCTCCAGATTATATTTAGACAAACTTAAGATCTCTACAGGGCTACACAAGTATCTAGTTGTGAAATGAAATGTATTCTGTGAAATTAGAGTAATATTTATCTGAAGCCAACTAATCAAATCTGTTTCCCTAAGACAGTATTATTTATTAACATTGAATTACATTGTTAAAAATGTTACAAAGGTGGGATGACTAAAAATTATATTGCTTTTTGTATATAATGTCCTTAGGTAAGAGTCTTCAGTCATTTAAAAATAATAGAAACTACTGTCATTGCTAATCATTCAAGCACACAAGGGAACAGAAAAAGGACAAAACTTTTGTAACTTGATTCAGTGTGCCTGAACGGCCTAATTTCATAGGCTATTGTCAGACAGCCCAAGAAACTTGGAGTGATTATTGGCCAGGTCAAGATAGACAGTTTTTTCACTTACCCAACATCCTCCTATTAAGCTGAACATTCAGAATTGGAAATATGCTGTGATTATTAGTTTTACTAGAGATAGTGTTTTTACACTAAAATAAAGATCTGTTTGCCATTGCCTCAGTGTGGCTTCATATCCTTGACACATTGTGTTATCTTTAAGAAATAATATCTTTGTGTCTTATTCATGAAGTAAACATTAGAAAGAAAAATGTAAAACTATATGACAATAGATGTTTGTTCATCAGTATCCTATGTTGTCACAATAAGGTGAGTTGATTAGATAATTACTTTTTAGAAAAATGTTCTTTTAGGACTGACTGTCCCATTGTGTTTTTAAACCTTCCTGTATGTTTTCTCATTTAATCCTTGCAGCAGCTCTTTTAGAAGGGATTATAGCATTAGGGAATTTAAGTAGCTGTCTGCTTGCCACAGCTAGTAGTAATGAAGGTTTGGGCTTCTACCTGAATCTGAAACTCTTGCTTCTATAACTGCAGCAGGAGAGGCAATGTGTTGCACTGTGGAGAAGCACACAAATGCAGTAGACACTGAGCTTCCTAAGGCAGGGGCCCGGAAGCATTGTGTGTCTAAAAGGACACTTACATCACCACTTGTTTATCCTGTTCTTGTGCTTTTCCATTTCTCAAGACTATATGAGCTAATACTTACTAAATTATTGGAGTTCATTTGGAATCACTTCAAAATTAATATCGCACAGGATGGATAAACAGCAAGATCATATTTTATATTCAGTATCCTATACTAAACCATAATGGAAAAGAATATGAAAAGAATATATGTATATGCATAACTGAGTCACTTTGCTGTGTAGCAATAATTAGCACAACATTGTAAATCAACTATACTTCAATAAATTTTTTTTAATTTAAATAATATAGAGGAAAAGCTTTTCCCCTTCTCTGATTATTCTTGTACTTCCTAATAAATGAGCTTTGTGCTGTGCTTTGCTTAGTAGCTCAGTCGTGTCCAAGTCTTTGCAATCCCATGGACTGTAGCCCGCCAAGGTCCTCTGTCCATGGGGATTCTCCAGGCAAGAATACTGAAGTGGGTGGACATACCCTCCTCCAGGGGACCTTCCCAACCCAGAGATCAAACCCAGGTCTCCTGCATTGCAGGCGGATGCTTTACAATCTGAGTCACCAGGGAAGCTCAAGAACACTGGAGTGGGTAGCCTATCCCTTTTCCAATGGATCTTCCCAACCCAGGAATCAAACCAGGGTCTCCTGCATTGCAGGTGGATTCTTTACCAGCTGAGCCACCAGGGAAGCCCTAAATGAGCTTTACCTGTGAATAAATGTAGCATATCTGCTGTAAGCTTTAATTCTCATGCAAATTCTCCTCTGAGATTGTTTTCTAAAATAGATTATTCCATTAAACTACTGTTAAAAGTAAGGACTTTTTCTGTGGGAAACACTATTCGTTTATTTAAGTCAGTGAAAGGAATTAGCTTAGACAATTGATGCTTTTTGACTGAATGGTAATTATAGAGACTATTTCGGTTTCACTGACTTTTGTGTATTTAGCAGTTCCTTCTATCATTATATGTAAGAGATAGAATTATGCCCATGACATAATTGTTACAGCTGTGTACCTTGTCATTTTTTTCTTCCTTTATCGAATGCATGTACTGGGTATTCTTACATGAGTGTTTCTTTGAGGGACCCTTAGAAGAGGGAATATCACCATTTTTCCAGATATAAGGATGACAGTATCTGTATCTCTGAAATCCTTTTCTTGTATTTGCCTCTCCCCTTTCAGAGAAAGCCGTGTACACCTTTGGGCTGGGACAGTTTGGTCAACTGGGTCTTGGCACTTTCACTTTTGAAACTTCGGAACCCAAAGTCATTGAGAGTATTAAGGATAAGAAAATAAGTCATGTTTGCTGTGGAGAAAATCACACAGCTTTGATAACAGGTACAGATCAAATTTCTGTTAATATGCTTAATGGAACTGGGTATATTTTATTACAAAATAAATAACTATTAGAATGAATGTATCTAACTTAAGCAAAGGAATTAATAAGTGAGAAAATGTAATTCCTTGTTTAATATGCCAAGGTGTAAAGCTGTAAACTCCTTTCTCATATTTTAGTTCAATTTAAAATCAGTGTAAATGATCTGAAATTTTAGAGCCTCAAAATACGTCAGTGTTCTCAGAGGTGAGACCATAGTATTATACTTTGGCAGAAAGCTGGAGTCTTTTTGAAACGATTGATTTGAAGGCTCTGAACTCTGCTCACGCCAAGGGGGAAAATCTCCTAAGAAGGAATTTATTTTAAAGAATTGTCCGCGTTCAGTCTGACAGTCCCATTCAGGCTGAGTAACTTCTTAGAATGCTTCTGCCACTAGGAGGTGTTTTCAGGAGTGGCTTCCGTGCTTTGTCCACAGCGCTAGCAGTGCT
Organism: Neotragus moschatus; assembly: GCA_006410615.1. Classification (NCBI taxonomy): domain Eukaryota; kingdom Metazoa; phylum Chordata; class Mammalia; order Artiodactyla; family Bovidae; genus Neotragus; species Neotragus moschatus. The sequence goes on along the minus strand of SJYA01003318.1, from coordinate 738,094 downwards.
CGCTCCTCTGCTCTGTAGTCTCCCCTTTTGTCTGGGAAGATGCTGCTTTGGGCCTACTTCTCAGCTTCAGAAACTAGGTGTTGCCAGTGTAGGACTCAGTAAAGGTGCTTCCCTACAACAATGGACTCACCCAGAGATAATTAATACACTGCACAATTTTAATTGCTTTGGAACAAAAGGCTCTGTAATTTTTGTATTTGTAGATCACATTTCTATCGAAAAAGCAAAGCATTCAAAAGTCGTAACTCACATCATATTTTGGAGAAGGCAATGGCAACCTACTACAGTACTCTTGCCTGGAGAATCCCAGGGACAGAGGAGCCTTTTGGGCTGCCGTCTGTGGGGTCTCACAGAGTCCGACACAACTGATGTGGCTTAGCAGCAGCAGCAGCATATAATATTTTGAAATAATCCAGATACTGGTATTTCTGTGTTTTCCTCCTTCTTTTACAAAAGTTTCTGCTATGATGGAACTCATCTAATGGTATCTGGTTAGGGGAAGTAAGGATCAACAAATACAAGGTACTACCATGTACTGGCCCTTCTTCCCCAAAGAATCTTTCAGAGAGCACTGGTTGCCCATTTTCCAGTATCAGTGTGCTTGTTAAAACTATAGTCAAAAGTGTAGTCACTCAGTCGTGTCCGACTCTTTGTGACCCTGTGGACTGTAGCCCACCAGGCTCCTCTGTCTATGGAATTCTCTAGGCAAGAATACTGGAGTGGATTGCCATTTCCTTCTCTAGGGGATCTTCCCAACACAGGGATCAAACCTGGGTCTTTTGTATTGTAGGCATATTCTTTACCATCTGAGCCACAAGGGAAGCCCATTATATTAAAGTCCTTGTTAATGTACATCCTTGTTACTGCCTTAAAGTCCTTGTTAATGTAGCATGAAATTGAACTATATAGAATGTAAAGAATTACTCATTCATAGTCCCAGAAAAGTTGTTGATATGTATGACTTACGTCTGGGCCCTTAAGCTCAGTTTCTCTGTCCTTACTGCCATTTTCCATCAACTCTAAATTGCCACTGATAGTTGTTGTGGTCCAGGCACAGGCTGGAAAAGAATTTCAAGATATGAGACAGAATGAGAGGAAAATAAAGTTTATTAGAGTGGGAGACATTGTTAGAACAGTGGGCCAGCTCAAGGAAGAACTGACGTTGAACAGGGGTCCTCAGTACACTTTTATACCCAGGGTACAAGGAGTGGGATAGGGTTCTTGTGGGTCATTTGCTGATTGGATGAGGCATGTCTACTGGGTAGGAGAAGTTTATGGATGTGAGAGTTGTACTACAAAGAAAGCTGAGCACCAAAGAATTGATGCTTTTGAACTATGATGTTGGAGAAGACTCTTGAGAGTCCCTTGGACTGCAAGGAGATCCAACCAGTCCATCCTAAAGGAGATCAGTCCTGAATATTCATTGGAAGGACTGATGTTGAAGCTGAAACTCCAGCACTTTGGCCACCTGATGCAAAGAACTGACTTAAAAGACCCTGATGCTGAGAGAAATTAAAGGCGAGAGGAGAAGGGGACGACAGAGGATGAGATGGTTGGATGCTGTCACGGACTCAATGGACATGAGTTTGAGCAAATTCCAGGAGTTGGTGATGGACAGGGAGGCCTGGCATGCTGCAGTCCATGGGGTCGCAAAGAGTTAGACACGACTGAGTGAACTGAACTGAATGGGGTAGGAAGGGAGACAGGTTATACTGTTCCATTAATAGTTACAACATGGGGGAGGGAAGGACGATAAGGGTCTGGTTTTTCCATTTCTGCATTACAAGACCCTCCTTGGTTTTATCTGCTCTTTCGTCCTTGGGTCACCACAATAATAAATATATACTTTTTACAGATCCTCTAACATATAATTAGGTTATTTGGTTAAAATTTTGTAATATCTTTACTCCTGATGAAAGAAATCATAGCACAAATAATTGAATATTAATTTTGTTTGACTGTTTTGGTCATGAATCCTCTGCAGGGGTAGGTGCTATGAGTTTTGTTGTTGTTGTTGTTGTTCAGGACTAATGAGAGGTATGTAGTGAGTTATCAGTAAGTTCTTACAGTTCCCCATTATAGCCAGTGGTTCATGTTTTTAAAAGCTCTCTGAGGTTGGAAGTGTGATCAGACAGCTTGATCAGAGCTTATTTTTTCTGGCTAAAGACACTCAAGTTTTTTTTTTTTAAAAAAAACAACCTTAACATTTTGAACAAGGGAAGTGAAAGTCACTCAGTCGTGTCTGACTCTTTGCAACCCCATGGACTACAAAGTCCATGGAATTCTCCAGGCCAGAATACTGGAGTGGGTAGCCATTCCCTTCTCCAGGGGATCTTCCCAGCCCAGGGATCAAACCCAGGTCTCCCACATTGCAGGTGGAATCTTTACCAGCTGAGCTACCAGGGAAGCCCTGGTGAATGCGGAAATCAGGGTCAAAAAAAGGAGGAAAGCAACAAAAATAGGGAGTACACGTAAAGAAAAAAAACAAATATCTAGTAGTAAGAATTATAATAATCTAAATTGAGAATCTAAATGCTGGTTTATTGATTATTTATAGGAATCTATTTGTTTTTAATATATTAAGTTTTGAACTTGCCACTTCAGTGAACTATGGTTATTTTTTCAGATAATTCTCTTGGCTTTTTTTTTTTTTTTTTTTTNACACGTAAAGAAAAAAAACAAATATCTAGTAGTAAGAATTATAATAATCTAAATTGAGAATCTAAATGCTGGTTTATTGATTATTTATAGGAATCTATTTGTTTTTAATATATTAAGTTTTGAACTTGCCACTTCAGTGAACTATGGTTATTTTTTCAGATAATTCTCTTGGCTTTTTTTTTTTTTTTTTTTTTTTAGCATACAGTTACTTTGCCATCTTAAAGTACAAGTTCCCAAATATGATCTTGTCATTTCCCAGCTTAAAACCATTCATTTAGGTTATTGGTGTTCTTAATATCTGCCTGAGAATCTACCTACAATTCAGGAGACCCTGGTTCGATTCCTGGGTCAGGAAGATCCCCTGGAGAAGGGATAGTCTACCCACTCCAGTGTTCTTGGGCTTCCTTGGTGGCTCAGACGGTAAAGCATCCACCTGCAATGCAGGAGACCTGGGTTCGATCCCTGGGTTGGGAAGATCCCCTGGAAAAGGGAAAGGCTACCCACTACAGTATTCTGGCCTGGAGAATTCCATGGATTGTATAGTCCACGGGGTCACAAAGAGTTGGACATGAGTGAGCACCTTTCACTTTCACTTGTTCTTAATATAGAGTTCAAAAATGCTTAACATGAGCTAATAAGATACTCTGCGGTGCGGCTCCTTCTTGCCTCTTCAGGCTCATCTCACGCCACTCTCCCCTTTGTGCTCCAGACACACTGGCTGCCTCTCGGCTTCTTGACTGTTATGCTCTCTGTGCTGGATGTGTACTGCTGGCCTCTGCCTGAGAAACCCTTTGCTCCCTCCTTCTTGTGGCTAAACCCTAATCCTTTCAGCCTCAGTTTGAAAGCCTTTCCCAGTCAGTGGATTAGAGGGAGAGCCCCTCCTCTCTACCTGCACTGGCACCATGTCCTTTATTTCTGCTTCCATGGCGCTTACCTCACTTGAGATAGAGAGTATGAAGGAAAGGCTTGAGGAGTGAAGGTTCAGACTAGCTGCTATGGCCGCAGACAAAAAGATTAACTGGTGAGATGACAAAATTACTCATCATTATCTTGGGCCCGGCTGTACAGGGGACCCCCCCCAATATTGGTATCCCCAACAAGCAGCATGGTTGGTTTATGGCATTTCCTTCAGGAGCCGTCCACAACCCTGAAGCAGAAGTAAGGGAGAGGACTGATCTAGTCTAGTGGTGTCTTGGTCTCCCCAGGGGACACATGGCAATGTCGGAGATATTTTTGATTGTCACAGTTGCAGAGGTGGGGTATTGTATGGGCATTTAATAGCTAGAAGCCACGGATATTGCTGAACACTCCACAAGGCACAGGACAAACCCATATAGTTGGGAATTATCGAACCTCAAATGTCTATAGTGCCAGAGTCGATAAACCCTCACCTAATCAATGACCTGAGGAAAACAGAAAATAAATTGGGATGTAGAAGGTCAGAATACAAAACTCTCCTTTTCTTTGAAAAGGTGGTATTTATCACGAGAGCTCATGCTGGATTGCTGCTACTCCATACAACACCTTGCAGGACTGGGTCCCAACTTCACAAGCCACCAAGTGCTAGTGATTTATTCTCGCTGTATCTATTGCCTAATGTTATGTGTGGACAACAGAAACCATAGAAAGTGTGGAAACATCAATGGACCAGAGTAAATTCAATGCAGGATATGAGGGGAAAATTGCAATGTCAGTTAATATATTTGCTGTTTACAAAGAGATCCATCAAAGTAACTTTCATAATTCTCTCTTTTTTTCATTTTAGAATCAGGCCTTTTGTATACTTTTGGAGATGGTCGCCATGGAAAACTGGGACTTGGAATGGAGAATTTTACCAACCAATTCCTTCCCACTTTGTGTTCTAATTTTTTGAAGTACATAGTACATTTGGTAAGGGCTTTGCATTTCCCTGTTTACATGTTCATATTCCTATATTTGATTCTTTGGGGATTTCTTAGAAAATGAGTCCTTTTACGTTAGATGAAATAATAACATGGCTCTATCTAGTGAATACACTAGTGTCCTAAAGGCCAAATGTCAGACATCACAACACTCTGAAAATCTGTCCTTTTCCTAGTGTTTTTCCTCACTTATAGTAGTCATCTGTAAATGTTTGTTGGATTAGATAATATTCAGACCCTCAGATCCTGCTGATAATAAAGGATGAGTTTTGAAAATACTTTTATTTAGCTAAGTGCTATTTGGATAAAGTGTTGTTTCAGTGTTGTCCGCATCAGGCACCATATCTCTGTTGTTTCTAACACTTGCCAATTAAGAACTATAGATGAAAATTTTGTTTAGTCTGTGATGATAATAAGGGCTTCCCAGGTGGCACAGTGGTAAAGAATCCACCAGCAATGCAGGAGATGCAAGAGACTTGAGTTCGATCCCTGAGTCAGGAATATCCCCTGGAAGAGGAAATGGCAATCCACTCTAGTATTTTTGCCTAGAAAATCCCACAGACAGAGGAGCCTGGCAGGCTACAGTCCATGGGGTTGCAAAGAGTCGGACATGACTGAGCAACAGAGTGCACACACGCCACAGACACACACACAGGCACACACACACTGATGATAATATTGTTGCAGGAAGGGGGACCCCTTCTAGGGTCCAAAACTGGGCTCTTGTCTAACACTCTGAAATGAATTATCTGAGGAGACACATGTGCTGACAAAGCAAGAGATTTTATTGGGAGGGGTGCCCAGGCAGAGAGCAGTAGGGTAAGGGAACCCAGGAGAATAGCTTTGCCACATGGTCTCAGGTTTTATGGTGATAGGATTAGTTTCCAGGTTGTCTTTAGCCAGTCATTCTGACTCAAGAGCCCTTCCTAGTAGTGCATGCCTTGTTCAGCCAAGATAGATGCCAGAGAGAAGGATTCTGGGAGGTGGTCGGACATGTGGTTTCTCCTTTTGACCTTTCCCAGACTCTTCTGGTTGGTGGTAGCTTATGAGCTCTGTGTTCCTTACCAGGACCTCCTGTTGTAAAACAGCTCATGCAAATGGTTACTGTGGTTCCTGACCACAGTGGGCGGTTTCAGTCAGTGTGCTTTCCCCTAACAATATCACTTGGAATTTGTTCCCCAAAGGCTCAGAGCCTCATACTGTGGAACACTTCCCATTCCATGATTTGACACCTATTTGATGAATACCTACTTGGTACAAAATACTGGACTGAGGATGAGAAATACAGAGCATGCAATGATGAACACTGAGACCAGATTCTCACTCACTGAGCTTATACTCGTGTGTGTGTGTGTGTGTATGTGTATGTTGGTTGGTCAGTGGTGTCCGACTCTTTGCAACCTCATGGACTGAATTCCACCAGGCTCCTCTGTCCATGGGACTCTCTAGGCAAGAATACTGGTGTGGGTTGCCATTCCTTTCTCCAGGGGATCTTTCCAACCTAGGGGTTGAATCCAGGTCTCCCGCATTTCAGACAGATTCTTTATAATCTAGCCACCAGGGAAGCCCCTGTATAATCTTATGGAGAAGATAATTTTTTAAAAATGCCATACATAAAACAGATCAATTTTAACTTTGGAAATATTATAAAGGAAAGGTTCAAAGTATGCTATTCTATGTTGCAATGTAGAACTCTATGAAGAGAACAGAAGTCTCTATATTGTAAACACTACACAATGTTTTTTTAAGCATTTTATTGAAAATTATTTATTAAAGTCCTTAAGATGTTGATTACATTTTTCATTCTTTCACCATTGTGCTTGTTTGCATTTTGCTCTTGGGACTTTTAAGCATTAAACTTAAGAAACCTTCACGTAAAGAGAAAGTCTTGAAGACATGTTTATCCCAAGAGACTGAAATATTTTTGGGTCCCTTATTTCTTTTTTTTAAATTCCAAGTAAAATAAATAATTTATTAATTTATTTATTTAAATTGGAGGATAATTACTTTACAATATTGTGATGGTTTTTGCCGTACATTGACATGACCCCATGGGTCCCTTATTTTTAAGTAGAACTTCTCTGATTGTTTCAAGTTGTTAGTGTTGCTCCAAGATTAAAATAGCCTTTTCTAACTTGTAAAGAGAAATATAATGTGCCAGATAGTTTTTTCTCTATACTATATATTCATTTGAAAGTAAAATGATTAAATCTGGTCTAATTTTCAGTAATAGTTTTTAAAGAATATATATTGTAATTCATATGTTTTGTGTGTGTGTGTGTGTGTGTGTGTGTGTGTATGGCGGGTGAGAGGGAGAAAGAGAGATTCAGTCATTCGGTCTAGAAGTCTACTGCTAAGTTAATGTTTTGTAGCCCAAAACTGTTAAAAACCCATTTGTGTTTGAAGCCAATGTCGATTAATTTACCCATGAATTTATGCTGCAGGTTGCTTGTGGTGGATGTCACATGCTGGTTTTTGCCACTCCACGACTTGGTATGGCAGAAGACATTGAGTCAGATGAAATCGATGATTATTGCCTGTCTTCAGCTATATATGTGCCCATCAGTGATCCACCTTTAGAAGACATACTCCAGAGATCTTTATCAGCACGTGTGCGCCGTAGAAAGAGGGTACATTTGTGACCTGTTCTATATAATAACAGTCTAGTGCTGCAAAGAAAACTGGAAGAAAACAGATTGTTTTCTTTTTTAAACCAAAGAAGAGTCTTCTTAGATAAATTTACTATATAAAATGATTAGAATTAATGGCTTACAAACTTTTAAAGAAAACTCAGAACTAAACTGTTAAACAAACAAATTAGAAAATTGAAATGATCATAGATAACCTTTGTAGACAGTGGTACTGCTAAATTGTTGTCTCAACCGTATGTGAATTGACTTCTATTTTGCTTTTGTCTTTTAAAGCTAGTACCTCATGAGCAGTGAAAGGTTATATATTATAAATAATGAAAGGTTGAAAACACAAAATAAGGACTTTGGGTTGAGAGGGAATGTTCTTTCTTAATTAAATTTAGGGATTCTCATTCTATGCTTTAAAATGATCATTACAATGACACTTACATTTTAAAAAGTAAAATCCCAAGTAATTTTTAAAGGAGACATTCCTTTTTTAATAAAAATTACTTTAAATTCCCAAATGTATGCCTTTAGAGGTAAAAAGTTACATTTGGCTTTTTATTATGAAAAAGTATATATGGAAAAATTAAGAAATATCCTGTAAGTACTTTGTAGTTGGTTTGTGTTTCCTGAGTGACTGTTTTTTTTTTGCAGGGAATGCAGAGAAAACACACATACACTTTTCCCCATCTTGTGAAAAACATACCTACAGATTGATGATTTAGAGCAACTTAGACACAGAGGGAACAAAACAAAACATTTTTGAGCCCTTGGGGATTATTAAAGAGTGAACATTGTAGGACATTGGCCAATTTGAAGTATTTCTCTTCCAATAGTTTTTGCAACCTCAGGGTAGTTTACATCAATATTAAATATATAACATCATCTAACAGTTTATTTAATCTGTTTGCTTTAAAGGAGAAATCCCCAGACTCTCTTCGAATGACAGGAACACTGCCTCCAGTTGAAGGGACTTCCCCACAGCCCATTTGTTTTTCGCCTCACTTAATTCCTTTCTCTATCTCTGCAAGTAACATGCTAGAGAAAACGATATGTGAAAATGAGAACTTTGTGCCCCCAATGGAACCAGGTAACATTTGATACTCTGCTTGCTCTCAGAAGAAATGTACCATTTATTCCTACTGTTTTCATGTTCATCTTTAGATGTTTTTTCTCCACTTAAGTTGTTTTCTTCCTAGTTAGAGACTGACATCTCATTTGAACTCAAATTCAGGAATACTCTGACTAATAGAAAGCATCTCTGATGACCTTAAAAATCCCATGTGATGGCAGCAGCATATCTTTATAGAGCAGTGTATAACATACATATCACCTGCTCTTACATTATCACCTTTAAACGCAGAAGCAACCCCAAATAGGTGGGAGTTAGATTCTTCATTTTTGCATAAGAGAAAAACAAGGCTTGAAGAGATTGAGTGACTTGCCCAAGATCACTCAGTTTTATAAAGGAAATGAATAGGATTTGCATACAGGTCTTCTGGCCCTATGTGAAGTTATGTATTTAAGCAATATAGCATCCTGGTTAAGAGTATGGGATGTAGAGTCCAATTGATCTGGGAGCAGATGCCAGCTCCAACATTTATTAACTATATGTATCTTAGGAATGTGTTCATGTTGCCACATAGCATGTGCTCAGATGATAGGGACAGGGCAGGAAGCCAGGACTAGGAAACCAGAGTAAGCAGTAGGTTTGGAATTAAGAAGATAATCTGGGCATCTGGAATTAAAAAGAGTGGGACAGATCATTTTAATATCTTTGGGTTCAGGAACCTGCAGAAAAGGTTGAGGTAACAAAGGATCAGGAACTCAGGTAAGAACTGGGGACCATGGGAATGGAATATTCCCTACATTGAGGACCTTGATAAGGAGCCGGGTTTCTTACATCTCACCACAACTTTTGTGTTTCCTTTGGAGATAAGAATCACTGGTACTCTTCAGCCCTGTACATGGGAAAAGTAGATTCTGACAACAGTGTGTGCAAGGAAAAGAGAAGTTTATGGTTTGGGGCAAGTTGTTTACCACTTCCAGAGATTAGATTGTGAAGATAGAATTTTTTAGAGTAAAAGGAAAAGCCATCCCTTATCTTCTTGTGACTGTTTACTAAAACAAACTTAATAAGTATTTTGAAAGTTGTATCCCTAGAGGAGGAAATGGCAACCCACTCCAGTATTCTTGCTTACAAAATTCCATGGACAGAGGAGCCTGACAGTCTACAGTCCTTGGGGTAACATTGAGTCAGACACGACTGACTGAGCACACATCCAACATATAATGTGACTTTTTCTAAATTATTTGCAGACTTCAGTGTTTCTTATGGAGATAAGGAGGTTAGGGAAGACATAGATGAGAAGGTGACATTTAAGCTAAAACAAAGGATAAGAACATAACCGCACAAAGAGAGAGGATGTGTCTATTCCAGGCAAAGAAAATAATGTAGTTAAAGGCAGTCTATAGGAAAAGGAAAGAAGATCATTGGGGTTGAAGAGAAAGTGAGTGAAGGAAAATCCAGAGTGAAGGAAAAGACAGGACAAGATGATGTTGGAAAAAGAGACAGCAAAAATATATTCATGGTTTTATAGGCCATGAGAGGCCTAAGTGATTTGAGAGTTTTTCTTAAGTGTAATAGAAAGTCATTAAAGGATTTTAAACAGTGGAGTAATGTGCTCCAATCCCATTTATGTTTTAAGATGGTCATTTTTTCCTACATGTGAATGCAGGGATACCAGACTAGAGGTGGGAAGAAAACTTCAGAGCCTTTTGCAAGAGATGATGGTGTACAGACCTAAGGTGTTCACAGTGGATATAAAAAGGAGCCCATGGGAAATACATTTTAGACATAGAACCAGGTGAACTTGTTAAACTTGTTAATAAATTACACATAGATATGTAGGCAGGAGGATGGTTGACTGCTTTGAAGGGAAAAAGTTAAAAACTGACTTTGAGATCCCTGTGAGGCATCCAAGCAGACCCATCAAGCAGGCTGTTGAAAATGAATGTGTAACATTCAGAATAGAGATCTGGACAAAGAGATAGAAATTTGGAAACCATCAACATGGAGATGGCATTTATAATTCATGGAAGTTGGTGACGTCACTATAGAGAGTAGAGCAGGAAGAAAAGAGGGCTCAGCATTTTGCCTCGAGACTGTCTGATGCTTAGAGGATAGGAGAGGGAGGACCAGCAAAGCCACTTTTCTCAACCTTATCAGCTAGTAGGGCAGGAGGAGGAAAATGAGGAGAGAGTAGGGTCACAAATTCAAAGTACTGCTCAAAGCTCAAGAAAAAGGAGTGCAAAGAAGCATCCCATGGATCTGGCATCATGGACATTTTTGGTGATCCTGACAAGAGTAGTTCCAGGGAAAGATTAGAACAGAAGGCAGTGTTAAAAGTTGAGGCATGAAGGGGAAGTGAAGGGGCGATAAAGCGTGTAGACAGTCCTTTTGCCTATTTTGGTCGTGAAGAGGAGCGGAGAAATGGGGCAGCTAGAGGGAGATGTGGAGGGAGTGGGAAATATGAGCGCGTATTTGTATGCTGATGGACATGAACCAGTAGTTCCAGAGAGACTGGCAGCACAGGAGAGAGAGAGTAACCAAAGGTGCAAAGCTCTTGAGAAGACAGGAGGGGCTGGCATACAGAACAGTCTTTGTTAAGAGGAAAGACACATCTTACATTTTAACAGGAAAATATAGGTAAATGTGTACGTTTGTTGGTGAGAAGATAAAACAGATCATGTCTGATGACTTCTGTTTTCTCAGTCAAGCATAAGGCTGAGACCATGACCTTAAACAATATACTATTTTCTAAACTTCCTCTCTGCCATCTCCAGTCTGTCTTGGTTCATATTTTTCTTTGTTAATCTCCTTCAGGTGTCGTTTAGTTCCCATCTGGTCCAGTGTCTTCAGAGGATCCCTAGTCTTTTTTTTTTTTTTTTAAATAAATGTAAATGTCCCATGTAACTCCCACCTGCTTTTCCAGCTTCATCTCTCAGTAGCCTTTTTCTTAAAACCATTCATTTATGTATTGTCTGTGGCTACTTTCACACTTCAGTGGCAGAGTTTGATTATTAGGACAGAGACCATATGGCCACAAAGCCTAAAATGGTTGCTGTGCGGCCTTTTACAGAAAAAGTTTATTGAGCCCTGATGTTGATCAAACTGAAGCTCTTCATAGTCAGACCGAGTGGAAAACCTATAAAGTCCAGGCAGACTCGAGATTGACACTTGTGACACCAAAAGAGTCACTGAACCTTAATGTATTCATTTGTGAAATGGGGATATAACACTTACCTCTCTTATTATCATGGAGTTAACCTGACATGTATAAAAGCCTTTGTTCCAAGCACATGGTAAACTTTCAGGGCAGCTGTTCCATAGCTTCTGTTAGCACTAGACTTATTTTCTTCCCCATTTACCTCCATCCCTACCTCTCAGAATTCTACTCATTCATCATTCCCTATAACTCCTTAGTGAAAAATTTCCTGATCTCCCACATTTGGATGGGATTTCTCATTCTCCTGTATCACATATTTTGTATTCCCTTCTAGATTATAAGTTCATTAAGATTTAGCAGTTACTTAACTTGATATCCCCCACCTAATACCTCACATGGAATGAAGACAAACTGATTATTCATTCATTGGAATTGAATGAATTTATAAGGGAGAGAGCACTGTGGACTGGCATTTTAGACTTCATTAAGGAGCTCCTCTCAAATGTGTATATATGTGCTAAACGGAGATATAGTAATTGAGAAAAATGTAAGGTCAAATGAAGCTTGTAACTTTTCAGTATCTGCTTTATGATGTAATAATCTTATGGTTTTCTGTGACAGTTTCTAGGTCTTTGTACTATTTTTCTGTTGCTATATAAGCAATGACCCTAAAACTTAAGGCTAAAACAACAAACGTTTACTATCTCACACAGTTTTTAAGGGTCAAGAATCCAGGACCAGTCTAGCTGAGTGATTCTGGTTCAGGATGTTTCATGCTCCTCTTGCAAGCTCACTCACGTGGCTGTTAGCAGGAGGCTGGACTTCTTCACCATGTGGGCTTCTCCTTGGGTATACTCAGCATGGCTTCCCCCAGAGCATGAGATCAGAGAGAGAGAGAGAGAGAGGACTGAGACATAAGCCACAGTAACATGAAATTGATGTGCTTATTTTATTGACTATAC
>SJYA01003318.1:686704-701784 GCA_006410615.1 Neotragus moschatus | reverse complement strand
TCTTAACAAGGCAAGGGTTTTTTCTAGTCATTTTTTTGTCATTAAATTCTAATTACATTGTGACTGTAGAAATACTTAGTGTGAATTGATTCTTTCTGAATTTATTGAGACATGTTTTATCACCCACAATCAGGTTTATCTTGGTAAATGTTCATTTGAGAAGAAGGTTGAGAAGAAAACTATTGTTGAGAGGAGTATCCTATCAGTGGCAGTTAGGTCAAGTTGGTCGATAGTGTTGTTCAAGTTTCTTTTCTTCCTGATTTTCTGTCTACTTGTTCTATTATTGAAAGAAAAGTATTAAAATCCCTTACGATAGCTGTGGGTTTGCTACTTTTCCTTGTGCTTCTATTAATTTTTGCTTGATATATCTTAAAGCTGTTATTTGGTTGTATTCTATATAATGTTTAGCATTGTTACATCCTCTGAATTGACTCCTTCATCATCATGAAATGACTTTCTTTATCCCTAATAATATTCTTTGCTCTAAAATCTACTTGGTCTGATGTTATATAGCCACTTTATAGCTTTCTTTTAATTAGAGTTATCTTTTAACATACTTTACTTTTAAACCATTTGTGATTTAACATTTGATTTAGGCAGCATGTAGATGGGTCTTGCTTTTTTATTTAATCTGAAAATCTCTGCCTTTTAATTGGAGCATTTAGACCCCAGTTGGCACTAGTGGTAAAGAACCCATCTGCCAATGCAGGAGACATAAGTGGTAAAGAACCCACTTGCCAGTGCAGGAGACATAAGAGATGCTGGTTTGATCTCTGGGTTGAGAAGATCCCCTGAAAGAGGACATGACAACCCACTCTAGTATTCTTGCCTGGAGAATCCCATTGGACAGAGGAGCCTGGAGGGCTACAGTCCATAGGGTAGCAATGAGTCAGACATGACTGAAGCAACTTAGCACACACGCACATAGATGGGTCCTTCTTTTTTATCTTATCTAAAAATCTCTGCCTTTTAATTGGAGTATTTAGACCGTTTATATTTAATCTTTATTTAATATTTAATCTGATTATTGATGCCATTAGGTTTAAGTCTATTTTTTTACCATTGGTAAAATAGTATTTACCAATGGTAAAAATAGTATTTGTCTTTGTCCCTAAAAAAATGCTACTTTATTTTATCAGATATATCTTTTCTCGTTCTTATATTTTTATTTGTAGTTTAGATGCGTCTCTTGTAACTGCCTATAAGCTGGATTCTGACTTTAAAAATGTTAACATATACAGTACCTAAAATCTAATGCTAATGAATGTTTCTTTTCCCCAGATATTACCAGGATCTTAGAAGAGCTTTCTATCACCCCTTTCTTCCCATTCTACATGTTATTGTATCAAGTATTTTAATTTTTTAACCTCATCAGTCCAATAACGTTATTGTTATACTGCTTTTTTTTTTTTTTTAAGTAAGGGGCAGTTTTATTCTTGTCATCTCCAACATTTGAATAGCACTATACAATAAAACAATTCTATAAAATAACATTTTACTGCAATTTCCTAATGAAGGAATATCCCTTCCCGAGCTTTCCCCACAAGCTTTCAGCCCCCAGAGCAGGCTTCGTGTCAGAAGGCAGCTATTGCTTCATCCTGCCGTGAGGAAGGAGGTTCAAGCACCACACCATTATTTTCTTCCTCCTACAGCCGATAATCCTCAGGTGGAGACCAGACTCTTGGAAAAGCCTCTGTTTCTTCTTGTGTATACTCAACTAGACGTCTGGGCACTTTTCGTGGTTGGGGAAGCTCTTCTGTTAAATTCTTAAGAATATCTTCTGGTATTTCCTCATCTGTGAAAAGGTGCAACCTCTGCATCAGAGTTCTTCTGTGAAGGTTTTTTGGCAGCATGCCATAAATAGCTAGTTTTACAATTGCTACTGGATCCTTCCGGTGAAGCTGAGCAGCTGTTACTTATTTAAATATACCTGGGTAGCCAATATGTGAGGAGTACACTTTTTGCTCCCACATGTTTCCAGAAAAGGCAGTGTGCCTTATGTTCATGATGACAACATGATCCCCACGGTCACTCAGTTGATGGTACACAGGCTTATGCAGTCCTTGAAGTCTAACTGATGCCAGGGCAGCAAGCTTGCCAGGGGGCTGCATCTTCCCATCTAGAAGATACCAAACTCGGGCAAAAGTGGCCCATTGCTGCGGCACCCTGGACAGACTTGGCATGCTCCCAAGGGGCGGCTCTGTTCTTCCAATACTGCTTTCTTTATTCACCACTCCTTTTCACATCTCACATGTCCTTTCTATAATGTTGTTTTTATTCTTCCTGAAGAAATCTTTTGGAAGTTACTGTCATAAATTTCTTTCTGTAGTTAACTTTTTCAGTTTCTTTCACTTGAAAATTAATGGTAGTATGGCTGGTTGACAGTAATTTTCTTTTAGTATCTGCTCCCATTGTTGCTATTAAGACATTTGCTTGAGTATATTGGCTAATAATTTCACATATCTCTGTCATTTCTCTCTGGCTGGTTTTTACATTGTCTTTGATGTGCTTCATTTCACTATACAATGCCTAGATGTGAGGTTTTTTTTTTTTTTTAAGTTTCTTCTAATTCATTATGAGTCTTGAATCTGAAAATTCATGTCATTCATCATTTTTAGAAAATTCTCATCCATTCTATTTTTGAATATTTCCTCTCTTCTCTTTGCAAGTCAAATATAATAAAACTTTTCATTCTGTTATCTGTGTCTTTTAATTATTATTGTAATATTTTCTATATCTAAGTAATATCTGGGGAATTTCAGGGCTTGTCTTTTTCATAGTTATCTTTTCATCTAAAGACTAATCTGCTATTTAACCTCCCTATTGAGTTTTAATTTCAGTTATCTTTCACATTTTGAAGAGAAATATTCTGTTTTAACTCTTTTTCAAATCTATCTGATATTGTAAAAACTAATACCTTGTTTTATGTTTGTGTTTTTTATTATAGTCCTCTAAGCAATGTAAGCATACTTATTTTATATTCTGTATGTAGTTATTCCAATGTAAGACATCCTCCAGAGTCTAAATATGTTTGTTGCTTTGGCTCACTTGGTAGTGGTGTCTTGTTTCCTTCTTTGAAATTTATTGTGAGTTCATGTTTAACCAAGACTTTTTGTAGAAATGCTTTAAAGCTTGGATTGGGGTAAGTTGATCCATAGAGAATTTGTATAAAATTCTGTTAACTCCCCTTGGTGTTACCATTCCAGGACCATTTTTAGTTAATATCTCAGTTAAGGGTTTCCCATGATTACTATACATGTGAACCCCTAACTCACATTAGGAAAACACTGTTAAGCTGAGAGAGATGTTATTTTGTTATCTTCCAATATATATACATTAAAAGCCAAGTCCTTGGAAGGCCCCCACTTTACACAGGAGTCTCAGTTCTAGTTCTCCACATTTTGTGAGATCAAGTAATTAAAATCCAAGAGTTATGAGATCAATAAATACCATTTCAATATTCAACTTATCTCTGAGGCTTCCTGCTCTCCATTTTTTGGCCCATGGGAATTTCCCTTCATTTTTATGTGAGCTTGCCTATACATTATAAAATTATATTTTGTATACTTCTTTAGCATTTCTTAGTTATTTTGTAGTGGCAGAATTTTTCAAGATGTGTATTCCTACACAATAACAGGAACAGAGGCTGTTGCATTTTAGTTCGCAGACTCTTGACTTTTTGGGTTAGAACTTTTCATTCTCGTTCCTCCATTCTTTAAGACTAAAGGTAAGCTGTTATCTGTTGTTGTTGATCAGTCACTCAGTCGTGTCTAACTCTGAGACCCCATGGACTGCAGCACACCAGGCTTCCCTGTCCTTCACCATCTCCCAGAGTTTGCTCAAACTCATGTCCATTGAGTCAGTAATGCCATCCAACCATCTCATCCTCTGTTTCCGCCTTCTCCTGCCCACAATCTTTCCCAGCATCAGGGTCTTTTCCAGTGAGTCAGCTCTTTGCATCAGGTGGTGAAAGTATTGGAGCTTCAGCTTCAAGCATCAGTCCTAAAATGAATATTTAGGGTTGATTTCCTTTAGGATTGACTGGTTCGATGTCCTTGCTATCCAGGGAATCTTAAGAGTCTTCCCCAGCACCACAGTTTAAAAGCATCAGTTCTTTGGCACTCAGCCTTCTTTATGATCTGGAAACAGTGATAGACTTTATTTTCTTGGGCTCCAAAATCACTATGGATGATGACTATGGCTATGAAATTAAAAGACGCTAGCTCCTTGAAAGAAAAGCTATGACAAACCTAGACAGCATATTAAAAAGCAGAGATATCACTTTGCCAACAAAGGTCTGTATAGACAAAGCTATGATTTTTCCAGTAGTCATGTACAGATGTGAGATTTGGACCGTAAAGAAGGCTGAGCTATTATTTTTAGCACCATTTTAATTTCTGAAAGAGCCAGATCTTCAGGTGCTTTTTTGGTTTTGGCATCATGTCAAAACCATTATTTGGATTGCCATTCTTTAGGAATCCTGTTTTCTCTCTGGCTAAATCCTCAAAGACCTTATCACATCATTTGGCACTTTTCAGTTATCATCTTCCTTGATGTGTCTTGGCGTGTGCCTTGATGGGGCCTCTCTTCTTGGTATTCTCCTCCTCTGATTTCTGAGATCCTTCTTTATCCTGATTTTGTTCCTAGAAAATGCAGTTCCCAATGCTGGCTCCTCTTCCTCTGCTTCCCTTTACACTAGGCATTTCCTCCATTTCTTTGCTTCTTCTGTCTTTTCTGCCCTCCCCCCCCCCCAGGTCTCTGAGTTATGAGGTACTTTCGTCTCTTCAGCTATTATCTGCATTCTGCCTGTCTGTAGCCCAGGCCCTGCCTGGGCAGCAGGTCCATGTGTTGAACTGCCTACTCAGATCCCTGGGGCTCCCACTCATTTGGCAGCACTAACATTTTGCCAGAAATTCTGATCTGTAGGAACGGGGAGGTATGTCCTCCTGTAGAATATCTCAGTTTTCATCTTTTTTCCTCTTACAACAAAACAAAGTAAAATTAGTTCTTTGAAGAAAAATGGCATATAATAAATAGCGAATTTCAATACTACTGATAGTGTTGAAGTGTGAACACCAGANCCCCCCCCCCAAGTCTCTGAGTTATGAGGTACTTTCGTCTCTTCAGCTATTATCTGCATTCTGCCTGTCTGTAGCCCAGGCCCTGCCTGGGCAGCAGGTCCATGTGTTGAACTGCCTACTCAGATCCCTGGGGCTCCCACTCATTTGGCAGCACTAACATTTTGCCAGAAATTCTGATCTGTAGGAACGGGGAGGTATGTCCTCCTGTAGAATATCTCAGTTTTCATCTTTTTTCCTCTTACAACAAAACAAAGTAAAATTAGTTCTTTGAAGAAAAATGGCATATAATAAATAGCGAATTTCAATACTACTGATAGTGTTGAAGTGTGAACACCAGAAGGTCTTGTTTTAGGGAAGAATCATTATAGCAGTTGGTAAAAGAAAAAAGGCTGGCAGATGCTCAGAATGTACCATTGTGGTGCCTCATAAAAATGTGATGAAATAATGTTAAGACTTATTGAAAATTATACCCTCTAAATACTACTAAGTAACTGTTTCATTTACTGAAGTGAATTCTCTGCGTGTGTTTTTTTCCTAGATTTTCCTCTTTAAAAGAATGTCATTGATGAGTCAGAAAATTGTGCAGATTAATAATGAGCCACTCCCAGAGATAAAACCAATAGGAGACCAAATAGCTTTTAAAAGAAATAAGAAAGATGCCAACCAGAACCACATGGGGCAAAATCATCAGGAAACCTCACCCTCCAATATGGAGAGAAGGTCAAAATCTTGTACAATACTTTGAATATATGTTTGTGTGTTCATGGTCACCAAGCACATTGTAATTTATACTTGAAAAACTTTTTGAGTTCTGAAAGAAAGTTTCTAATAACAAACTTTTAAAGATATAACTTAATAATATGTTTAATCTGGTTTCAATAGTATGACCAGTTTTGATGTTTATTTAAATACTGACAGTTTTGACAAGCAATTTCAGAATATGTTTATCTCAAGCTCTCCTTCAAGTGTTGTGGCCTTAACTGTTCAGTGTTGCAATATAAAATATATTTTTATATGTGAAAGTTAAATTATAATATTTCATAGTTTTGCTAAACAACTTTATTATAATTTCATAAGACAATATTTGCAACCTCATGACACTGTAACAGTTTGAATGTATTTGCAATTTTCAAAAACTGAGTCAAAATTGTTTTGAATGAACATATTTTAATAAACTACTTCTGGTCAGTTCTACTGTTTAAATGGATGAATATGAATAAATTTGGGGGTACTTGGAGGTATCAGTATACAAAACAGGGACAAAAGTGTTAATTTTAAAATATTGAAAGACATAAAATGCATTTACCTTTGAGTAAAGAAAATAGGAGGGCAACTGTGTAAGCAGGACATCTTTGTGGAGAAACTGTTGAGGTTTGACATGAAAACACTGCAGACTATGTGGTGTGATCTGCACTGTTTGACCATGCCACAGATCACCAACCTAGGAGAACCAGACACAGCCTGACCAGCTCATTCCAGCTGTCTCTAGCACTGGCAGTGGTAACTAGGGTTGGCTCCGCCACAAGGAATAGGAAGGGTAAAGCTATAAGTCAGGTCAAATAGAAAAATTGCTTTCCTGTGCTCACAGATGCTACTTTGAGCAACTCAAAAAAAATTGAGCAACTGTCTTCATTTTTCCCATTCTAGCTTCTGACTAAAAGATTTTCTTATTCAATCACAGCGACCATTGCTCCATTTGAACAGATAAACTCCATCTTTGTGTTTCATGCACAAGGGCTAAAAGGATGTTAGTCTAGAATAGACCTGATTTTGAAATCTTGCAAAACAGTCTCATACTACATTTAGTAGAATTCTAATATTATTAAAAGTAAATTTAATAAAAATTGTTTGCTATCACTATAGTACAGTAAGAATACTTCGCCAAAAATATAAACTATAGAAACCAAGTGGAAGTGAAACTCACAAATAATACTAAGACATGCCAAGTGTGATAGGCAAGATATCCTAAAATGGCCCCTGAGGTTCCCACCTGCTGGTATATGTGCCCTGAATAATCCCTTCCCCTTGAGTATAGGGGGGAAACAGTGAATATGATGAGACAGCACTCCGTTGCTTATGTTATATTATGTGGAGAAGGTGAAATATTTTACAGATATAATTGAAATTCCTAATCAGTTAACTTTAAGCAAAAGAGAGATAATCCTAGGTGGGCCTGACCTAATCAAATTAGCCCTTTCACAAAAGCTCTAGATATCAGAGGGATATTTCTGTGTGACAAAGTCACAGCAATTCAAAGCAGTAGAAGTGATCTCCTGTCGGCCTTGAAGAAGCAGCCTTGTGTGTGTGTGTGTGTGTGTGTGTGTGAAAGTTGCTCAGTTGTGTTCGACTCTTTGTGACTCCATGAACTGTAGCCTGCCAGACTCCTCTGTCCATGAAATTCTTCAGGCCAGAATACTGGAGTGCGTAGCTGTTCCCTTCTCCAAGGAATCTTCCCAACCCAGGGATTGAACCCAGGTCTCCCTCATTGCAGGCTAATTCTTTACTGTCTGAGCCACCAGGGAAGCTCTGAAGAAGCAAACTACCATGTTATAGAGAGAGTCATGTGCCAGAGTGAGACGCCTCTAGGATCTGAAGGTCCTGTGTATTCTATAACTGCAAGGCACTGAATTCTTCCAGCAACCAGTGAGCCTGGAAGAGGAATTTAATGCTTATATTTGACCATAGCCCTGGCTGATCCTGATTACAACTTTGTGAGGCCCTGAACAGAGGACCTAGCTAAGTAGTACCCAGGCTCCTGACCTATGAAAACTACAAGATAATAAATATGTCATTTTAATCCACTAAGTTTATGGTAAACTGTTATGCAGCAGTGAAAGCTAATATCAGTTTTATTCTGGGAAAGGGCCTCAAATGAGAAAGTTGGAAAGTCTTCATCTTGGGAATGAAGGACTATTTTATTAAATTGAACAAAAAATGAATTTAAACCAGGGATCGCATAACTGAAGTATTTTCAGAGGCTAAACAGATAAGCATATTGGAGCTGCTGCCAATCTGTTCTAGTTGGTAATTGCTATTTCTCAATACTGGGCCCTGTATTGCCAGACTCTTAGCTGTTTTCAAAAGAAAACACTGGAAATGTGGGGTTTTTTAAAGTTTATTTATTTTTCAATTGAGGGATGATTGCTTTACAGAATTTGTTGGTTTCTGCCAAACATCTACATAAATCAGCCATAGGTTTACATATGTCTCCTCCCTCTTGAATCTCCTTCCAATTCTCACCCCATCCCACTCCTCTAGGTTGTTACAGAGCCGCTGTTTGAGTTCCTTGAGCCATACAGCAAATTCCCATTGGCTATCTCTTTTGCATATTGTAATGTAAGTTTCCATGTTACTCTCTCTATATATCTCACCCTGGAAATGCGGGGGTTTATATAGGCAATTCATTCGTGTGTGTCTCCATGCGTGCATGCATGTATATATAAACAGGGAGAGCCAAACCGTAGCTGCAGGCCCAATTTTGGCCACAAAGGGCAAATTGTGACCTCAATTTTAAACAAAGTACATTATTTTGGCAAGAGAATTTGTTTACAAGGAAAAAAATATGTTGAAATAATTAATTAGGTCCTGGATTTATCTCAGTTGTAATCTTCCCTTGTTTGGCCTCTGGAAATGAGAGTTAAACAGTTACTTAGAAAAGTGATCATTCTGCTAAGAAGGTAATTTTTTGTTGCATACAAATGCATACTAAGCCTTCTTGGGAGTGTGGGGAGTTGAGGGAGAATGATGGAATATTATTATCTTGAATATAATAAAGTAAGATATTTCTCCTGGAACAATCTACATTAAAGTTATAAGGCAACAAACAAGCTTAATAATAAGCAGTTCCTCCAACAGTTGTGATGGATGACTACTTTGATGTAGTGTTAATACACAATCCTAGTCACCGAAACGTCAGGAAATAGTATCCTAACCCTAAAAGTATTTACAAAAGCTACAGCAGGAAGTCTTGTCTGACCAGGCCAAGCTGCATTCCCAAATAGTTCCGTTTGCTTTTATTTTCATCTGGTATGTATAAATATGTATGTTATGATAGATGATATGTCTTCAAGGTAAGGTTAGCAGTGGATTAGAGAGCTATATCTAAATTTAAATGATGGTACTATTTTTATTTTAAGAAAACTTGTCTGATTTAGTGATAAATATCTATCCTAAGGTGAAAAAAAGTTTTATATTCTAGAAAAGCTTTTGAAGTTTATCAGAAGTAATCTTCACAAGTAATTTGTTAGAATTTGTCAAAATATTAGCACAGTACTTCTAAACTTTTGCAGAATTTTCCCTATGAGCTTTTTTGTTATAACAAAAGTTTTCTTTTATAATTTCTATCAATTGCTTAAAATCATTAAAATTCTGTACATAGGAATGTTTGAGTTAATATTTTTAGGTAGCTTATAATTTCCAACTTGGCATCAGATTTATATTAACTCCTTAATTGGTATAATTATTTAACTTACTGTATATAGTAATTAAGAATTAAGAAAAGTTATATAAAAATGTAACTAATTTGGGAAAACTTTGTAAATTGAATTGAAGCTTTCATACTTGAATATTGATTTACAATAGAATGTTAGTTTCAGGTCTACACAAAGTGATTCAGCTATGTGTGTGAGTGTAAGATTATTTTCCAATATAAGTTACTACAGTATGTTGACTATAGTTCTCTGTGCTATATAGTAAATCCTTGTTGCTTAATCTATTTTATTAACAATAGTTTGTATCTCTTAATCCCATATTCCTAATTTATCCCTCCCTCCTTCTCTTTCCCCTTTGGTATAACCATAAGTTTGTCTTCAAGGTCCATGAGTCTGTTTTTCTTTTGTATATAGGTTCATTTGTATTATTTTTTAGATTNCAGTCCCAATCTCCCGATTCATCCCCCTCTCCATTTTTAAAAGTATTTCAGGAATTTTCAGTTTATTTTCTTTTCAATCCTCATCCAGTGGTTTTCAAACATTTTTAGCTTGATCGTGATTTTTACAAATCTAATATTACTTAACATATATTGTTGTTTAGTTGCTAAGTTGTGTCCAACTATGTAACCCCATGGACTGTAGCCCACCAGGCTCCTCTGTCCATGGGGTTTTCCAGGCAAGAATACTGGAGTGGGTTGCCATTTCCTTCTCCAGGGGAATCTTCCTGACCCAGGGATCAAACCTGTGTCTCCTGCAGTGGCAGGGATCAGAAGGTGGATTCTTTACCTCTGAGCCCCCCATATAATATTTGTCTTTCTCTGTCTGACTTCATTTTAGTGTGATACTCTTTTAGGTTCATCCATGTTGCTGCAGTGGTATCTTTCATTCTTTTTTATGGCTGAGTAATACATATATATATATCCAGTGTTGTTGTTCAGTTGCCCAGTCATGTCCAGCTCTTTGCAATCCCGTGGATTGTGGCACGCCAGGCCTCCCTCTCTCACCATCTCCCGAAGTTTGCCCAAGTTCCTATCCATTGCATTGGTGATGCCATCCAGCCATCTCATCCTCTGATTGCCTCTTCTCCTGGTGCCCTCAATCTTTCTCAGCATCAGAGACTTTTCCAGTGAGTCAACTGTTCTCATCAGATGACCAAAATACTTGACCTTCAGCTTTAGCATCAGTCTTTCCAGTGAGTATTCAGTGTTGATTTCCCTTAAGATTGACTTGTTTGATCTCCTGCTGTCTAAGGGACTTCGAGGAGTCTTCTCCAGCACCAGTTTGAAGGCATCACTTCTGTGATGCTCTGCCTTCTTTCCAGTCCAGCTCTCACAACTGTGCGTGACCACTGGGATGACCATAGCCTTGGCTATAGAGACCTTTGTCGGAAAAGTGATGTCTTTGCTTTTTAACACACTGCCTAGGTTTGTCATAGCTGTTAACACACTGTCTAGGTTTGTCATAGTTTTCCTGTCAAGAAGCAGTTATCTTCCAACTTCATGGCTGCAGTCACCATCCACAGTGATTTTAGAGCCTGAGAAGAGTGAAATCTGTTACTACTTCCACCTTTTCCCCTTCTTTTGCCATGAAATGATGAGACCAGATGCCATGATCTTAGTTTTTTTTTATATTGAATTTTAAGCTGGCTTTTTCACTCTCCTCCACCTTCATCAAGAGGCTCTTTAGTTCCTCTTTGCTTTCTGCCATTAGAGTGGTGGTGGCTCAGACGGTAAAGCATCTGCCTGCAATCCGAGAGACCCGAGTTTGATCCCTGGGTCGGGAAGATCCCTTTGAGAAGGCAATGGCAATCCACTCTAGCACTCTTGCCTAGAAAATCCCATGGACGGAGGAGCCTGATAGGCTACAGTCTGTGGGGTTGCAAAGAGTCCACAGGACTGAGTGACTTCACTTTCACTTTCACTTTCATCCACATATCTGAGGTTGTTATTTCTCCTGGCAATCTTGATTCCAGCTTGTAACTCATTCAGCCTGGCATTTCGCATGATGTGCTCTGAGTATAAGTTAAATAAACAGGATGACTATAAATAGCCTTGTTGTTATCCTTTCTCAACCCTGAACCAGTCAGTTGTTCCATTCAGGGTTCTAACTGTTGCTTCTTGACCTGCATACAGGTTTCTCAGAAGACACGTAAGATGGTCTGGTATTCCCATATCTCTGAGTGTTTTCCACAGTTTGTTATGATCCACACAGTCAAAGGCTTTAGAATAGTCAATGAAACATAGGTAGATGTTTTTCTGGAATCCCTTGATTTCTCTATGATCCAGCGAATATTGGCAATTTGATCTGTGGTTCCTCTGTTATGTCTAAACCCAGCTTGATCATCTGGAAGTTCTCAGTTCATGTAATGTTAAAGCCTCGCTTGGAGGATTTTGAGCATAACCTTACTAGCATGGGAGATGAGTGCAATTGTCTGGTGGTTTGAACATTCTTTAGTACTGCACTTCTTGGGAATTGGGATGAGGATTGACTTTCCAGTCTTCTGGCCACTGCTGAGTTTTCCAAATTTGCTGACATATTGAGTGCATCACATATTAAAATAGCATCATCTTTTAATTTTAAATAGCTCTGCTGAAATTCCATCACCTCCACTATCTTTATTGATCTCCTTGATGGGAAGAATACACAGAAGAACTGTACTAAAAAGATCTTAATGATGTGGCTAGCCACGATGGTATAGTCTCTCACTCAGAGCCAGACATTCTGGAATGTGAAGTCAAGTGGGCCTTAGGAAGCACTGCTTCCAGTGTAGCTAGTGGAGGTGATGGAATTCCAGCAGAGTATGTGATGTATTTTTTTTAAAATTGAAGTATAGTTGATTTGCAATGTAGGGTTAATTTCTATGGTACAGCAGTGAAATAGAATCTGCTTTAAATCTGCAGATTGCTTTGGGTAGTGTTGCCATTTTAACATTATTTCAATCCAAAAGCATGGGCTATCTTTCCATTTCTCTTAATCATCTTCAGTTTCCTTTATCAATATTTTATAGTTTTCAGCATATAGATCTTCCACCTCCTTAATTAAATTTATTCCTACATATTTTTTGACATTTTTTTACTTGCTTTTCTGATATTTAATTGTTAGCGTAAGGAAATATAACTGATTTCTGGATATTAATCTTGGATTCTGCTACCTTGCTGAATTCGTTTCTTAGTTCTAATAGATTTTTAGGTTTGTGTTTTGTTTGTTTTTGGTTTTTTTGGCTATGCCACACAGCTTGCAAGATCTTAGTTCCTTGACCAGAGATTGAACCTGAGCCCCTGCAGAGAAAGCACCAAGTCCTAACCACTGCACCACCAAGGAATTCCCTATTTCTAATAGTTTTTATATTGAGTCTTTGTGATTCCCTATATAGAGTACCATGTCATCTGCAAATAGTAATAGTTTTACCTTTTCCCTTCCAATTTGGATACCTTTTTTTTTTTTCTTGTCTGATTACTGTGGCTAGGACTTCCATTACTGTGTTGAATAGTAGAGGTGAGAGTGGGCATCCTTGTCTTATTCCTGAATTTAGCAAGAAGGCTTTCAGCTTTTCACTGTTGAGTATTATGTTGGCTGCAGGTTTGTTGTAAATGCCTTTTATTATATTCAACTATGTTCCCTCTACCACTTTGGTGCAAGTTTTTGTCACAAATGGTTGTTGAATTTTATCAAATGCATTTTCTGTATCTATTGAGATGATCATGTGGTCCTTTTTTCTTGTTTCTGTGTTATATCACATTGATTAATTTGCNTAAATAAACACTTCAAAGACGCCTACGCCATCCACGCTTCGAATTTCCTGGACCCGCCGGGGCTGGACCCAGGCATTTCTTCTTTATTTCTTTGGGTGATTTTAAGTCAATTGCCTTGTCTTCTACATTCCATCTAATAAGATACTCTTTGTTTAGTCTTTTAACTGATACTCATAGTACTGAGCTATCTCATGAACTTCCTCATATTTAATAACAATGCCTAGAACTTTCTCCCACTGCACATATGGAATGGATTTGAGTTTGCATTTATCATCATTCCATAAAATGTACAACTAAAAAACATGTTTCAGCAGCTGGTTTCATGGTTATGAAGGAAGACTATAGACTGCATAAAGCACTGTCTCAAGCTTCACTTCAGAGCAACTTTTGCCCTGTCCCCAGGTAAGTGCTAGTTGGGTATTCTTGATTCCTAGAACATTAATTAAATTGTAATATTAAGAACACAACAAAATGCATGAGAGACTCATCAATGTGATCTCAACTTCACTTGAAGGAAGAAAAGAAGGATTGGACTTTGAGTAAACACTCAGCAACTGTCCTAAGTTCTAAATAAACATTCAAGCTGCATACCTTAGAGTTTGCTTATATCATGTTTATATCATCTGTTTTGAAGACATTCTTTCTTAGTAGCTTTCCAGGTTGTGCTAGCGGTAAAGAACCCACCTGCCTATGCAGGAGACATAAGAGAAGCAGGTTTGATCCCTGGGTTGGGAAGATCCCTTGAAGGAGGATATGGACACCCACTTTAGTATTCTTGCCTGGAAAATCCCATGGACAGAGGATCCTGGTGGGCTACATTTTGTTGTAAACGTTGGTTATTAATTATTAATGGTTGAAGAAATTAATAGTTGTTTAACATTATGATTTAAAGATACAGCATTATAAAGGAGCAGCTTTGTGGGTGTGTGTGACAAATAGCTTCTTTCACACTCATGTTATTTCAACAATAGAAGCATCAGGGAGAGATAGTAAAATCACAACACACAAGACTTGTATGTTAGAAACACTGATATCTTTGAAGAATAAATGACATAATTTGAAACATACATATGTAGTTCATTCTAGTAGATCCCTAAGTTCTTCACATGTCTTATTTCAGTTTCATGTGCCAATTGTAATGAATGCTCCTATTCACTGAGTTTTATCAATTTGAAACTTTTAAAAATATTTTATTTTTTATTTTTATTTTTTAGTTTGTTTTGCTTTACAATACTGTATTCGTTTTGCTATACATTGACATGAATCAGCCATACAAAAATTTGATCATATTATAATTCGTGAATTGGTTGTTAACCAAATAGTTAGTTCATTCTTTTAGCTTTACTAATATCATAAACTCTTTGAACCAGAAACCTCTGCAATAATTTGAACTGCTGTGTAATTTTGAACGTGTTATTTAAATCCTGTATGCTCAGTTTCCTCATCTGAAATGAGTGCACATATAGCATCTAATTGCTATGATTTTGCTTTTATTGTTATTAATCTAAGTTTACAATATAATAAATATTGTAATAAATAAATATAAAACCCTTATGGGGTTCTTGCTATTGATATCATAAGGAGTTCAGGACACATGTCTATACTATGTCCTAAGTGGTAGATTCGAGTTACCTGTATAGATAATAAAAATATACTGTTCTTCCAATTGCATTACTACAAAGGGCAAGATACATTGAAGACATGTTTTTTATTAATTACAGAAGAAAAATATATCATTGAAACTGAGAAATCAGATAACTCTTAAAGCACACATAAAACCTAGCATCAGCAATATTGAAATACTGCTGTAAATATTA